>JAFBJU010001010.1:201033-494831 GCA_016785305.1 Colistium nudipinnis | reverse complement strand
GCCCTCTAGTGTTGAGGTAGAGCTGGAAGATGATGGGAAATCATTGTCAATTTCCCTGGTGAAACTCCACAGTGGCAAAGCCCTGGGGAGTGATGAGATTCGCCCAGAAATGCTGAAGGCTCTGGGTGTGGAGGGGCTGTCTTGGGTGACACGCCTCTTCAATATTGCGTGGAAGTCCGGGGTGGTGCCTATGGAGTGGCAGACTGGGGTGGTGGTTCCTCTGTTCAAAAAGGGGGACCAGAGAGTGTGTTCCAATTACCGTGGTATCACACTACTCAGCCTCCCTGGTAAGGTCTATGCCAAGGTGCTGGAAAGGAGGGTTCGGGTGATAGTTGAACCTCAGATTGAAGAGGAACAATGTGGATTCCGTCCTGGTCGTGGTACAACAGACCAGCTCTTTACTCTTGCTGCAATCCTGGAGGGGTCCTGGGAGTATGATCATCCGGTCTACATGTGCTTTGTGGATCTGGAGAAGGCATATGATCGGGTCCCTAGGGAGATGCTGTGGGAGGTGCTGCGGGAGTATGGGGTGAGGGGCGCTTTGTCACCAATCCTGTTTGTGGTTTTCATGGACAGGATATCGAGGCGTAGTCGTGGGGGGGAATGGTTACAGTTCGGTGACCTCAGAAACTCATCGCTGCTTTTTGCAGATGATGTGGTTCTGATGGCATCATCGGCCTGTGACCTCCAGCGGTCCCTGGATCGGTTCGGCGGCTGGGATGAGGATCAGTACCTCTAAATCTGAGGCCATGGTTCTCAACAGGAAACCGGTGGATTGCCTTTTCCGGGTAGGGAATGAGACTTTACCACAAGTGAACGAGTTCAAGTACCTCGGGGTCTTGTTCGCGAGTGAAGGGACGATGGAACGAGAGATTGGCCAGAGAATCGGCGCAGCAGGGGCGGTATTGCATTCACTTTATCGCACTGTTGTGACGAAAAGAGCGCTGAGCCAGAAGGCAAAGCTCTCGATCTACCGGTCAATCTTTGTTCCTACCCTCACCTATGGTCATGAGCGATGGGTCATGACCGAAAGAACGAGATCGCGGGTACAAGTGGCAGAAATGGGTTTTCTTCGAAGCGTGGCTGGCTTGTCCCTTAGAGATAGGGTGAGAAGCTCAGACATCCGGGAGAGACTCGGAGTAGAGTCGCTGCTCCTTCGCGTCGAAAGAAGCCAGATGAGGTGGTTCGGGCGTCTGGTGAGGATGCCTCCTGGGCGCCTCCCTAGGGAGGTGTTTCAGGCACGACCAAGGGGGAAGAGACCCCGGGGAAGAACCAGGACTAGGTGGAGAGATTATATCTCCACACTGGCCTGGGAATGCCTCGGAATCCCCCTTGCAGAGTTGGCTGACGTGGCCCGGGAAAGGGAAGTTTGGCGTCCTTTGCTGGCTCTGTTTCCCCCGCGACCCGACCTCGGATAAGAGGACAAAGATGGATGGATGGATATTATATATATATATATACTGTATATATACTGTATAAACATACTTCTGCTTAACATAACTCTGCAGTATTTCTACTCTTACGCACATATATAAATATATTTAATATGTATTCCTTTACATTGGACCTGTGGATTGGTTAGATTATCATGATGTTTGTGTCTGAACTGTTGTTTTACAAAGAGATAGTTTTCACATTTTAGAGATAACGATTCCCTCTTGTGGCCAAAAGTACAATCAACTCTTTGAAATTGACATTAGCACACGAGGGCAAAGGAGTATAATTATAACAACATGAAGCCATAAAACTAAATACAAAGCCATAAACCGTGCAGCATTGTTGCATTTACCTGTGGGTTTTATTGTGAAATACTTAAAGTAGTCTACACAGGAGTGCATAGGCCTAACAGAACATGCCCTGCATGCATCAACATTGTAGTATAATCTACTGCTGTCCTTACAGAGAACATAACAACAAAATGTACAAAACTACAAATTATGAGTAAAGTAAAAAAAGAAGAGACACAATTTTAAAACTGTCCCTCATGCTATCTATAGTATAAAAGATTTCCCCCCCTCTGGATGTTCACAGAAACAAGGCACGAAAACAACATGTAAGTCAAGCCAAAACAAAATGCAAGCAGAAGGCACGAAAACCAAAAAAACGTTAATGATGATTTGAACAAGTGACAAGCAAAGTAAAGATAGACAGAGTAAGAGACCCGAGGGAGATACACACATCCCATCCTGCAGATGTTTGTGTTCATTAATTAGCTTTTCAATGCTTGAGCGGACTTTCCGTAAGAGTGCAGAAGAAAATGAATACATGCGGGAGCGCAGAAGCACCAATCAAACAAAAAAGGAGACCGAGAAAGAAAGACTAAGAATGGAAAAACAAAAAATAAAAAAAAGAGAAGTTTAGGGGAGACAGGAGGGGGGTCGCAGAGGAAACCATCTTTAGCTCATGGCAACAAGCAGAGCCAAAACAAGAAGAGCTGAAAAAGTGGAGTGGACTCAGTGGCCCAATCTAGGTCAGGAGGCGCAACGCCAGCGCTGCCCCTCCCCAAAATCTCTCCAACCTCCTCTCTCCCCTCTGGCCCATTTCTTTCGTTTACTTCCTCATCTCCTTCTCTCTCATTTGCCCTTTTCTCCAAACTCCCCACCACCACCACCACTTTTTTTTTTATTATTCCTCCTCCTTTTTACATTTTTCCCTAACTCCCCTCCCTCCTCCCCTCTGACGCCTGACACTACTAAATCAGCAACATGTGGCTTTAATGGAAACCAGAGCCTGACCCATTCTTCTCTAGCCTGTAGGCTTCTCCCTCACACTCCTAATTATCTCTGACTCCTTTTAGCCTTTGCATGAAAAACAGCACGGCAGATAGCACGGCTTGGTTTTTACTCTTCACAGGCCAGGTTTCGGTGAGATGGGCAGAATATTTAGTAAGCATTTTTCTTTGCCTGTAACAGTGATTAAATTGCCCCTTCCTGTATTTCATTCCAGCCTCAGCACCACTAGTATATCAATATGTCTCTGGTGGGATTGTGCTTTAAACGGTGCAGACTGAACAGTTATTGTGGCTGTGAGGCTGGAGCCTGTGTGTCTGTGTGCCTTTGTCTGGGGAAGTGGTCATTCTGTATGTGTGTGTGTGCGTGCATGTGTCTGCATATGTGGATATGCAGGCACAAATAAGTGCAGTAAGGTTTTGTTTTAGGTCGTGTGTGTATGTAAGATAGAGAGAGAGAGAGAGAGAGAAATAGAGAAAATAGAAAAGAGAAAGAGGGCACGCATAATAGGACATTCCTGCGCTGGTCGGAGGACAAGCTTCTCCCGCTCGTATCGGTGTGTTTTAATAAACAGAGAGTTCTGCTTTGCACTAACACACAGGCACATCCTGCTGTGAAGCAACCTCAGTAAAAACAAAAACAACACAAAAAAGTGCAAATGGTGTGTTCTACACAGAAAGAAAAAAAATATGACAAAACTGGTTAAGGCACCCAAGTCAAACATAGGAAAGACTTCTTCATATCTATGCAAGTATTTATATTTGTTTTATAAGCTCATGTTTGTGTGCGTCTGGTTAGTGTATGTGCATTACTGACTTGGTCTGCATTTATACTTCAGCTGTCCCTCCTTTGTTCTAATAGTATTGACAGAAACAGAGATTCCTTTAGCGTCTTTAAGTATGCATATGGTGACATGGAATTATTTTAAGCTGTGTTGGAAACTATCTTGATTTTGAAACAAAATAACAGATGTTTTCAGGCATCTAAAAGGCACAAAAGGAGGCACAGAAATAGAAGTTCAAGGCCAATAGAGGGAAATGTGCGCTGTAGCTCCAAAGGCACCAACATTACCACTTAAAGATTATTTCACATGAGCAACACGTGTTCACACAATGAACAGGACTTCTCCTGAGCCTCCACCACACCCTTAGTAAAAATGGGATCAGACGGATGATCGCTACCCGTTCTGTCGCTCCTGAACCCGGCGCCTCACACCCAGTCCTGCAGCGAGCGCTTGCAGTGCACCAACGCCCTCGGTGTCTCCTTGTTCTGCAGAGTCCTGAGGATGGCGTAGACGAGGACGAGGATGCACAGGATGAGCACCAGCGGAACGATGACCATGATCAGGGTCATGACCTTGGACTCGCTGTCGGCCATCGTCACCACCACGTTCACCTCATTGTCCTCGACTTCGTCGGAGCCGTCGGGGTCGGAGCTCGGGTCTTCCTCCGGGTTGGTGCCCCTGTCCGGCTCTTTGTGCTCGTCCTGGCCTCGGTCTGAAGGGTTCACCGGTTTGTCTCTGGGCTCCGGCTCAGCGTCGGGCTTGGGGTCAGGGGCTCCCGTGCAGCCCATGTAGTCCTTTAGGATGGAGCGAGGGTAGCCTTTGTCTGCTTCTGTCTTGCGGTTGTCGAACCTCCAGTAATTAGAGCCCTTGTAGAAGTAGGTGTAAGCTGCAGGAGCAGAAGATAAAAGAGACTTCGCTCAGCCCACTCAGGTAGATTCATAAATGACAAATGTTCCAAGGTCTGACCTTGATATTAACTCGAGGAAACGCTGAGCTAAGGGAGTGAGGAGTGAAGCTAACTTTCCCATAAAGGCGAGGTTGGACCGCGTCCTGTAGGTGGATGCTTGGGTGGAGGTCGGAGGTCAGGAACCGCATCTAAACATCTGAATTGCTTTCTGTCGAGTAGAGTGGCAGCAGGCCATCGTCATAGCATAGCTAGGCTCACGGACAAATGTAACCCCTCATCAACTCGTTTTTTCTTTAAATGTTGAGCCGTTTCATGAAAAACATTCTAGAATGTCAAATGTATACTTGATGAACCTATGATGTATTTACATTTTTTTGTGGTTCACAGTTTCGACTGGGAAGTTTTCATTTTGAACAAACATTTAGAATCAAATTGAATATAAAAGGGATAGACTTGCACTGATTCTACAGCTTGTCAATTCATTTTAAGGACTGCCTTATTTCCATCTTACAAGTGACAAGGTGAAACAAAGTTCATTTTTGTCAAAAGAGAAAGCAGACTCAGGAATGTTTCTTTAGGGACCAGTGTAGTGTTTGCAGTCTCCCCAACTTGCCCACATTTCGAATCAGATGGATTAATGCAGGTCCACGGCTGACTCAAATTTCCCATTAAGTTGGCTTATATCAAACAACAAAAACTAAGAAAATGTACAAGCTGTGTGGAGTGTGCCTGCAGTGTCACGCAAACGGGACCCACACGTCATCTTTTCGGGGCACATTTCTGGGCACGCTCGAAGCGACCTCGGAGCGTTTCGGGGGTGGAGATAAGATCTGAATGTTGCAGAGCGCACTCGGAGCAGCGCTGCCACAAATCTAATTTCCAAAGGAAAGCCGAGCCAACCCTCAAACCGGAGCTCTCATTCCTCCCTCCTCTCACTCTCTGCTCGGCTTGCCCCAGCCTAACCAGTCTCAAATGTCATTTTTTCCCTCTCTGTGTTTTACACCTCATTTCATTCCTCTAACTTTTCACCGTTACCTCCCTCCACCTCTGCTCACTCCCCTGCTTTTTCCAACATTGCATGCACAGCTTGTACTGTTGGTCGTCTAATAAACAGAATCCCGTGCATGTTCTCCTCTTTCAAACAACAACAGTATATACCCCCGTCGTCACTGAGGAAAGCTCCTTTTGGCGAGGGAGGGATCCTGCCCCATCTGTTGATTGGTTTTGGGAAATCACGGTCTGTAGTGCGGGTCTCCTCATTGTATCGCCAGTACCTGCACACACACACACACAGGAATATAGATCTGTACAATATACAGTTTGCGACCTGATGTTACACTATATAGGTTTTGATAACAAGCGATGATAAAAATGTTTTATGCTCATAGAATTATACGTTTCATTACTAACCATTAAATATGTTAATTAGTAGACCTTGTTGCATACAGTGTGTGTGTGTGTGTGTGTCTAATACCTGTCTCCTGTGAAGAAGTATGTGTATCCGTTGGGCTCCCACCAGATTGCCGTATCGATCCCTTGTGGAGGAACTCCTTGTCCATACCCATGTATGGGTTGCGGGTATCCTGGTAGAACATCAGCCTCCCTGAACACCCAGTATCTATCATCTGCAGGGACAAACATAAAAAATAATATATATATATATATATTTCTATAATGAGATCGTGTAACATTCCTGCACAGGTATGATGAAGGCTGAGATAATGGAAATTTGAGAGAAAACGAATGAGGGAGTGGAACAAAAACAAAATCACGGGCATGATGAGGGGAAACCACGGTGAGAACATACAGTATGGCATATGTCATTGGGTTTTCTCACCCCAGAAGAAAAATGGAAAGTACAGGCAAGGCAGAGATGGCAGGCATAACAAGATTTCCTTATGTGGAAGCCAGTTTCTGCCCTGACCCTAACCTTTAGACACATTTCAGCCACTTTCCATCTCTACTGCCAAAGTTGCAACAACTGCACTGAACAATAAAAGTTACACTTGTGCACAGGGGCCTTAACAAACACTTAGTCTGAAATGCATTTTAAACTGATGTTTCATCTGCTGGAGTCGTCAAACCATTTTGGCATCACATGACTACTGCAGGCTTCGATGCATATATCGTCCACGACTCCTTGGAAAAGATGCAAAAACGTAAACGTTTGGGGCTCTTCTTAAACCTCTCATAAGTTAGACAAAGAAGCAGGAATGATGACGCTAATGGGAGGAAATCTGTGTTCGATAGCACAGAAATCACCGGGAAGTGCATGACAATTCACCAAGTGCCCTCATTTTAAAAGTGAAAGCTCTGCAGCTGTTCACATCTGGAGCAGTAGAGCGCAGGCAGGGCTGATGCAATCCTCCAACTCTCTTATGAGGCCTTTAGGGGCTCAGCTGTACTGGAGTCGTACTGGGCCTGTAACAGCTGCCACACGGCACAAACCTCATTCAAGACACCCGGTGACACACACACACGCACAGCTTTTCTTTCATATTGTCCGAATGTTTAAACAGTGAATCATTCAGTCAGATAGTGTTTTGGTGTGTGTGGCTATTTCCTGGTAAAAACACTGACATTGTTACGACCAGTAGTCTTTAAGGGGAACAAAGCGTGGTAAGAATGAGACAAAAACTTCATTTTCGAGGCCTATATTCTAGGTCTATGGTGTGAATTAGAGTTAGGGGTTAGGTATGAAGAGAGAGAAAGAGAGAGACAGAAGAAAGAGAGAGAGAGAGAGAGAGAGAGACAGAGAGACAATTACAGAGAGTTATAGCTGTGTTGAATTATTGCCATCTCCTCATGACTCACTACGTGTGAGTAGAAATAAATCAAAAATGCTGAGTTTGCAGTGTTACCGTTTCACCCTGAGTGATTCCGATTAAAATCAAAGTTAAGATTTGGTTTTCATTCTCCATGTTGTGGTAATAGAGCGCACACACACACATCCACAGCACTATGCTGGCCTCAGCTTTGCTCAGGAAACAGCAGCTGTTGAAATGACCCATGCATGTGCCCTTAAGCAAGGCGCTAAACCACAAAAATGTTCCCCGTACTCTTCTGAAACGGTCCTGATATACTACATCAGCATGAGGCCACACTGTCAGCAGCATTCAACTTCTTTGGACATACCTTTAAAGAAAACAAATTTGCCATCGTGCCGTTCATAGGCAGCGTCGATATCACTTGGCAGGCCAACCCAGAAGACAGATATGGGCATCGGGTAGTTATCCAGGACACGATTCCTCCGCACCCGCCAGAACCAACGACCCTGCGTAATCAAGTCAACAAAATATGATCATGACATCTGTCTATTTTTAAATAACAAAATTACCCCTGCACGACTTCCTCTTGTTATGGGTGTTAAGCTGGTGCCTGTCGGTTATTAAATTGCTTAGTCTTTAAAATAGTTCCTATTTAGGTAAGAGGCTGTAAAAATACCAGGGACCGAGAGACCTGATCCTCAACATGTGGATAGAGCTTGTGACTGAACTCACCTTGAAAACAAACATCTCCCCTCTCAACATGGTCACCGTGTCAAAGTCCCCATCGCAGATGTCAGGGGCCTGGTTGTCCGGCACCTTGGGAGGCCGCGGAGGCGCAGGGGGCTGAGGAGGGCGAGGTGGCGGAGCGGGAGGGACATCTTCCCTAACGGGCGGGGTGACAGGTTCCTGCTCTGAGACGGTGGGGGGGAGGGGGCCTGAGGTCGGGCTGGGGGTCACCTCTGGGCGGGCCGGGGGCCCTGGGCCGCCGACGGGCGTATCGGGCGGGCGGTCGGTGGGGAAAGAGGAAGTGGGCTCATCTTCAGGAGGAGAAGCGGAAGTGGGGGAGTCGCCATTGGCTCTGCCATCAGGTGTGGCAGGAGCCGGTGGTGGAGCATCAGTGATAAGAGGAGGACCTTTGAGAGGAAAGATTAGGTAACATAGTAATTCACAGTTAAGGAGGCTAAATGGAAGATCAACAGTTGAGATTAAATATATCCCTCCAGCCTTTCTGCAGGGCTCGGTTTCTTTTATACTTTCCTCAGCGCCGTTCACAGTAACCTCTCTATCTCCTCACACAAAAAAAAAGTACATTTCCATTATGTGCACCAGCTAAAAACTCACTCGCCTCACTGCGACTGTGCTGCTACACTTTGGAATAATGAGCCGTGGTTGCTAAGAGAGGAAAACACACGGATACAGCCACAGTTATGTAATATCTACAGACAGCTGATGTGCTTAACAATGAGCTGAGTTACTGTGAACCAAAAATATATCTATGAATATATTGTGGCTGCTGTTGGCCAATGAGATGAGGAGACATTTAGTTTTATTTACTTCCACACAATATGAACTCTTCCTCAGTTTCCGATCTAGTTCATTTTAGAGCCTTAAAAAGCTCAATGTGTGATGAAAGGACAAAAAAGGACTGTTATGTGCTGCCGAGGATGAAAGTGCGTCTATAAGTCCGCATGAGGAGACAACGCTTCAAGAAAAACTGTTCTGTTGGTGTTGCAATGTGTTTTTCTCAGAAAGACCATGTGGGAGCCAAGTGATCACTGTAAGCACAACACGTGCAACCTCCTCTTAAAGCTGACATTGTACACATGTTGCAAACAGTTTCTTATTTACACATCTACCAGATTAAGAGTAACCTTATCATGTATGTGGAGTTGGTCATTTGTGGGTAACTGTTGAATTCACTCTAACCTTGTGTAGCCCTTTGACGCACTGGGGAAATGTGTGTCTCTTTAGCTGCTCTTCAGCAGGTTCTTCCCACTGTAGCAACCCCATTCCCAAAAAATAGTAATCTAATCTAAGATGTGTGATCAGTAGCACAGAAAATGACAAATCAACTGCAGAGTTTGCTGCCATTCAAATATCTATAAAGCTACCCTGGTTTGTATTTCTACAAACACACTTTATGCTGCGTTAGTATATATATTTATTGAGAGTCTTCAGATCCTGATACAATTCAGCTGTGGTTTATTGGAGATCTCCTTAATGAGGGGAACTAGTGTATCATTTCATCATCAAAACAACATAATTAACAAGAGAAAGAAACCAGATCCTTCACTTCTACTTTGCCAAAACTCTAGTTTCCTCTGGTGCAGACCTCGGGTGGCGGCATATCAACATGTGTGGGTGTGGTAAGACTTTGGGTTTCAAACCATACACAACATTCCCAAAGTGAATGAGTGTGTTGATTTCTTATATGATACCACATATGTGTCCAGGACAAACACATGAACAGTCAGAAAATTACCAATTAAAGAATGTCAGTATAAACAATGACTGGGATAAATTCACATCTGCATTTAAACAGACAAATGCACTCAGTGCTTGGCCTGTAATTATAGCTCTAATAAGAGGGCCACTGTAGAAAACACCCACACCACCATACAATACACTTCAATACTCATAAGAGCCCTCTATGCAGTACATATAGACACACACAAAGATGATATCTGTTAACGAACAATGCCATCCGTTCACAGAGGAAAAGCATGATAACATCATGACGGCATGCAGGGCAAGCTGCTTTGAGTGAGGTCCAATAGTGTTGCCCGCGTCTTTGTGCACATATCCACAAAGCTTCTGTCAAAAGGTTTCACGTCTTCCTTTGATGTGGATGTGGATGTGTACGAGTGCGATACTAATCCCAGCTGACGCACTGCACTGCAGCCTCAGTGATCTTAGCATCACATCCTTCTCAGTACGCAGCTAAACGGCAGAAACTCGCTGGCCGTAGTTGTATATGACCTCTCACTTCAGTCTGCAGAGAATCGGATGTGAAAACATCACCACTGAACTACCACAGTGTTCAGTTAATCCTGTTTCTGGTGGCTTTAAATAACCGTGGGATATTGGGGGCCCAGGGAAACAGGTGTAACAGCATGTGCAGCATGTGCTTCTCACCATATAAATACTGTATTCCTCTGATGTCGTCCTCGTGCAGTGTGAAGTTGTGCGTGCTGATCCACTGGTAGAATGGAGCCATTATGGCACTGGGGTTGTCCGAGTGCTCCAGACCCAGAGCATGACCAAGCTCATGGACCGCAACCAGGAAGAGGTCAATACCTGCAAAACAGGCAGGGATGCAGATTTAACGTGTGACTAAATCATATAGTAAATATTGTAGAAATATTTTGTTCACATCATGTATTTAATATACGTTTTAATAAATACAACGCAACTGATATTGTTGCTGTGCAACTTAACTGAAGCACACAATACTAGCTAGTCTCACCATTTCACAAATCAAGTAGTATAGTACAAAGACAGTGTTTACCCAGCCCAGTCTGAAGGAGGACATTGCATTACGATTAAGTACCGAGAAACCTGGATAGCAGTTTAAATATTGTTAGTCAGGCTTCAATGCAAGCAAGTATCGGCTCATGTCACAGTATCAGGTCCCTGATGTACTGTATTGACACACCTTGACTTTTAAAATTGACAGTGTCAGAACAGGTAGTGGTTTAGTTCTTACAACATGAAAAATAATCAACCCACTAACCCTCTGGATTTTGGTTATCAAGCGTCCAGGGCTCATCGGCATCAAAGTGAGTGTCCCCACCAATTCCCGGTCCGGGATAGTAGGCGTGTGCCAAGGACCCCCCCTCGCCATCGAACAAGGACATGTCACCATGGAAACCAGAGGCAAACAACAGCAGGATGTCAGCGAGCTCTGTGTGGCTGCCGTTGATGTTGATGTTGTTTTCAGCGGGCAACTCCTGGAAGGTGAGCGGGGTGACCCGCCTCCACACGTCGAAGGCCGTGCGGATTGCTGTGTACGTCCGGTCCTTTCCCAGCGAGGAGGGGATGAGCTGGTTCATTAAACTGAAGGAACCACGGAAAGCATAGATTTGGGTTAGAGAGTTAAACTTAAGCTGCTTTAACCTTGTGAATCGTATTTGTTAGATTCCTGTACTAAAAACCTGTAAGTGATGTGGTCTTTGTCCCACTGCTGGCCAGTGAGTGTGTAGCGCCTCTTCCTCGCACCTTCACCCATCTGCTCTTCGTTTCTGTCGGGAAGGCCACAGCGCGGCCGCCGCATGGCTCTGCACATTCAAAAACACACACACTGTAACTGCTGGGTGCAAAAGTAGTGTAAGGACATATTTAACAACGTCACCTGTCTATCACAGGGCCAACAAGTCACGAAATGCAACTAATAATTAATAATTAATAATTGAATTATTAGGCTAAGCTTTTTGTCATATCATCTGTGTGGTTTCCATCTTCTCGTCTAACGCGCAGCAAAAATATCCAACAAAAATCATTTCCTGAAAAGACAAACTGTTCCTTTAAGACCATAGTCTTAAGTCTACTGTATTTAAACTATGGTCTATTACAATGAATCATGGTCACAGTGTGAAGAATATAAGGATATGATTGAATGGCCTGACTAGACTCACTCGTAAAATGGTGCAATGCAAAACTGAGATTTGAATCTAACCATCATGAAAAAGTTAGAGCAGGGATTGTTTCAGTTGCCTGTGATGGTTTTGCTGGTGCGAAAACATTAATCTGAAAAACATCATTATGTGCAGAGGAACAATCGGGACACTGCAACAAATTGCTCCAGGGTGTGTGCTTGTTGAGATGTGGTTTGTTGCCAGGCATTCTCGAAAGGAAAACTGCAACTTTGTGGCCTAGTATCATTCCATCTATACCATAAGACGCAGGAAAAATGTGTATCTTAATTAAAAGAAGAAACAAACATGCTTAAAACCACCGCGCACAATCCCCGGTGTCAGCTTGTGGTCACTGCAGACAAAACTGGAGCAGAGTCGCGTATTTGTGAGACAGAATACAAAAATATAAGGCTTACGTAACAGTGGCGGGGTCCATCTCTCCAGTAACCTCCAGGCCGTAGAAGCGCTGCATGTCGCTGATGGCTTTGGACAGAATCTGAGCCGACTGCATGGTGGACATCTGTCTGCTCGCCTGGGACAGGTAGCCAAACTGACGGAGCCATGCCTGTGGGAAGAACATTACTTCAGACTAGTCTGGCCTGAGGAAAAGTTGCTTAAACAAGCTTTTGCACAAGGACGTTTTCTAAAGAGGGGAGGGAGAGCACCTGAGGAGTTAAAAGAAATAAAGAAAGCAGAGATACGAAACAGATGGCTCCCATTAACATTACAACATTCCTATTTTCTTATTCCTGAGCTGACAGCGAGGATCGGTGGAAGAGAGGAGAGTAGAGAAACAGGAAAACCGAGAGGTTTTAGACAATAATTAAACCCTATGTCAGACTGCTGGTCCAGCTCCGCATTTGTTTACATCTGGTTGACAGTCGAGTGACACAGGGTGAGCTTTTTCCTCTCTCTTTGATCTTTGCCCGAAGTGAAACAGATCGTGTGGAGCCACGTAACCAGGAAAACAGGATGATGGCTCTCTGTCAAGCTTAAAGATCTACCCTTTAAGAAGAAGCCTCAATAGTCGAGTTCAAACACAGCTCCACAGGCCCTCTCATCCTTCAAGTCCGTTTCTGCACAGCATAACATAACAAGTCTCAACCAATCTAATGTCGGAGCAAGCACAATCACACAAAGGCCCTTTAGAACATGCATGAGGGAAGCAAAACTCTTCATATATCAGAGCTGTACAAATCTATACATAGATAGGGACATCTCATATATGATTATCAGCATTTATGCCCCTACAATACATGGCTATGTTCAGTTGTGTTTATAATGTATTTGTCAGAAATATACTGACGCGTCAATCTTCATTTTTGCATTTGTCAATATACCAAGGACAAATTGACTGTTTAAAGTTGTTTGGCAGTATTCAAATCTCAGGAAAATGTTGAGTTAAGTTTCAGCTTCACTTTGAATACATCACTCAAGGTCAATTTAGCTTTTGGCCACATCTCACTGACCTTCATCTGCAAATGGAATTTTCTCAGCACAGCACAACTGTGCTTCAATTGTTATATTGTTACTAATTTGCCTACCCATTTCAGATTCTATAAAGAAGTCGGAAATGGCACACTGTATATCAGTTATCAGCCAAATGATTCTTTTAAAATTGTTATCAGCCATCTTAATAAGGTTTAAAGTATACTGTACTGCATGCTATCTTATTGCACATTTCCGATATTGCACTGTTGTTTTTTCCCTTGTAGATATGTTATATATATTATTTATATTTGTTGTTATTCTTCATACCTTCTTACTACAGCATTCAGCGTGAACTGCAAAGTAAGAATTTAAATGTAAAGGGGAGCATGTTCCTACAGTGCAATTGACAAATAGACGCTTGAATCCTGAATCTTAATTGTGCAAATATGCTGTTAAGATATGCCAAAGACAAGTCAAAAATAGTAATAACAATGTGCTCATTTGAACGACCAAAAAGGGAGGGATCAATAAGGGCCTCAATACACACACACACACACACACAACATCAACATTCTCCTTAATGCAAATATCCCAATGGAATATTGTTGTTCTGCCTGGTCTTGCCTTCAGACATTACTGTACCTCTGCACTGAAGCCTTCTTCCTCTTCTGCCACTGGGCTGCACGTGACCAGGGACGACGCAGACAATAATGTGATTATGATGCGAGCCCACTGTGGTCGAGACGCCATGGCCGTCTTCGTGGTGTGCGGGTCCCCAGACAGAGGCGACGGGTAGAAACGTTCGTGGCGGGATGACTTCTCCTCTCCTCTCACATCTAACCTTTGGCTGCCAGCCACAGCGCTATCTGATCGTTCCTGGAGCGGGCACACCACAAATCAGCAAAATCAGAACGATACTAATCCATTCCAGCTTGCATCCGATCTGATTTGACCCGGGACAGCTGCCTCGTGGCCCGTCCAGCACCGCGCAGAGAAGTTGGTGTTATTCATACAAGTGTACTGTAGAGCCGGTGGGGGGAACGCGTCCACAATGGCTGATCGACAGCGTACGGGTCTGTGTGTCCCCTTCCTCTGCAGACACTGGATGCGTCCGAGCGCACGAGGAGTAGAAGAGCCTCAAAAGTTGAGCTGTCGAACTTGGTTCAAAAATACGCTCGCTGTTGGAGAAACCTTGAGAGCGTCACGTTTCCTCTCGGTGTGTTGAACCGGTGGGGTTTAAAAAAAAAACCCACGGGAGGTGAGACCACCATTGACCAGATGTGCAGCAGATTAAAGTTCACCCGTGATCGGGACCTTCCTCCTCCTCCTCCTCCTCCTCCTCCTCGGAGAGACAGCCCGAGCAGCCCACGGCCACTGAGCCATCTGCCGTTCCTGTGGGGAAACTACAGCAACACAAGACTCAACTGTGTTTTACCTCAGCTTCAACCCAAATCCTGCACCTAACTTACAGTTGCTGTTTTGCAGCCTTAAGCAAAAAATAATACATCATGAAGTTACAGAATAAAGTTATCCTAATAGGTGAAGCACATGTGCATCTAATAACATCATTATGGTTCTGTGAAATTAAGAGTATGAGGAGAGAGGACTGGGATGCATCTGTGCATCTCCCGTCACCCTAAACCCAGTGAAATGCTGCTACATATCACTGGCCAGACTCTTTTAATATCACAGAGCTCCATTACTTTTTAACCCATCTGCAAAACAGAGTAAGGAACCAATAGAAATATCACTAGATGGCACTCAATTCAAACCATCACTTTGCACATTAAAACATATGCTCACCATGTTTCTCCCATTGCTCCCCACTTTGCTATTGTGAAATTGGCAATAATATGATCAAGACAAAAATATATGGAAGAAAATAACATCTTTTATTAAATCATTTTGTCAGAGCTCCTCCGTTCGTGTGAGCCTCCTGATGCCTGCCTTTGCCACAGTGATGACGATGATGAGAAAGAAGCCCACAGTCCAGACAGCTGCTACAGGCAGCACCACAGTTGTCACAATACCTGAGAACCAGGGATAAGAGTCATTTTAACGTGAAATGCTGAGGAATAAAAGGAGAGAAACAAAGACAACAGTATCCCTCTCGTCATACAGTCAAGAGACACGGGAGCTTACTGGATTTATGTTTGTCTGGCATTTCGATTGTGATTGGCCCATATGACAGGAGACCCTGGATGGGGTCTGCTTTCACTGCTTCTCTCTTACTGATGGAATTACAGTTCTGTAAACAGGGAAAACACACAAGGCTGAAAATTGAAGTTTAAGATCTTAAACTAGTCGATTTGTGTACTTGTGATCAATTCAGAAAAGCAAACGCATTTAAATCTAAATAATGTTTTAATTTAAATCAAAACTATTCCTATTTTAATTAAAAACAGTAAGTCCGAAGAAAAAAAAATACACAAGGCCCATCCTAAGCATGCATGGAGGGACAGTGAGCTCACAGGTATGCAGGATGCGCTGTCGTCAGGCTCGCAGAGCTGCACAGAACAGTGAAGATAAAGGCTGTACGGCTCTTGTGTGAAGCGGAACATGTCGAAGCTGTAGCGCACGGTGGAACTGGCCCCATTACGTGCCTGCTGGTCCTCGCTCACGTTGTGAAAGGACACAGTATGGTCTTTCACACATCTGAGTAGAGACGGGGAGCACGACAGGGGACATCATTCCTTTAATACTAATTTGTGGTTGACGAGGTGAACAGTCATAACCGAGAAATGAGCAGACCCGTTCAGAAGCAGAGTGTGAACCGATCCTTCCGTTGCGTTGGGCTGAGGAGTCTGCGTGGCCCAACACTCATCGAGTCGAAGCAGGAAAAAGTCTGCCGGATCCGTCACTACCACCTCCACATACACCTGCGCACATTTTTGAAATTGGCTTTTTTAAAGGACGCACACTGTGCAAGTAACCAACATATCTATAAGCATGAAATGTTTTGCCCACCTTGTCTCGGAGTTCAATAGTGGGGGCGCTGGTGAAGGCCTTGCTGTAAGTGTGGTCCTTGTAAAGCATCATCCGTATAGTGGCATCAAGTTCCTCCACGCGCACCATAATTTCACTGTCCATGTACAGAGGACAGATGTGTATTTGATGGCCACAACACAAAACTGCCGATTAGCATTTAAAATCGGTACCACATATGCAACAAAAAAATGCCGTGGAGATGGCCGTTATTGTGGAAAGTAAATATGGAATTTCAGATACTATGGTGAGCTTGTAACCTCTCAAAGACATATAGCCACCTTAACCTGAATCTTTGTAGATGACCTTAGACCCCTACCCCATTGATGCTATGACCAGTATTGATCCATGCAACCTATAAATGGTCTCACTTTTACAACAGTTTGTACTTATGGCATGTGATAAACATAAATACATCCTCATGACAACTGAGCAGCTTCAATCAACGAGGAACGCCACAGAATGTGGAGCTGGGCACCTTTTGTCAAACCGCTAAGTGAGCCGATTGTTTGAATTTGACACTCAAATCTGCACATGCGAGAGAGAATTGTTCAAAAGCCCTCATCAGAAATGTTTGTACTTGAGACTGGAAGGACTTATCCAGTCATTGCAGTGTTTATAGCAAGCGGTCTGGTGTTTGCTTACATGGAGAATGGGATGATTGGGAAAGGCAGGCTGACCCTTCTGATGTATGGAGAGATGCACGTGTAGTCGATCTTAATGACTGGATGTCTGATGATGTTTCCCACTATCTGAGGGTCGGACAGTAGACTCAGAGAGTACGTGATGTGAGTAAAGTTTGTCTGCAAGTGGGGAAGAGAAAGCAACAAGAGAAACCATTGCTATTTGTAGCGAGTATGTGGGAAATGTTACTGTGTCACTATTGTTAAGCAGAAGTGTCACCAGTTTAGACATTTACGTGAACCGCAAATAGATAATTTTGCAGGTGTACCTCTAGTGGTTTCCCTCCACAAGTCAGATATTTCTCTTTGGATACAGTGGACATGAAGAATGGCACACCATCAAAGACCTCTTTCCGAGCACGACATGATTTGTTGGGCAAGTGGAGGGAGTCCAGGGCCACATTGAAATACTTAAAGAAATCTTCCATTGCTCTGATTCCGATGTAGTCTTTGCCACACATAACTGTAACGCGTCCATCTGTAAAAGGTAATCAAGATGGAAATATAAGGTTTTTCCTAATCCTTTTCTATCGGTTAGTGACAACCATCAGCTGAGGGGCCTACGCTACATCCCACTTTGCATACAAGTGCTTAAATGTGTAAAAAAATTCTCATAATTTGCAGATATTTGAATGACAAACCATTAAATGGGCAAAACAAATGACATAAACATATAAATATAATGCAAGCATGAGCAGTAAAACAGCCCATGAAAATAATGGGCCTCTGGGATGGGCCTTTAAAAAAAGTTTGAAAAATATAGCATCATGAACGATATACCCCCCCCCCCCCCCCCCAAAGGCTTTGGGTCTGTTGACGAAATTAAATGATTAAATTGGAATGTCCATTTGGGAAACTAAAATATTCAATTAAGGCAAATATGAAAGTGGAATGTTAACTGATGGATTGAATTAATAAATAAAACTTAATACAGCATTAATAAACAAATAAAAAATGCGCCTACTTTTTTCACACTGGTCCCCATAGTATCCCACGATACACTTGCAGCGTCTCTGGTCTTTGGTCAGGACGCATCGTGTGCGGTCGGTGCAGTGGTCCACGCTGCAGATCCCTGCAGACACAACGTGGACCACGAGTGAGCGGTTTTCAAACAACACCTTAAACGAGCTGATGCGTTTACAACAACACTACACGTGGACAATCTTACCCTGCTCACTGCGGCACCCGAAGCCCAGGAGAAGCACGAGGACCACGCTGAGCTGCAGGGGACCAAGCATGTTTCTTCTTTAACTGCGTCATCTTTTAACGTATATTTACAATATCCCTTTAACCACTATTATATATATATATATATATATATACACACACACATGTATGTATGTATGTATACAAAAAAGCACAACAACGACTGGGCCACACCAACAACCACTCATTTTTCTTCCCTTGTTACAACTTTACAATTCTAATTTACCACTAAACTGTCTATACTCACCTCCAAGCCGATTAGAGCCATTGCTGTAAAAACAATTTCTATATCTTCTGTTTTAAATACAATATATTTGCAGTAAAACGGGAAGTTCGGTCTGATGTCGCCGTTTTCACCTGCTGCTCCCCAATTACCAACACCTGTTGGATTACTGGGTGCCGGCTGCTCGTGCAAGTGAACGAGACATCCTCTCGAGCAGATGTGGAACGCCCGTATATATACATGTTCATGTGAACGCGCGTGCACGCACAAACACACACACACAGAGCTATCCTTGTGAGGACATTGCTTTGTTGCACAATTTTTACCAAGCCCCAAATTTTAATTGAACCTCAATTCAAATATTTGCCCTAAACCCAATCAAGCCCCATTATGCCTCATCATTTTTATGTTTTTAAAAACGTATTTACTTAAATGTCTCCATCAGGGGCCAGTATGGTATACATACAGTTAAAGGTTTAATCCTTTAACTGTCACCATAACAATTAAGCATACCTGTCCAGATTCGTGGCACTTATTGAACCTTCTCTACTCGTAAAAACCACATTAACCAGTTAATCTTAGATGGAATTACAAACAGACAGACAAAATAGACCCATATAGAAAAGGGAAAACACTTCTTTTCGGACATGACTGGGTTCATGGTGGTAAATGACTACAGTGTCTACAGGGAATACCATGAAGTGGGTCACTGTATCTTCCATGGTGCCAACTCCCCTCAGCCAGGGGCTGGGGCCCATATTCTCAGACATCACCAGGCAGGCCTTCCTCCTTTGGTACACACCATCTGTTTTTTGATTGGGACATATCAGGGCTCCAATAAGCTGCTGTAAAAACTCACCACAATTGGTTTAAAGCAGTCACCCAGATAAATGTGTTGATGAAGCTGTTTTTTTTAGTGTGTATGTATCCACCATCCTTCTCTAATATACACTATATGGTAAATAAATATGGTTTTCCTAAATAAGACATACCATATATTGATAGTGATATGTCCCATTCAATAATGCTAGAGTATGAAAATGAAACTCTGGGTTAATCTACTTGGAATGGTTGACATTTAAACAGAAGTTAATATAACAGGTTTAATTCAATTAAACATGATTGAAATCATGTAACCACAGTGACCCATCTTTAAGCCTCAGCTAAATCTGAAACCAAACGTAGGGCATTTTTTATGGTAGTTATATAAGGTTATGAAGCATGCAAATATGCATGTCAAAAATGCTAAAACATAAAAAAATAATATGTCCACTGGTGGATTTTAAACACCCCATAATATTTGTAATGACACCTTGAGAAGCTTATTAATATACAACTTCTTCTTCAGAGAAAATTTGAGCCCAAACAACAACACATAGAGAATAAACACACATGATTTATATTTATAAGATCAATTAAGGATTTTACAGGTTTGTGCTTTACAGTGTCATGTTGTTTAAAAAAGGTCGGTGTATGTTGTTTTGTCTAATGGTGCTTCTGAGCAGAAGTCCAACTAATAACTAACTAACCAGGGGAGATGAGACAGAAATTGATGTGTTAAAGGGATGGAATAACCATATGGTCAGCACTGCAGCTGGAAATTTAAATGTGCACACATTTACATAGAAAAAAAAAACAAACATACATACATATCAGTACACATTGCAACTTTCCCGTGGTGGTTCTTGGTCTCGTGGGCAGTGGTGGAGTGCCACCCTGGTGTTGTGAAATAGCCGGGTTATCTGAGGTGTTTGTCATCGGCCTGATTCACAACACCAGCTGCAGCACACGCACCTGAAAGACAGGTCTTCTGCTTCACCAGGAGTTCAAACACAAACAAACATGCAGAAACACAGTAACAAGGATGTTGAGAGATCGCACAATTTACTCAAGTATGAGAGATTGTGTCAGTGGCTTAACAGCAGCGTACATTTATGCATTGACCTTTCCAAACCAGCTGATTTTCACACGGTTAACTGCAAGAGTGAGTGTTGTGTGTGAAGAGCTGAGTACAACTGCATGGATCTTGTACCACTTTGGCACAGCTCCGTCAGTGGCCCTGGATGAACTCAAACATCTCTGTATGCTTATGTGGAACAGCCAGGACAGAATGAGCCTCCATCTGTGTTCTCTCAGGCCAGACTGAAGGACATGAGAGTGTGGGCCACCAATGGCACACAGAGATTTACATCCTCAGCGTCGCTTAAACCTTGGGAAAAAGTCAGTTATAGCCGTGTGGGACAAGAGGATGCTGGTTACTCTCAGAGTGACTAGGCACATTGCAAATGTGTTGCAAGGTCAAACAAAAATGATGGGTATGCCATGCTTTTTGAGAAGTTTATGCTGAAAATCCAATAAGACGAGCTGGGAGGTATGCTCTTAATTTTTGATCATAAAATGTTATCCCAGAAAAACCCCTCCAGTCTACTTCAAGCCAACCGACCATCTGCCAGGCGACCAGTCGTGTTACACTACAAAACAGCCTGTGGACAACAAATTGGTTTAGGCCTGCTTCACTGTGCTCCAACTGTTCTTTATGTCAAAACCAGAGGGAGGGGGAATATCTAAAAGTGACAATCCGCAATTACTCTCCTCTGTGTTGAGATAAGTTCAACATTACCAAATGCTCAAATACAGGATTTTCATCTACACCTTTGGTCTTGTATTAAAATTATATGAAAAGTCAAGTTAACGAACATGAACTGGTGTAGTCCGCAGTTTGTTGAATAGATCAGAAGTAGAATAAGATCAATCAAGAATCATTGAAAAACAATATTTTCAGAATTAAAATGTACATGCACAAAAAAAGGCATACAACATAGTAAATTATTAAAATGAGACAAAACAAATGAAAAAAATGCTGAATGAAAATAAAAGGGAAACTGAAAAGTACACTGATTTTTTTTTATTCCAAATCATTACAGATTCAAATATGAAACAACAAAATAGAGAAAACGAACAAAAAAGGGGACTGACAACAGGAACAGGTGGTATCTGCTCATAAACTGATGTAGATGGAAGCCAATGAAAAAAAACAAAGTGGCAGGCAAATAAGCACGTGTGTGTGTGTGTGTGTGTGTGTGTATGGGTAATTGTATATTTAAATGCCAAAATGTTACTATTGTCATCTCAGTTCATCAGCAATTCCATTTGCACCAGTCTAGCGTTGGTATCTCCGGCCATGTTGTAGGGAATCATACCAGCAAAGGTGATCAGTGCTCTGGCTTGACTGCGCAGTTGCTGTTCAGAGAAAAAAAGCATTAATATACTACCATTACAGACTGTTTCTGTACAACTTAATGGTGCAAAAGTGGGCTGGAGGGTTGAAGGTTCGATCTCCAGCACCTCCACTCCGTGTCCGTGAACGCTGATGTTGTCCCAAATAATATGTATGAAAATATGATATGCTGAATTCTGGGTCCCCATTATATGTTGTGGTGGGTGTGTTTTTAAAGTTTGTAAGCAACACGTTGAAGGACAAATATAGTAAAAAATGTGTTTAAAGTGTCAAAATAACGATGGCAAGCTACATTTTTTAAGTGTTAAATGTTGTTACTTAGTAAACAGTTTGGTTTTCAACTTGGAGGGGTTCTTTTTAAATCAATGTTTTTAAATGGTTACGTAGACATAAATTTGGTATTAGCTTCCATAAACTGTCAGACTTTTATTACACAAGTATGAACATATGCCCAAAAAGTGGAGTTTTGGCTGGTTTACGAATGAAACAATACACACATACTATGAAATTCAAAGAGTTTCAAATAGAAAAGGCCTCCCCTACCATGTCTTTATCCTCCATGATCCTCTGTGGCCGTCCTGGGGTGCCTGCTGGCGCTCCCTTAAGGCGTTTGTACTGGGTGAACAGGATGTTCATGGTGGCCAAGAGCACCTCGGACAGGTTGTGTCGCACCTAGAGACATGGAGGAAGTTTAAAGAAAGTCTACATTATTAGAAAGAAAAATAAAAAGGATAATGCTGTATATAGTGAGAAAGTGGGAACATGCCCTATTTTACCTCGTCACTGAAGTTCCTGAAAGCAGCCACTCTCTCCTCCACACTGTCCTGACTGAGAGGAAGGAGCTTTAAACGCTCCATCACCTGGAAAACACAGAGGAACATCATCAACACAACATCATCACAACAATATAGCAATCGGGGTATGACATATTGTATTTCTGCAAGAATATATATTAAAACAGAGTTGTTCCTTGCATCTGTTGTAAGTGAAATGACTAAACTCATTAAATGAACTAAACACAAGGACTTTTCAATCACATTCATTGTTATTTCTCTATATCATCATAGCTGCACTTACGTCGTAGGCTCTGTCGACATGACCTGCGTGGTACTCATCAAAGAACGTCGTCAGATCTAAGAGCAGGTAGAAAGTACTGTCGACTGATTTCTCTCCTGCTACGCCCTGAGAACGATACCTGCATCAGAGAAGGAAAACATTTTGGGTTATAAACTCATGCGGCGCTCTTCACTAGATCTGGACAGGCTGGCTTTGCGTGTGTTCTTACCTCTCGGCTATGGCCACGGCAGTATTTTTCAGCCTCTCCTTGTTGGACTGAGGAGCGCTGACCTGGGCGATGACTGGACTCAACAGTCTGTTAATCAACTCCAACACCTTGTCTGGGTTCTTCAACAACACGCAAAAAGGAGAGACAGAATGAGGTAAAAGCAAACGGAATCATCTGCAGTTCTTCAAAAATAGAAGTCTGCTGACCTTGGCCAGCTCGTAGAGTCTGACTGCCTCCTCGAACAAGCCCCTCTTCTCTGCCTCTAGAGCCACTTTACTGATGATAGCTCTGGTGTCCCCAGCGAACTTATCTATGACTCCGGGCTAAAGAAAGAACAAGGGAGAACCAGAATGAGAGGGAAAGTAGCACAGAGAATACAGCTCCACCTCTGATGGTGGAGTAGAGGATCAGTATAGAGAATAGAGAATAACTTGTTTGGTTGTTAGTTGGATTTCAAAGAAATTACAAGTTGAACATTTTAACATCCCTCCCTGCTTAAAACACTTAAATCAGGACCTGCCTTAAATGCAGAATTACATGAATTAGTCATGTTAAAGACAGTTTTTCATTACCAAAGCACTAGTAATAATGTATTGAATTGATTTGCTGCAAGTGAATTCAGTCAGTGAAGGCAGTGCTTCACCCCAACAGGGACCTGGTGTAGTTTTCTTTCAACCAACAAAATAAATTAAACTAAAATTTTTAAGATTAGAAAATACAAGATTATCTATCCACATCTTGTTGTTTAACAGAATGCCTGCCACATTCTACTCCGACAGCTGGATTGTATTGCTTAATTTTCGGGACTAATCAAAAAATCGGCTGGTCTTAATTTAAACTTGAGGTTATCATTTGGCGAAAAAGGTTCAGAAAGAGGAACATGCAACTGTACAAATATAAACGGAGTGCTGCAAACCCTGAGAGCAATATTATCAACGACTACAATGAAACGGTCACTGAAAAATAAAAACATGAGGGAGACAAAGATTAAAAAAACAGTGTAGACAGAGTGACAGAAATGTGAAGCACAGAGAGAAGGAGAGTTGGAGAAAGAGACATCAGGAGCATAACCCTCCTACCTTCCTGCTACCGTCCTTCTCGCAAACCCTGAGAGCAATATTATCAACGACTACAATGAAACGGTCACTGAAAAATAAAAACATGAGGGAGACAAAGATTAAAAAAAAAAACAAAAAAAAAAAACAGTGTAGACAGAGTGACAGAAATGTGAAGCACAGAGAGGAGAGTTGGAGAAAGAGACATCAGGAGCATAACCCTCCTACCTTCCTGCTACCGTCCTTCTCTAATCTGCCCAACAGCATGTCAAACTGCAAAAGAGAGGCAAAACAACTATAACATAACATGTAAAGCACAAGTCTCTGTCCCAATCAACATTCTGGCTACTTGTATTGATGAAAATGAAAAACACAATACATTAATTAGCAGAATTAGAGAGAGGAGGAAATGACTGTTTCAGCCACAATTATGTGTAAAAAATACTTAAAGTAATGTTTTTTTTATTTATTTTTTGGACCAACCAATAAATGCTACATATGAATATTTAATATTATATATTAATAGCAATTATATGGGGGATCCTGACTCTCATAGAAGGAAACGGGGCTCCACAATGGTATTTGATAATAGGCCAGCTGAAATAACTGTACTGTCAGGGACTCAAGGACAGTATAGGCATTTTTTCTAGAAGGCCACTGGGTCACTCACCTCTCGACACTCGATGACAAGCTCACTGACACAACGCATGAACATGTTTTCTCCCTGGCTGTCCTTCTCATTACTGCAGAAGAACACATGCAGTATAAATTAAGAAAAAACGGAATAAAGTCATCACATTTTGAATTTTGACAACTGCATCTAGCCAATAATGTTGATTATGATTATTGCCTCTCCCAGCAATCATTACCTGTATAGCATAAGGATTTCAAATCCCAAAGCAGGATGTGCTCGTGAAAGTATGCAATTATTTACCGTAAGAAGTAGAAGTACTGCAGTGCTTCCCGTGGATCAGTGGACTCAAACTTGCGAGTGTATAGCATGAGCAAACGGATGAAGTTGAGACGGCGGACCATTGGAGGATCCCCAGGCTCCTGACTCACTGCACATTGAACAGGTGAGCAAAAAGAAAAGTTCAAACCAAAATGTCTTCATCCCATGTCTGCACCGCCCAATCCCACATAGTTGATTATACTCACACAGCTGAGCGCTTTGGCCAGATGACTTCAGCAGCAGCCGTAGCTCGTACAGGACCAACGCCATATGCACGGCGTGACTCCGCAGTCTCTCAACACGGAACAGGAAAGCCACTGCCGCCTCAAACTGAGCCGTCAGGAACAACACCTGGAAATACAGGAAGGGCTGCTGGCTCGCAGAGAAATGGGCCTCCCCTGTTAGACAAAAAGATGAAAGAGGGACTTGGATAAGAAACAAAAAGGTCACGATTAACACATATTTCTATATTACCTAAACCTGTGTACCATGTTATTTTAGGAAGAAATGGATCAAATCTCTAATGCCACATGAGTGTCCACATATGTTACTGCTCAGGGTGAATTAAGACACTAATGTCTTATCTTGATCATCTTTGACATACGACAGCAAGGTGCCACTTACCGGTAATACAAATGCACTCAGTCAATCTCTGACTTGTGATTTCATGGACAACATCATTGACCCATGAACCACCAGGATGCACGTCTTGCTTAAAAAACAAATCTTATTTGATCCTGCTACCATTATCGAGCATTAGAAGGATCCAAGTTTCAATTGGTAAACGATGTACCATAGAAACTTAGAGTAAAATGGCAAGTAAATAATTACTTTTGGACAAATGCATCTATGATAAGACATGCAGACATTGAGCAGTTGCACCAGCTCCATCTGAACAGGTCAACAAGTCTCATGACATGCAATGGCAATTTTTTTACAGTTCTGCTACAACTATTAAAAAACATTTTATCTAATGTAGGTACTTAGTCATCAAGTTTACTTTTTAATTATAATCCTTAATCCCCTCCCTGGCTAAAAGTTTGGGGAGCAGAGCAGGGTGGACCATGTCAGCCATTTTAGAGCCTTATCTCAGACTTACAGCACTTTAGTTCCAAAACGGGAGTGTATGAGAGAAAAAGAGAGAGTGAGGGAGCGATGAAGAGAGGAAAAGGGATGAAGCAGTGGAGATAAGCGTGTGGGTGTGAGGGGGAGGGCTGCAGCAATGTGCAAACAAGAAAAGCAAAAGAACAAATCACATGCTAAAGGCGAGTAAATGAACGAGGGCGAAAAATCAGTGGGAGGAAGGAGGGAAACAACAGTGCAGGTGTGGAAACGGTGGAGATGTGGACGAACGAACGACAGGGAAACAGAGAACAGACGAGGTTGGTGAGCCTTGGCATTATGTAAGAAAAATGATGGGCAGGCTTCGGGCTTCATATCCCGCAGTGAAGCAAGATGGAGGACAACAAGGAACACCCTGGCAGACAACGGAGGGAGCCGAGCAGCAGGGAGAAAAAACGGAATGAGGCTCCAGGCTGTACTTCCCACCGTGACACAGGAGGACGAGGAGGGGAGGATTGGAGGATTGGAGGATTGGAGAGGCTGAGGGATACTGAGCGAGCGAAAAAAAGAGTGCAGCCTTATCTGAGTGGGGCAGGGTCGGCCTGTGGAGAAGACAACACCCAGGGGGAGAAAACAGGGCTTTCTGAAGCTGTGGGAGAGAGGGCCTAATGTCCTCATGCTCTCCTTATGGATGGGTAGAGGGGGGGTATATGTTTAAGTGGGTGGTTTAATTTGGAAATGAAAGGAGGTGAAGAGTCGAAAGGAAGCTCATGCCTTCCCTTTAAATGGCTGTGAGAAGAGGTGGTGAAAGAACAGCATGTCATGGTTTCTGTTATTTGGTGTGTGAGCTGAAGGGAGCCATGTTTAGAAGTTTAAAGAAAACATTTACAAAAATCTTTCTATTTGCACCTGTGTGCTTTATGTGTGTCCATTATACCCTATATCATGGATGAGCAAGTTTGAGGATGGGGAGGGCCACAAAAAATGTGTCCTCACTACCAGAGAGCCACATTTTGACAATGCACTTCCACCAGTAGGATACTATAACCCCATCATCATTTAAAACTATAGGCAGCTAATTAAATGAAAAGATATATACAGGCAATCCAAGTTGGTTATACCAAAATCTTGCTTGTTTACAAATCTGAAACCAATAATAGTTTTAAAAGCTTTTATAAATTGATTTTTTGTAAATTCACCCACGGCCCACGCAAAGTGAGGGTGGGGGCCGCATGCGGGACGCGGGACGCCAGTTGCCCATCAGAGACCTGTATACTACAAGGTTCATTCAGAGGGGATTATGATGTAGCCTGAAGGACGTGTGGGCAGAAACATTTTTCCTCAGTCTGGCTCATTAGGTTGAGTTGGAGGGGAAAGAAAGGCAGGTTGCAGGGGTGTGGCACTTTTAACACACGCAGATTAAGCTTCATAAGTAAAGAAGAGGCACCGTGTTGCTATTTCAATAACTGACAGCTAACAATCATTTCATCAACAATTTCTGGCACAGTTTTCCACAAACCTGTGAACCCTTGTTTGCTATCTTTGCGTTCTGAATTTGCTTCACCTCTGACTCACACTTCTGGCTGGCTTGTCGTCTATAGCAACAGCTGCTGAGCATGGGTACTAGTAAAACTAGTAATTTGAGATGGTCTATATACCAAAAGCTGAATATTCAGAGGCACACAGAGAAACCGAGACGTGCATACCGTAGTCCTCCAGCAGCTGCTTTTGCAGCTGCGGCAGGGTCAGTCTGTCCTGAGAGGAGCTGCTGCCGTCATCATCAAAACACACTTGGTTCAGCTGCAGGGACAAAACATGAAATTCCATTTTTTGGTCTAAAATCAACATAATATAAGGCAGCAGGTATCATTTAAGAAGAGGGATTACCAAAAGGGAAGTCTTGGGATGAACTATCCCCTCACCCTTTAATGCTTTTAAATCCATCAGCTTCTGCTGTGGCTGATGCTAACATCAGAAATTCAAGTAAACCAAAAAGAAAAGCCGTGCTGTACCTTGAGCCAGAGGTAGTCTTCAGTCTTGTCTGCCACTTCTCCGTGGTTATCACTGATGTCACATTTCCCGATCAGACAGTAAACGGCTCTCTTGTAGGGGTCAGCGCTGTTCCTCAGTGCCCTGCGGTAGTGGAGACGAAGCTTGCTCTCCGAGGTTGGAGAAAGGCTGACACAAAAAGGAGAAGGCAGAGTTTAAGATGCAATGACCTGTGCTGACCTGACAGCGAAACACGAAAAAGGCCGAAGTGTTTTCACCGTCTGTCTGGGCTGTTCATGTACTCCTGAAACCAGGTCTTGAAGTCGCCAAGCTGATGTTGCACTCTGTTCACCACCTGCATGGCTGCATTAAGATCTCCACAACGCAGGCAGTAGTAGATTACAGCCCAGACTGGATGGCCCTCTATCTCTCCATCCTGTTGTATATGCAGACATTCAATACAGATGTGACAATTCTCAGTATTCTGTATCCACCACAATGTGGCTTTGATACCGGGATTATCATATCAATAACACAATTTGGCCAATGACCTCCGCCAGCAGATATTGAGTAGTTATGCTTTGCTAAACCACATAACCATTTTGATACAAATAGACAAGTTTACTAAATAGCTTGATAGCTGGCAATAATGTGATTGTCTGTGTGGTACAGTTGATGTTTCTACATACACAAACACATTTAAAAGTGTGGGTGTGTTACCTGCATGCCAGGCAGGGGACCTGGTAGTTTAATGTTGAGGAAACTGCGGACTAGTTGGTAGGTTCCTGGCACCCCTCCTAACTGGGCCTGATGAAGGTTCCCAAATACTGTGACCATGGTGTAGTTTTTATAACTAGGAAAGAGGAGACACACACATACACATACATGGAGTTCGTCACCATGGTTCGATCAAGATTAATTTTAAACAATTTTAGTATCCATGGTAAACTTTTATTTAAAAAAATAACATACAAAAAGAAAACAAACCACCAGACATACATACAGTATATATATAAAAAACAAAAACAGGCAGTTACCTGTTCTCAAGGAAGCTGAGCGCCTGCCGTACAAAGGCCATTTGCATTTCAACTGAAGTACGACTCTTAAGAGTATCTTTAGCTGGTACCAGCAACACATCCGTCATCTGCTTCACCATCAGCCACATATCTGATACGTTCTGATATGAAAAGAGGGGGAAAGATAATGAAGAATGAGTAAGCTCTTACCTTTACTTTCAGCAGAAAGGGTTACGTCAGAAAAATGATACTGTAATTCAGTTAATGTCGACAGCAGACAGTAATTGTTACCTTGTCGTCCAGGCTTTCAGCAACAGAAGCACACAAGTCTCCAAGATTAGGTTGAATGTGTCCATTCACTATCTTCTCATTGAAAATGTAGATCTAAATAAAGAATTAGTAGAGAAAAAAAAGGTTAGAAAAGATCCCTGTATTTCCAAACGTTAAATTTACAGGTTTAAAAATAAAAAATGGAAAACTGCCTACAAATCCATCCTCAGTGGGCTATGACCATCGAGTGAAATGGTTCACAACAAGGAACAGGAAGAGCAGAATCAAAATGTTCAAAAGGTCATCAAAGAGGATAACAAAAACCAGACATATTACTCCGCATGCAATGTGTCTACACATGGTCAGAGGAGAAGCTGCATTTATAGCACTGCGTCATTTAGCAGTTGAGAGACCAACAGAAAAAGGTCAGACAGGATTATGCGGGGTGGGGATGGGTTGGTGGAGAGACATTAACACCCAGTGAGTGAGAGAAAGAGAGGGAGAGAATTACCCAGATTTCCACTCTACCACCCAATTAATCAATATGTTTGATCTGCCACTTCCTGGCTTGATGTGACCTCATTGTAACTAAACAACCAGACAGGGCATAACAAACAGTATGACAGCTGGAATTATAGGAAACCTTACCAATTTTACAATTTACCACCATTTTCATTCTTATTGTCCATAGCTAATTTCTTTTGCATTCATTTGATCAAGTGAATTTCTCTCTCCTTGACTTTCAATGCACATCAAACGGATAAGACTGATAGTGACTCACCTGTCGTCCATAGGCCACCTCCACACTGTCCAAGGCACTTCTTCCTGGAGCCGTCACTTCACTCACAAAGCTGGGCTGTAACAGAGAGATGTGACTGTTTTTTTTTTACATACACTGCACACAACCAAGTCACATTTTAGTATGTATATTTTAGTATTTAAATAAATTAGAACTATCAGAACACCAATAATACATCAGTGACAGTCTAATTTGACATTACCCGCCAGCATCTTCAATAAATGTTATTTTTAATGATAAATATTCAGCTTATTGAGAATATTGAAGCCCAGACGGATGGAAAATTCACAACTTATCCATGCCAACGAGTGTCTGATATGTAACATGTTATGCTATTAACATGTTACATCACAGACACTCGTTTTTTAAGCATACAAATTAAACATGTTAATAATATAAATGTTCATGTGTCCAAAGGCATGGAGATTTCCTTTTGGTCAACGATGAATGCAGATAATTTATTTGGAAAAATGTAAATATTCCACAACTTAAGTAGATGAAAATAAAATTAGGTCAGACTTATTTGATACATCTGACTGTAAATATAGACATTTTCCCTTTTATATACATTAATCCCTTCCCTCCACAGAAGTGGACTGACTGAAACCTGTGATCTCTGCTCTAGCTGGCTTGCCTCCAGAGGAAGGCCAAAAATAGATAGTTCTTCTCACGTCTACAATATTAAAGAGCAACAGTAGTGGAGAAGTTGGACACTTTTTCTTTGGGGAGACTTATTCATTTTTCATGGCAGAGCTTATTAAATAGAGGAAAGGTTATGCAGGGCTGGTTCCATGTGGCGCTAAGGTACCTCCACTCAACAACACAAACTATGTTGTTGAATAAGTAGTTTAACCTTTAACAACCCCTGAAGCAAAATCTGTAAAAAATCTAAATTAAGTAAACCTTGGTCATCTAAGGTGTCTATCAGACTCGGACAGTTTCTTGGTAAAGACACATCATTTTAGCCTTCTCCCCATAACCTATGGGGATACTCTGTCCTAAAGCACATCTATTTTGTGCATCTTATACCTCTACATCGTGACTGAAGTCCAGTGCGTCCTCTCCTGCTCCGAGTAATGTGTGCAGAACCCTCTGCTTCACCTGCTCCCACTGTACCAGCATGGACTCTCGATGGTACTCCTCAGCCAACAGGAACGTCTGAAACATACAAGGATCCAGGTCATACTCAGTGTATTACCAGGGACACTTAATGACATTTAGCCGCTTTTATTGTGTACCAAAATACATGGTGGTTTGTAAATGTTAAGACATGGACTATGAAATCCAAAGCACAAGCAACTGTGCTTGCAGATTTCTAAACGCAATAACCAATGACATAGTCACAGTTTTCTGAATCAGACATTAAGGAATAGAAGAACCTTTAAAATATCATAATAATAATTATCCATCAAATCACGTGCTAGGGCTGAGATTTAATGTAGGTCACAATAACTGCGGTTTATGTAGTATTAGTAGAGAGTAGTGACATTTAAACTACTGATTAGTAGTATTATTTGCCACCCAAAATCCTAGTATCTACTTCTCTCACGAGAGTATTAACATGAGAGACAGTAAGCATGACTTGATAACCCTTAAATAAAATGATAGCGATGATGAAATTATCCTCCACACCTTTGATTTTTTTCTATAATTTGCGTGAATTTGTTTGGATGATACTCTCAAGAATACTGCACACTGGAATAACACAGGCCAAGCAATCCTTCACCACCAGCAGGAACATGCTGAACAGGCAATGCATAGGCTATGTAAATTAGGCCAACCTATGACACTGATACTCACACACACAAACCTGATTTCGCAGCAGGCCACAGTTGAGGTTATACTACTCCACCAGGACACAGTGCAGCTTATTTTAACCCTCCACAGAGACTCAATGTGAGATAATGGGAACGGGAGTTAATTGAATTTCTCACTCAGGGACGCACAGGTCTACACTGAAGCCACCATTAACTGGCTTAAATTGGTCACCGTCTGGATGTCAAAGCTTTCATCATTTTGTCATGTAGTGACGACGGGTCAAGATATCTTAAGAAAGGTGAATTTGACATCATTCATGGCATCATGGTTATGGAAACACATAATATTGGTAGATATTAGTATATTACATATTGGTATCTAACTTAAAACAATACAGTTTTAACAGGGATCATGTTCAAGTGGCTGCTCTGAAATGGGACATATTAAACCAAATTTGAAATTTGAGAGCCAACATTTTATGCAGTGCAAGAGCTACAGAAATCTGCAAGAACATGTAAAATCCACTTTCTTTTAAATCTTCAGTGCACTTGTCTCCCCCCCCCCCACGTATGCAGACACCTCCCTTTTCCTCTCTCAGGGAGCTGAGAGAAATAATGGAACTGGCAGCTAATTAAACACAGGACCCATTAGCTCTACACATCAGGGATGCCATTACAAAACTATTCCCTAAAGGTTCACACCAGATAGAGTTTGGGATCACAGTACACAAAAATTGCTAAAATTGTTTTTTTTCCTTCTTTCTTTTCATGCATACTACACTGCTAATCTGAATACATGTTGCAAAGTAAAACACTATATGTGACAAAAGACTAATTACTGTATCATGTTCTTTAAACTTTTAATAATTTCACCTATAAATATATATTTTTAAATGTTAAAAACATAATAACAACATTCTTGAAAATGTTCCTGAAATGCAGGATGGAGGTTCCGAGGCCCATCTGTATCTCTAGTTCCATCATGAGGAAAAAATACTGACCCTGCGACGAGACTCCTCAATGGCTGACAGCAGGGCGTTGTCCCTCTCATTCTTCAAGAAGCCCTGTGATCAAGGCCGAGGCACACAGACAGAGAAACAGGGAGAGCGGATGGGACACAGTGACAAACACAAAGCGAGAAAAAAGAGAGGGATAAAGAGAAAGCCAGAGATATTAGTTGGACTGGTGGGGAAACAATAAAGCAGACAAACTGTTTGCTGTGACTTCTAAGGGGACATATTAGGCAGGCAAACCACAATTTTATCTACGGGAGATAGAAGCAGCTCCTCCATTTTCTACCCTTTCTTCTCTGCCTTTTTTTTGGCATGTGCAGTCCCATACACCGACAGGATGAGTCAAACATATGGATTGCTCTTTTTTCCTCCCAGACATATAGGCAGGCTGGAAAAGTGTTGATGCTTGTCACGCACCATTTTGCTATGAGGCAGCAATCATCATTGCCTCCATTTTGATGTCATCTTAAGATGGCTGCCGGTGCAGTATTCATCCACCTTTTCTGTCCATTTTTAATAAATAAAGTGATTATTCAAACCTTTTTCCAAATGATCCTAAAACCACTTGTGGTATACATAAGATCTGAATTATCAAATGAGTTAAGTGGTACTTGAGTAGAAGCTTGCAAATACAGGAAAGAAAAGTATAGCACTCACTCTAATCATGTACATGGTTGTACATCATGTAGAAGCACCAAAATTGTGACTATTTAGTTTATGCATTTGCTTTCTGAGAACTGAAAAGCAAATGCAATTAAAGTGAAAATCACTGGTTGTGTTACAGTATCAGGGTATATGTAAAAACAAATAGATATCCATAATAAGCCTTTCTTTTCATGGAGACAAAACAAAAAAGATCACACTCATCAGCAGTCTTTGTCTAAGATGTAGACAAATAAAAGTGTCAATAATATGAAATAATATCACCAATGCACCAGCCTTGTACTGTAGAATCAGGTATTAGTTAGAATATCAGCACATTTAATAATGTAATTATATAATTACACAAAAATGTAATTGACTGCCCATCACTGATAGCCTCAGTAATCTAACTTATTTTCAATTAATCATTCAGTCAACAAAATGTCAAATATAGAGATAAGCAATCAGAGTAACATCTTAAGTCTTAAAACAAATAATAAGTGATATATAATATGAAATGGAGAAAACGGGCAAATCCTTGAAATGAAGATCATTTATCGCCATTTTTGCAGTAATTTTTCAACTAATTATTAACAAATATATTGAATAATTGTTCTTGCGCATTTAAAAAGCTGAACATATTTACAACATGGAGGACTTCCCTGGGTGAACAGAATATATTAATGGAAAGTAGATCATTCATGAAGAAAAAATGGCATTTCATTGAGTTCTCCATTGATTGGTACCATGGCAATTCACTCTCTAAGATAATTAGAGGTAATTCTCAGTTTCATTGTCTTACAGAGGTCATTACAACAGCTAGGAAGTGGTGCAAAGATGAATCCCTATGTGTAAAGGCATGCCGCTCCTATAACTATAGAACGCCCTCTCTAAAGCATACTCCTGGTGAAAGACGGGGCATGCCAAAGCTGACAAGAGATTATTCCGCTCTACAGGATAGTGGCTGCTCTAATATGTACTGATCTAAATACCCAGCGGCTTTCCAGAGAAAACGGCCTTAGTGTTGTATGGTTGCAGGGTTGATGAGCAGAAAGAATGGTACAGTGAGTTCAACCTTGTCTATTGGAACAAAACCACTGAAGAAGTGGTGATGTCACCTGCCAACGGAAGTACCGGTAATTGGGACGTTACAGAAAAAATGGCTAGTCCAACCAACTGTAATATTCTGTTTTTGTTAAAACTAGGTAACTGATGCATTTTGTTGCTGCATGGTTCCCTGCAAGGTGTGCGGATTTACATGGAAATAGCTGGTGGCTCTTTTTTCCTGTCGCACTTGGACCCATTTCAAGCCAGCCAGCCAAGTTGGTTTAATTTTAACCATAGAGCAACTGGCTTCCGAAGTTCCACCTTACATTAATTGATTAAAATACTTCCTTGAATTTTTTTGCAGGTTCCTCATAGAAATGAAAACATGAGCAACCTTCAGTGTTCAGTCACAACCACAAAGCGGCCTGATTCAATAATATACCTTTTGTCTTAGCTTGAAAATGAAAGACATATTCGAGACACTTTAAAAGGACAAAGATTCATTCACATATGTAAATTTGCTGTGCAGGCCGGTATAGCCAGAGGGTATGATTTGGCATTTTTTATAGTAATAAACATAAACTTTTGCAACCATTAAGTCTTTACTTACTGTCTGAGTCAAATGCTACATTTTATTTTATGCAAGTATATATGAACCCATTTAGAGGAGAAATAAATGTCTTCCTCCTCTAACCTGCCCATTTACCCGTGTGCCCCTCCCTCACTTTTTTCCCTAGGAGACGATGACAATAGGTCTATATTTAAGCACTCTAACCACAGAATAGCTCAGGTCAATACTCACAGGAGAGCTACACTGAAAATGACTGAAAAATAGAAACAAGTGGAGAATAAAAGAAGAAAATGGAACAGGATAGAATAGTTGTAATACTGGCTTATAGTATATATATCTAATACAATAAAAGGGGGTAATTCTTGTCATGGGGGATGATTGATGGAAATTGGAGAATTGGAGAAATGGCACAAACATATTTTGCAGAAACAGATGAGGAGAGGCTCTTTGCTCTTTACCAAAGAATCTAAAGTGGCATTTTGTGGCAAGACTGGATGACTGCGCTGGGCAGTCGTCTCAGCATTTTGCGTTTTAACTGGAGTACATCAGGAGGAAACGATTTTTCACCGCTGTCATTTCGATTGCTGTTGCCAGCTGCAGTTGCACTGCCAGTGACTTTGCCTTTACAACATTTTTTGTGCCAAATGGACACCGACAGCTTACGCAAGAGCTGTGGCCAAAAGTCTCATTTATCTAAGATGATTTTCTATGATACTTTTAATATATATAACAAAGAACTATCACTGATATTAGATATTAGGCCCTTAAGGCTCATGTTGCAACTGAAATGCCATCAAAGTTTTATTCAATTCTGTGAGGATTTAAAGGCTTCGACAGGTACGCATCACTTGCTCATATCAAATCTGTGGCATAATCTTGAAGTACTAAACGTCTGAAAGGCTTGGCTTGTTAATTCAGTCCGAGACAAACTGTACCCAACCTTTCACACTGACTAAACAGGCCTACGTCTCAGTTCCTCACAAGAAGCACAAAATAAGGAAAGGGTTGTCATATTTAAAGAGCCGTGGGGAAATATTAAGGCCAAAAAAATAAGGCATTTCAGCAGAAGACACTCAATTGGTGTACCCAAAGATAACTACATTTTCTGTTGCCCCACCCCTGTATTGTGTATCCTCAGATCTGCAACCCACCGTACACCCATCCAGCCTGCTGGTCAGACAGCCTAGAAGCTTCTACAGGAACACGGCCACAAACATGATATAATAACCGTTTAATCTTGAAATACTCAAATAGATTTTGATTCAGTAGGAGGGTAGAACCAGGAACTAGTCTGCAATTACATTAACATCAAGATAACTGATTAAAGTTTGAGTCATTTATCTCTAATTTCTGTTAATAATAGTGGACACTCCAAAAATGCACTGTATTGTAGGCAAAAGAAAAAAATATTAGCCTTTCTGAAAAACATGAGTACTCTACAAAATGTATGACTGGCAAATGTTTTAAGTGTTTTTAAATGTGCTAAATCTCTGTTTCACCACACAAAGGCCCTATTTCTTGCAGTCTCGGTCAAGACAACCTCACCGTCTGCGCATTAATGCAGATTTTTTGTATGTAAAATCAGATTTTCCCACTTACGATTTTGCTTCACGCTGGTGGCATACCATACGTTTAGGAAATACAGGGTGTAGAGGAATCTAAAGGCTACATAAGGACACAGTCAATATGCAGTGAGAGGAGACAGTGTAGGCAGCCTTGTTCTCTGTGAATGAGTGGAAGGCTTTCTGTCCTCATTTGCCACAACAGAATGCGCTCTCCACTGCCCTACTGAGCGTGTGTGTCCAAGAGAAACCCCACCCTTCACTCTTTTGCATTCTGTGTAGCAAAATAGAGGATTACAGTGTGTGTGTGTGTGTGTGCACACGTGTATATATATATATATATATATATATATATATATATTCACATATTTGTGCATAAGAACAAATGATACAGTGTTGTCGACAGTAATGTCACACAAAATGTAGCATGACGAAAGAAAAGGTTGACACAGACAGAAAGGTGATGAATAAGTCAGACAAAGCCATGCATGCCTGTGAGTGAGTGTGTGTGTGTGTGCGTCTTCATTTGTATAGGCAATACTCACTCATGCTGAGCACATGCCTGCCTGGCAGGCAAACGAATAAGAAGAGAGGATGAGACAAGAAAGAAAAAAAATTATTAATACTCTTTCATGTCTTTGTCTTTGGCCAGATATCTGTGCTCTGACAGCCCGTGTCTCTGCCCCTGTGCCTGTCCATACCTCTATGTCCCCGTGCCAGGGGAGAAGCAGTGGCCGCCATGCTGGGGCGTGTTCCCTGTGCCTTGTCGAGACGGCATGGCGCACCGCTTGAAGCCTTTCCCCATTTGAAAGCAGGCCAGTGGCTCTGGTGTGCGAGCAGGAGAACCAAGTGGAAGTGCTACACCAAGACTGACTGGAGGTGCTTTTATTGTCGGAGGGCCATACCAACTGAGTGCTTAGACACAGGGGGGATCCATCAGGAATAACTATGGATTCATATAGAATATCAGTTCCTACCATCAGCTGTCACCCCCCGCCACACACACCCTCTATCTCTCTTTCTCCTCCTTCACTTCGTACCAGCATCTCTGAAGGCCCTCGGCCTCCTCCCTCCCTCCCTCAATGCCACTAATTTTCTTCTTTTTCTATCCATCTATGCAATACAAATATACTCCCTTTCTTCCTCCCCCTTTCTAACCTCCCTCCCTCAGCTCAATGCAATTATAGTAATGGATTTTCCCCCTCGGTTGATGGCTTCTGACATCTTGTCTTGAAATGAGGCTAATCATGCTCTTAAGGGTCATGTTTAGTTAATGAAGGGTTTGGGAGGTAAATCTGGATAGGGGTGGTGTGGGGGCATTCCTATGTGCCGGATGATTATCAGCACCAACACAAAGCAGGCATGTTAACGCACCTGCCACCTAGTAGTCTTGTGCACATGGCACACAGACAGGGATGCTCCCACGTGCAGCCAAATCTACGCTACACACACACGTTCATTCATAAGCACATGGAGATACAGTGCACATGCCAGCAATCGATCATGCCTGACAGAAACAGCCACACACAAGACCTGCAAAGCTTTTCAATACTGTCCCAGCAGATGCTCTGGGCTTACCCGACTGCATCAAATACACGCATGCCATCCCTGCAGAGGGATGTGTGACAAAAGACGAAAAAAGAAAGCCAGAGAAAATATTGAAATGACGGAAGGGCAGAACAATATGAGAGAAATCAAGGTAAAGTAGAAGAGAAAAGGAGCAGAAGCGACAGCATCAGAAGGGGAGTGAGGTGAGAAAAGGCAGAGGGAGAGAAAGATGGCAGGGTGAAAAGTGAGACGAGGACGCCGACAAAAAAAAATGCAGTTAGTCGGCATTTTTCGTTTTCGCTCTACTCCTACCACTTCTACGGTTTCATTTTCTGTCAATTTTTTTTCTTTCTCATTATTTTCTCTCCGTTTTCTTACTCTGCATAATTATACTTATCGTACAAATACCACACAGAAAGGACTAATTTCTTGAAACATTTACTGTGTGGTTAGAGTTGGTGGTTAATGTATACACATCTTAAGTAGGTTTAGGTTTCATTTAATTTCATGATCATTTATTGATAATTTGTTTCCATTTACAGCCCTACATGCTTCCACGAGCCCATACAATGTAGATATAAATTTTGGGGGTAGAAATAAAAATAAATGTTAATCCAAATATTACCAAACCATTACCGGTACACAAATAGTGAATAATAATAATACTACTAATAATACTACTAATAATAATAATAATAATAATAATAATAATAATAATAATAATAATAATAATAATAATAATAATAATAATAATAATGTAGCACAAAATTGCACAATAACAAAAACATTTATATTTTTGATGGAGTAAATATCTATTAATAAATAATAAGACTTTGCTTGTTCATTTAGTCTGAGACACACTGTAACCAACATTCCACAATGACTAAACAGAGCAGTGCCTCAATTCCCCCAGTTATTAGTAAATCATTTACTTTCTTATTTTGATTCATTGTAAATGGAGTAAAAAGACCAAAGTCCAAGATGCCATTCGATGTTGAGTTATCTATACTCTTGTAACAAGAACAAGCATTAGATACTTACTTAAAGTACCTGAAAGCATTATATATTTAGCATTTTTTTATAATTGATAGAAGTGATGAATAAGTCATGCTGGGAAAACGGCTATGTTGAAGTAGTTGCTGAATAATCAGTCAATCGATAACACATCATGTCTTTTTCTGTGTTACAACATGTGATGTACATAACATCACTAGAATAAGATTCATGAAATCCCAAATAGTGCCTAGGCAAGAAGATTGACTAGTACGAAATACACAATATCATTTTGTAACTGGGCTACATGATTTTCAATTTACATCAAGTGTTCCCTGGAAAACTTAAGTAGAATATCTGACAAAGGGGTGAAAAATAAATGTGTCATAGAAACGGGTCAAATGAAGCCCCACATCTAGGACTGTGTCTATATAGGATTCTATAATAAGATCTTTGCCAATCTGCATTCAACCATACACATCACGACACATGAGCCGTGGAGGCATTTATCGGCTTACTCATGCAAAAACATACATACACGAACATATAAACAGAGGCAAATTTACAAACGTTGACAGCATGTTTGCACTTCCTTTGTTTCCATTCTATCAAACATATCTACTCCCCAAATCCAATCGCCTTTCCTGCATCGTTTAAACCAACATTAAACCCTTAAAATAAATGTTTTTATTATCAGTGATCTGGTTCAAAAGTATAATTGAACTTACACACCAGATACACTCTGATAATGGTTAACATGCAAGTTGAGTCTTTCCTTTTAGCTTCATAATTACTCAGAGAGATATACTGCACATGGTTTTGAATGTAATGTCAGGATCTGATAAGCAGGACCACAACTGGCCCTGATAAGGACACCATTGGATAGATTCTAGTATCCTTCCTTCTCTCTAGCTTCTATTATAAAAGTTGCCATGCAGTTTATATGCTAAACTAACATATAAACATTTATTTCCTGAATGAAGAGTCAACTGCACCACCATCAGCAAACTGCTTTACACTGCAGAGCCTTGTGACTTTACATGTCAAAATGTCAAACAGTTGACCACAGTTTGAGGAAAAACTAGTTTATATCAATAGATAATTAAATAGACAGTGGGGTTGATGGGAAACATGTCATCAGTGTGAATCATGTGCCTGAACACACATGTGACACTGAAAACCACAACAACCCAGTAATGAAGTTAACTCAAATAAAACTGCATAATCTGTTTTATTTATATCACCTGATCTTTCTCAACCAATAAGAGGAAAAGAGTACTGAAAGGAACGGATGTAGGTGTGCTTGTGCGCACGGGTTCACGTGTGCATTCCAGTCACTGAAACGGACAAAAGACTAGACGTTATCCAGTCGACCAAAAGAATATGAAAGAGATGCAGATAAAAACAGAAGAGGGAGATAAGCTGGACAGTATCATGGGAAGAGAAATAAATGCGAGGAATGATAACTGGCTGTTTCATTATGTACTTTGGCTGATCATGACCAAAGCTAACACAAAGTTGAAACGATTAAGCTATACAAATCCTCTTACCATATAAGATACGAGTAATATGTGCAGTGCAGAAGTGTTTTTCATTTTCTGGTCCACCAAAATTTAAATGTATTGTTAAGATTTACTGGCACATAGTAAACTGCTGTCTGCTAACCATGTTATGGGTTTACAAGCTCCAAATCATCCAAATCAATGTCTGGGTTTTTGTCATATCATTTGAGCAAATAAAGAATGTAACCAAGATGTATAGAAATGGCACTGTTTTACAAATGATTTAACTGGCATAACATGTTTTCCACTCCTTGTTGATTCAATAAAGAACCAGTTCTCAATTAAATCTACTACACTTACATTAAAACGTGATCACAATCAAACTGCATATTAGCTGCAACTTCCCAGATAGAGTGTTACTGGAACATTTTTGACAACTTGGACAACAAAAACCAAGCCTGTCGGCTCAAGCTGCAAACATTAATGTCTATGTAACCTTTAATTTCATCTTGCAGACCTGCTGTATTAGAAAAATGTATTACTGCGGCAGGTACATTTCTTTGTCAGTTTGTAGCTAAATAATATTATTTCATAAACTTATAAAAAAAAAAAGAAAAATATAAAACTTTTGGTTTATATCTGCTCACTGTACTTGTTGCTGTAAGCCTACATCAGGGGTGCCCAATACATCGATCGCGATCGACCGGTCGATTGCGGAGGTATTGTGGGTAGATCGCAGGGCACTCGGACGTAAAAGCACGTATCTCTGCGCAGTTACTGTCCTCAACGAGCAGCGCGGTGCACTCACAAGGGGTCAGACTCGCGCAGCAGCCCCAGCTGCAAGTCAGAGCAAAGAGGAGAGGAGACCCAGACTCTCCGCGTCTGCAAAAATCGCGCTTGTGCAAAGCCGTCGAGAGCGGGATGTAAATGTCACACTAAATTTGCATTTCACTCAAACAGCCACAGTCACTTTGGGTGTTTAATACTAACTTTTTGTCCCCCACGACGTTAAATTACTGATAATCTAAATTAGGCAATGATGTAATTTAGTGACTTTGTACAATAAAGTACAGAGCTATATTGCGCCATATGGGTTCATGCAGTTATTCAAGGTACACCAACTTATATTGTATGTATAAAGTAGTGCTGGGCGACAATTACATTTTTTAATTGCCATTAATCACATTATTTCCTGCAATTAATCACGATTTCATATATATATATATATATATATTTATGTATATGTAGATCATTTTGACTTGGTCATTTAAAAAGTAGCTCGCGAGCCAAAAAAGTGTGGGCAACCCTGGCCTACATGTTTGAATTATATATGCTCATCCAAAGATAGAAATAACTATGACTTGGTCTCAAGTTACTATCAGAAACAATGTGATGAACAATTTGATGAAAAACACTAACCATATTTCTGGAATAAAACTTCATACCTGTATGTCAGTGTCTTTGACCGGCTCCAACGGCTCAAAAGTGGTGGCAGCACTCAGGCTTTCCAACCTCTGGGAAATGTGGAAGATGTCTAGGCCTCTGGAGCCGAGTAGGATTGACCTGAAAATGAGACAGAGAGGTGGTGTGAATAAACGAATGCGATTGAAGGATCTCATCCAGTGCAAGACCTACAGATAACCACTGGAGGGTGCATAAGGCAGTGGTACTATTGCAGCACAGGTCAAAGAACACATCACCTCAGCAACAAAAGAATCACATAGGATCTGATTTAGGACATTTGTGGTGGAAATCCAACAAATATTAAAATAAATATACACCAAATAATTCATATTGTTAAAACACTGATTGAGTGAAATATGACTTCATTTAACTTCGCTTCACTAATTTAATTAAAAAAAAGACACAAGTATCTAAGAACAGTGTAAAATACATGCACAGTCGATAAATTTCAGTTTGATTATGCATGATAATTGAAGCTGTGAATTATAGCCAATTTTTGGCATTATGAATAAAAGATATAAGGGAACAAAGCCTAATGTTAATTAACCACAACTGACAAAAGCAGATAGTTATGTGGTTTAATGTACATGTTTACTCATCATACTGGAGCAACAGAGCTTTTTCTAGACTGTGCAGCATAGCCACGTGTGAATAGGACATTTTCTTACGCTTTTACGTCTGCAGCATCTTGTGAAGTGCGGGTCAGAGTGCGGGATCGAAGCCTCTCTCCCGCTTGCTGGATCTCCTGGAGGTTCCTCTCAACGTGTGGCAACTCTGACACAGCCTCTGTCTCTGCTGCCAGCTGCTCTGCCTGCTGGAGCAGCTCCCCAAAACCCTCTGCATCCATACCGCTACACAGAGAGAGGAACAGTGTTTAAGTTTGTGGATTCAACAATAGTACATTATGACCACATCTGAATTTGGAAGAGGATACAATAATCAGCTCGGATTAGAACTACATAGACAGTGATGCAGTTTTCCCACATTTAATTTGATATAAAACACTAGCTAAAGTCAAAATATCATAATTCAGCTTAAATGTGAGAGTATTCACATTCATACTGGATAAACTATGTTTGAAATTGTGTTCTGCCATTTGCCATCATTTGCTAGATTTTTTTTACGTCAAGCTTAATGTTTCTCTTTGGATTACTATTTGTTCCTGTTTATTACATTTATTTTCACACCTCAAAGGGTCTCTTTCTTACCAATGTGTACCACTTGACAGTTGCCATTAACACGTGTCAAAACAAAACAAAAATAAAACAAGTTAGTGGAAATATGGAGGAATATACAGGAACCAGCAACATGCTGACAGCTGATATAAACAGACTGACGCCCACAGTCTAGGCGTGGAGTACGGTTGTTGTCAGAAAAAATGTGCAAATGATGCTAACACTCGTTCGCTACGATAGTTAATAGACTCGCCTCACTTGTGACAACAATAAAAGAGAGTCGTATTCCCGTTGCTATGAATTGTAAATTAGATACCATAGTGATAAATCTGGCGCTTTATTTTCTGTCGCTGAGTGGTTTGTATACTTTACGTTTAGCTTATGTCAAAATGAATGGCGTACTGGGGTTAGCTAGCATGCTCGATGGCTAATGTTCTCGCGCATGCTGGCGGTTCAGTCCACTTAGATAGCAAATATTTTATTTGAACATATTGCTGTAGGCAGAGTAGCATCTTACCTGCTGTAAGGGGCGGATTTAAATATGAGCTTGTTCCTTGGGTGAATATTTTCCCAGTTATTAACTCTTGACTCGGTTTTGCTCAGGGGTACAACATGCATTAAAAATGTTATTTGCCCCGGCACTTGTGGAGTTGACGCTGATTGGACTATACACGGTGGGTACCGGAAAACACGCTTGCTCGCTGGTTGTCGGGGCGTCAAAACCGCGCTGCTCCGCCTGCTGGACAGGAGGACTGATACAGAGAGTCCAGTAGAAAACTACAGACAAACTGAGGCAACAGCTATGTACAATCCATGATCATGACAACTCATAAAAAAGTACGGGTAACAGGGCCAATCCAAATGTTTTTCTTTTATTGCTCACTTATTATGTTTAAGTGGGTTATAAACTGACATAAGAGGTGGCACCGTGTATTTCTTTTTTATGGATATGAATATTAAGCATATTGCTATGAAGGGAGCCCAAATGACTGTAACTTTATTAAAAGTACATGACCAATTCAATGTCCATAGGCGCAAAGTGTCATTCCAGTTTTTATACTTGCAAAAAAACATGGAATTCTGAAATGAGTATGATTGAGATATAAATTATGTTTTATACTCACAATCTTACAACTGTCATTATACACTTCTTGACATGGTTACTAAGTGTGGTTTATCCATCATTTAACCACTATACAAAAATATTTACTGTTTTACTAATTTATAACTGTTCACACTCTCAAAAGTTTTGTTAATATGTGACGCAACCCGGAAAAGGTTAACTTGGTCTCATTTACTGACATTGAACTAAAAACCTTGACCCTACTTTGGTGCTTCAGCCTGCACTGCTGGAGGTAGGTATTTTATATGACCTAGTTAACCTCTTTAGCCTCTTTAGCGAGAGGTTAGTCAAGAAGGTCAATGAAATGAAATACCTGCCTCATGGAGTGTAGGCTAAAGCACCAAACAAAGTTGGGTCAAAGGAGTTCAGTGCTATGTTTGTTAGTAAATGAGTAGAATTACTTTATCTCTGCTCTTTCTGTTTTTAATGGTTTAAATGTTGGAACTGATTGATGCATAATCCACAATATGAAAATACACCACCACCGCTTCATTTTATATGTGTGGTTTAAAACTGGTGGCAGCAAGATGTTCGGATGGATCCTTTGCATTCTCAGCCTGTAGGATTCATCTTTAAACTGGTAGAAAATAGTAAACATAACTTTATAACTGAAAGTTCTTACAGATATCCAATTAAATCTTAATTTGCACCAGGTGCATATTTTGTTAGCTAACTAATCTTAAGTCTGATGCCTTTACATTTTCAGAATATCTAACAATATTTTTTAAATGGGACAAAAGAAAAACCCTGTTGCTGCCCTGTATGAAAACCCTGCAAGTACCTCACAGATATTTTGACAGGAAGAAATGCACAAATATGGATAATACTTATACTCTCATCCCTTTGAACAATAATATCATTCAATTTGGAATAGTCCTGTGCAATGTCCAATTAAAAAAAGCTGTGTATTTATCAGTTTACATTCAAATGTCATTTTACATGTGCTGTGTAATTTTACTGATGTAATTGTCCATGACCATTGGATAAAAAACCTTGCCTCTGCAGGCCTAAATATGTTTGATTATTCTGTTAACTGTAGCGAAGTTGTGAGTCTACAAAACTGTCTGGTTATTGTGACCCACATTAACAGTCAGCCCTGCCAGTTATACACTGGCCTACATTTGCACATCCTCTGATTAATACTACTATATGAAATTATAAAAACGTTTTTTTTGTTTAGAATTACAATTAGGACCCACACAAACGTGCACATGCTCAAACACACAAGTGCAGGGAAATTTGTTCTCTGCATTTAGCCCATCTGTGGCGCAAGCAAGGCTACAGAGCAGTGGACAGCCGAGAACATCCAGGGAGCAGATGGGGTAAGTGCCTTGCTCAAGGGCATCAGAGGTGGAGTCTCTTTTGTTGGTGGTGAGGGTTCGTCCATCCTTCCAGGGGGAGAACACCTCGACTGGGCATCGAACCGGCAACTCTCTGGTTGGATGAATGTCTCCCCCACAGGTATGTGTGAGTGACGTAGGTATGTAAATTAGTGAAATCATTTCAGTTATTACAAAATAGGTTGGTCACAATATACAGTAAAATACTTGAATCAGTATTGCTCTTAACTTCTGAAAGTGAGCAGCATCATTTTCTTCATAAGCATTCATATTTAAGCCTTTAAAATATGTGTACTAATACTTATTTCCCAAATCTTTAATTAGTTATTTAGAGCATAAGGCTCCTTGAATTCACACAATTCAAAACACTCAAATCCTTTTTCCAGGACTTGAAGAGGGCAGGTATTACAAAAGGACAAATGAGAAATAGCAAACCTGTTTATTAGGTCTTTTAATTCTTAAAAAAAAAAAGATGGTCATTTTTGCACAATGACCATCTTAGTATTGAACACCCACATACTTTAACAGTCCTGTCTCTACATGTCCTGATATAGATAACTCTTTGCTGGCTTGCTGTTGTTGTTGTCTGGATCGGCATGGGACAGATGAGGTGCATGTGAGGGTGAAGGCCTCCACAGAAACTGTGTAACTGTCCATCTTTGACACTCTACTTGAACTGGTTGTCTATGAGAGTGCCTTTCATCTTGGCCTTTTTGGCCTCCAGCTCGGCCAGCTCCTGCAGCCTCCTCTTGCTCATGCCCTTCCTCTCCAGCTGCTTCTCTATCACCTTGGCGTTCTGGGCGTACGAGTCCGCTACCTCCCTGGCCTCGATCTCCTCCTCCTCCTCGTCTATGGTGGAGACCGTGACGGAGCTGAACTTGCCCATGTCCTTGGTCCTCTTGGTCATCATCACGCGGACTTTCTTTGGGGCCTCGGGCGGCTTCTGACTGTACACGCTTGTGTTGCCGAAGCCCTGGCCGAACTTGACCACGGCCCCGTCGACGACGAAGGTGGCCTGGCTGTTCTTCTCCTGGTGCTGATAGAAGAGCAGCAGGCCGCACTTACCGCACTTCTTGCGGTGCTGCTTCTCGATGCCCTCGGCCCTCTTGACGTACGTGTTTTCGTCCTGCTCCACGTTGCAGAACTTGTGGGCATGTTTGCCTCCGTCAATCACCCTGGCCTGGTCCCTGGGCCTCATGGGGAGCTTCTCGAGCTGGCAGTCCAGCACCAACACCATCTGCCCACATAGGCAGTAGTAGACATGAAGAGGCTTTTCTCCGTCGTCGTACTCTTCTCTGTCCCTGGTGTCCGAGCAAACAACGCTTCTAGACACGACCTTCGGCATTTTCGGCCGCCTAAACCGGCTTTAGTAACAGCACTGGATGACTAAAGGGTACCGCAGAGACGCAATAACGACGAAAACAACACGAACACCGTAACGGCGCCCCACTTCCTGTGTGCGTCACTGTTACTCTTCCCCAGTGCTTTTCCGCTGGATGGGAAGGTTCCGTCTTTTTGTAGTCACACTTCACACGTCAACTAAAATCGATTAGTGACTTATTAAGGACACATGGCGGATAATGAATATAATCGGGGATAAACTGTAATATCCGATTTAAATGTGTATTTATTTAGTTTGACCTAAGATCAGTCTCAATAAAGTTTAGTGAAAGGTGAGTGCATCCTGATTTGTGTCTGCATCCAGCAGGTGTGACCGCAAAATGACGCAAATGTTTTAAGAGTGTTCATTAAAGGAACGGATTCGATTTAAACGTTTGTATTCGTCGTGTAGGTTATTTCGTGACCAGTTAATGCAGAAAAGTTTTATTTCTATAGCCTTCAAGTTTTTTTTTCAACTTAAACGGTTCATGTAGCGTTATCTACTTCACTTTTAGTATTTTGATAATTCTCCTTTTTTATACAGATGTTTGCCGTTCAGCCACTCTTTTTTTTTTCCCCCAATAATGCAGCTTTGACTTCGAGCCGTCTCAGAGTGCAACCTTGGGTCAGTTTGCGTTTCACTGCAGCATTACAGCTGTGCGGACATTTGAATCCACTGTGCAAAGATATTAGCAGGGCAGGAAAACCAAATTGATTCAACATTTACTTTATTTTGGAAAGACAAGTACAAAATGCGTTTCTCTCGCCAGACATTTAGGACTGCAGTTAAGTTGGCATCATCCAGAAGACGACATCACAGGGATGGGAGGATGCAGGCTCCTCACTTACAGCAACTGGTGTCGCATGTCTTCCCTTTGCACACGCAGCCAGAGGCGCAATTAGTGCAGCCGGTTGGGCAGCAGGAGCAGCAGCCTGAAAGGGTCAAATCACATTTAAAATATATGCAGCATATGCCATCATTAGTTACACAACACGTCATTCGGTTCTCTTTGAGAACCAAATGTGTTTCAGTTGATGGTGAAAGTGTCAATGTACACATTTTAAATGTACCCAATTATACCAAATCATGACCACCTGACAGATGTTAAAGCTAATTTATAAAAACGTCAAATACACCAGTCCAAATTAATCAAGGGCAAAACGACACAACACCCGACTTTTTTGTTTATTTGACCCAAGGGATTAAGCCTGTAGAAGCCTAAATAATGCAGAATATAGTGTATCCACCATGATCTCAGTGTGGATACTTACTCTTCTTGCAGGAGGTGCAGGAGCAGTTGGTGCAGGTGCAGGATCCCCCGCAGTTGCAGGTTCCAGCTGACCATTCCAAAAGAAAGCAGATTAGGATGGATTAGCTTCGTTATGTTTAGTTATCAGGGATGGCCCAATACAACGATATGCCACAGTCCCGCTACGTTCGTAAACAGAGACTAATGGTGATACTCACTCTTGGAGCAGTCGCAAGGATCCATCGTTGAGAATTGTTGTGTAGGTCTCCGTCAGGTAGCGATGTCCGTGAGTCGGTGGAGTCAAGTGTTGTGATTCCTCAGTGAGTGTGGGGGGGCTCTTTTATAGCGGCACCGGGAACAACAGGGCCGGGTGCAAAATGTGCCTGTCACGCTGCACGCTGGCACATAGTAGATGATTACAATGAGGTTGATGCACACGAGTTGTTGAAGCAGTGTGGAAGCGGGGGCATAGAGACTGTCCCCGGTCCGGACGATGCGAGGTGTCGTCTGAAAATTATGTAAGAGCCCGCATCCCCTCTCCCCCAGGAGACAATAAGACCAGGAATAATAAACTTGTTTACAAGGAGGAAACATTACATAAGGGATAACGGTTTACTAGAGTACATTTTCGACAAAGGCGATCTGTTTACATTAATTCATTTATTTAGATCTGTTATTATTCCGCGCTTTAAATATGATCACGGTCACGGGTAAAGAAAACGATTTGGACTTGTGACAAATGAAGTAAGGATTTATTGTAACACATTGTTTTTTATTGTAATCCCGGGGGGATACGTTTATTTGTACGTCAACTAATCAAACGTGAATTGAATAATATCTGACATAGTTTAAAAAATGACATCGACTCATATAGTAAACTTGTTTGGAGATTACAGGCATTTATTTCCAGTCTACACTTTCATGTTAATGAGATGTTATATTCAGGCTGTATTTCCTGAGATGTTGCGTCAAAATATAACATTTGATAAAAATCGACAATCTTCGACTTGCGTTTATCAATGTTATTTGTTATAATATCAAATACATTGAATATTCCATGTCCATAAATCGCCAGGGTTTTAGTAGTTTTGTTCGAATGGTGAACATTTTGATTCATATTGTGGTTTAGTATAGGCCTACAAGACAAAAAATAAGTGTTGGCGTGTAGTGTCACCCTGGGGACAGTTTATTTGTTCGTTTCCCGTCACATGAGAACGTCACACATTTGTAATGCTGCCCAGAATTGCGGGATGTGTGCACACGGCACAAACCAAAAGCTGTGTGTTACTGCAGCTCTGCACCCGGCCACGCGGCCTCAGGCGGTAAACAGGCCATTGTATGATGTTACCTTCACGTACCGTGTGCTGTGGTCGCTTTTTCATAGCTGAGCTCACTGCGATTTACAGTTGAATATGTGTCCAATATTCCAGAAACAATGAAAAGAAAATGCTTAAAATGATTAATTGGAGAGTTTATTGAAATCTTTATCCTGAAATTGAATGGTCTCAACTGTGATCACGAAGTCAGATAACCTCCTGTTGATTAGAATGTAAGTTTAGATAATAATCATATCATTTTTTTCAGCATGAAAGTGATTGTATGTTAAGATGGCTCTGCTTTTTCTGATAGTAACTGTTACCATCAGAGCTTGTGTTGGGAGCGTGAAAGCAACACTTTGTTGCGCTCGCTACCGTCTGTGTGCTTTAGGGAGTTTTTCCACACTATTCACGAGTTGTGCCTCTGTTAAAGGTGCTGAGTCATAATAACATGTAACCAGTGCAAACGTCAGAATGTAACGTGTGAAATCTTACTATATTTTACTGCTAGACAGCATGTGATCCTAGAGAAAAGAGACATCTCATATATTTTTTATGTTAATCTCATTAAGTAGGTCAGAGAAATAATTTTAGGAGCCAGGATCATAACTATTTGTGTTGTCCAAGACACTACATTTTAAATTGAAATTGTATACCCATATTTACAATGTAACATGGACAATTCCACAACCATAATCAATGTGTACATTGATGATTTAAGGTCAGACCATATTATAGTTCACGTCCATGGAGTAAGAATAGCTATTAACAGTTCAAGCAAGAATGTAGATGTCCCCTAGAGGGAGACATCTGTTTTCCATGGAGGAAAGCCATTTGAATTTCCCAATGTACTCTTCATATGAGTCATTTTATCAAACATTTCTAAATCGGTCTCAAGTCACAGGTGAGAATAAAATTAGATTAGAGATGGAAGAAAATATCTTAATGGAGCAACAGACAAACATCATCATACACATAGTATTGTATGGGATAGTGGATAAACATCAACAGCAGACAACACCATGGTGGACAGAGGAGCATATGTGTGAACTTCCTGCTCAGATTGTCCATGCAGATTTGCTTCATTAGTCTAATAAAGGATCAACTAGCCCCATCTGACTATGTGATGGTCCGAATGCCACCGCTGAGATGTGTGTGGCACACAGGTCTGAGGTTATACATATTTTTATTTAAACACTTACTTTTGCTCTGTGCATGTGTATTTAATGTTGTTGTGCCATGTGTGTGTAAAGGGCAGACACTGTGATCCTACAGCCCAGCATGATAGGATACTTGCTGCTACATGCTGATTTTATTCCACAGTAAAATCTTAGAGTTATTAAAAATAGGCGGCGCATGTGTGACTGTGACATATTCAATTACATGCAGTCAAAGAGGTCGTTTCCCTGACACTGTAAGCAGGAAATAACTGAAGGATCAGGACTCTTGCTGTCACTGAGCTGCTCGTTATTTGCTGAGCATGCCAATATCTTGTTCCACCGTGACTCACACTTGTGTCTCTGTGGATCATGTCATCATACTTACCAACGGAAAGAAAAGAAGCAACACAGGGCTTATTTTGAATGTTGACTGCCTTCTTTAAAAAAGCATTTTTGGAAACATATAGGAATACATTGTAAATTCATATCTAGGGTGTGGTTTAGCCACCACGAAATCTGCACCACTGGGCCAGCAGCTTTCTGTCATGCATGCCGAGTGTGATGAAGACTTTTTTTTCTTTCTAGGAAGATTCACACAAATCTGACACCTGGCCCTGGTCTCAAAGCAGGTTGGTTCAGCAGCAATATCCTTAGAGAATTATGTTTTTAAAAGCAATCAATTTAGCATGGAATTGAAATGATCAAGCCGATTTTATGATACATAGAAACACACTTGTACAGCTTGTGTGTTTTTTGGCCAGTGCAAGTGATTGCCCAACAGGCAGGTGTTAAGACTTGACTTCTGGTGGTTTGTGATGAAGAGGGCATTTTTCCATTAACATCTGAGGCAAAAAGAGATATAAGAGAATGGGAAAATCACTGGTTTGCTTAACTGTATCCTCAAATGCATGGCCTTCTTACACAATTATGTGAAATGATTGCTGTGTTTCTATTCACTGCACAAGCTCTACTGTATACATGTATATGTTGCTGCTTGACATCAATTGAATTGCTGACAGTTTCCACACTCATTTACATTGTATAGTAATTAAATATACATTTGTATAGAGGGGTATACAGACTGGTTGGGATTGGTGGCATTTTATCATCTAACTCAAACAATACATCAGTGGCAGCTACTGATCAGTCAGGACTTTGGTTTAGCTATCAGTCAGCCAAACCGCTCAAAACAGTGAAAAAGTATTCACTCTAAAAAGGACTGTTTCATTGATAGAGGGGAAATTTGTCTTTTGAGCTTCTGCGTCCTGTTAGGGGATTGAGACCAGTCTTACAGGTATGGACACAAAACTTTAAATACTGCTGGTAGAATATAATGATTATTGTTTGTAAGGTATGCCACTATCATGTCATTAGTTTTAAATGTAAGAGTATTTTCATTTGGAGAGAAAACTTGTTTGCTCTGATATTAGTCCTTGGGTGTGTATTACAAAAAATGAGGGAAATATTCAGTATGATCCTTCAGCTCAAGCATGCAGGCACCATAAACTGCAAAACCTTTAAATTCACTGAATATTTTTGAACAGTTCTTTTTGTTAACATACAGTCTGTTTTATTCCTCTCACAAAAACACTAATAATTAAACTCCTTATAACTCACAGATTGTGCCATGGATTATGTGCTGAACATCGCTGACCATTACGTTTTCACTCCATATGTTTACCCGGCCTCGTGGCCTGAGGATGGAGCTCTGCGTCAGATAATCAGCCTGTGGGTGGTGACCAACCTGGGAGCAGAACTGCTTTACCTGGGCTTTGGGGCTCTTAGCTTCTACTATGTGTTTGACCATAAGCTCATGAAACATCCACAGTCTCTAAAGGTAATCTGACAACACTCTGCACTCACATACAACTGTTGGTTTTCATTACTAGCATGGGGCGGCTATGTTTTTATTATTTTAAACACCATAAAAAACAAATACGGGGGGTCCAAAAAAAAACAACCTTCTCCTAAATTCCACTTCATGTCTCTGACTGAATGACAGAACCAGGTAAGACAAGAGATCCAATTAGGAGCTGTTGCCATCTTCTGGATGAGCTTCCCCACAGTGGCACTCTTCTTTTTGGAGGTCAGGGGACACAGCAAACTTTATGACAACATCAGTGAATCCTCGTTTGGTGAGAAACTTCAAAAATCTTCAAACCAAGCCAGTGTACTTGTTAACTGATAGATTTAAAAATGAATGAATCTTAGAACGTATGCTGTCTTCCATTTAAAAACTCTACTAAGTACAAATGAGAAGCACTCTTTTACGTCCTGGCTTGTTTTTGTTTCAGACTGGGCTGGAGTTTTCCTGAGTATTTTTGGTTTCTTGTTCTTCACCGACATGTGTATCTACTGGGTACATCGTTGCATGCACCATAAGAGCATATACAAGGTAAACTTTGCAATACATGCTCGGCACCAAACAATTAGGACGCCAACATTTCGTAAACGTTACAGAATTACATTTTCACCTAATCTTAATTACTGATTTTAACTGTGACCGACTACACAGCTAGGAATACCTTGTTTGCTTAGTGTTTTCCCCCCACTAACACAATCTTAAACTGAATTCCTTTTTTTATTTCTACCACTCAGTACCTACATAAGCAGCACCACATCTTCAAGATCCCAACGCCCTTTGCCAGCCATGCCTTCCACCCACTTGACGGTTTCTTGCAGAGCTTACCATATCACGTCTACCCTTTCATCTTCCCCCTTCACAAGGTGGTATATTATGACTGTCAGTCTCTTCTAAATGTCTTGAGCAAATAACAATATTAGACAATTATCACTCACCGCAGGTTGAATAATTGTGAAGATAAATGTCAACATATAGTGATGACAATTCAAGTATTACATTAAAACTACAGTACAAACTCTAAAAAATTGTCACTTTAGAATTACATTTCGGTTAATGATTTATTAAATTACAGGTGGTGTACCTCTCTCTTTTTGTGTTCGTCAACATCTGGACTATTTCCATACATGATGGAGACTACCACCTCCCTGGCCAACTGGTATGGCTGATTAATGGTGCTCCTCACCACGTGGACCATCACCTCTACTTCTACTACAACTATGGACAGTACTTCACGCTTTGGGATCGCCTAGGGGGCTCTTACCGACACCCCTCAGCTCTTCTGGGTAAAGGGCCGCATGACCACGTCCGCAAGCTCATGGCAAAGGCTGCACAGATACAGTGATATTGGGATATTACTCATATCAGGAAGACATGTTTTCACTCAAGGAGTATTCCAGAGATGCTTGTGTCAAGAGACCCATGCACCACTTACACCAAACACCATGTACAGCACAATCGAGATCCATGATATGGAAGAGACAGTATGTGGCTTTCAAAGCAAGAGTTCTACACGAGATGACATTTCCTTTCTGTGTTCATAATAATATTGTTAAATGGCCTGTCTGGAAATAAAAAAGGCTAGGAATGAGGTCAAAATGATTCATATTTAGGTAAAGTTTGTGGAAGAAGCATTTTTCGTTTTTTAGTTCAGTCTTTGGAATGGTGAGGTGACACGAGCAAGCTGTGACTCAAGTCCCTCAGCTGCCAGTGCTCGGCGTGTTTTCATGAAGGCTCTGTAAGGCTAGGTCTGTCCACTTCATCTCTTGTTCTTTCACGGACTCCGTGGATCCTCCATTGTCCTGTTCAGCCTCCGGTAGTTCACTCTAACAGAGAACAGGGAGGAGATAATATACCATGAAAAAATAGCAAGAGGCTCACAGGTTACACCCATCTCCTTACTCTATTTTATATTAGTGTGCTGGTGTGGAAGTACAATGTTATGAGGACAAAATCTGAAACCTTATACAGATAGAATGGCATGATTCCTAGAGGCTTTGAGTCAAAGAGTACGTTTAGATCAGAGAAAGCTAGTTATTTCTGTGTGTGATTCATCAGATATGTCTTTTTATCTAAAATACCATACTGATTCTTATTTAATTAAAGCCAAAGCATTAGAAAGTACAACCTCATAATCTCCACTGATGCCACATGTCATACATGCTGGAAAACGAGTTGAGAACACCTTGGTTTGTTCTGTGCTCATTACAAAACAGTTATGTCAGCAATAAACTCCTATATATGTTGCATTAACGTGAGAACCAAAAAGGGTGGTCCAACAATATATAATATATAATATATATATAATCCCAGCACATGTCTATAGACGGGCTTTGACCGTTTGTTTGGAACGCTACGCCCACAACACCCACCAGGGGGATGGTGACGTCTTCATAGGGCAGCTTGTCTTCCCTCCATGCATCGTCGGTTAGGTCCAGGACTCTCCCGTCCCTTTGGATTTCGCTATCCATCCTTTGGGCAGCACTGCGGAACAAGCGGACTCACCTGTAGGCGTTAGTCACAAGCTAACTGCAACACTTTACATTCGGTGGAGGATAACAACCTCAAACCAGACTTCACTGCCGCCCTCACAAATCTACTTTTAGAAAAACACACATTTAAAGAGCAACACCTACACGAGGTTCTTTTGTCAAGAAACAACGGGGCTCGGGGTTGGATTTCACAAAACCTTTGTATCTGTACCTTTGTTAGACGCGGTAGATTCACGTTGGCGCTTGGTGATGACGTAGAATAATGATGCATTCAAGTGCTGTGGGACAATACTAGCTCATTTGTGAAAGCGTGTCAGTTCATGACAATTACAACCATATACACTATAGATTATACGGTTATAGGGCCTTTGCTCGTGATCTAAAACATTCGGGGTTTGTAAGAATCATTTTCAATCAATCAATCAATCAGAATCAATCAACAACTGTGTTGTTAATGGCCACAGGGGCTGTGTATGTTTTCGACACACATGCTCAATATTTACAGACACAAATCAGCGTATGAAGATGTTGTCTGTGGAACGGTCATGAAAAAGCCTGGGTAAATATTATTGTGTACAAAGAAACTGATCTCACCAGGTCACCCCGCCTCATGTATTTCGGTTTCCATGGTAATCAGACGCTTCTCTCGCGGCCAAGACCGAAGGCAGCTTGTTTCGCTGATTTACTGCATTTAAAGGTAACTACGTCCATTTGCTTACACACTCTTCTAATTCAGCTAATTCTTCGTTTGCTGATGGTGATGCTTTGTGGATGAGGGGAGGGACAAGTATTATTTAGAAATATTTAAAAGACCTTAATTTCACGAGGTGTCTGGTGTGGCAAGAGTGTGGAGCTGAGTGCAGCATAAACAAATGTATACAAATAGCACAATCCTAGTAAAGAATGACTATGGGCATGTAGATCATCATTCTTGGATGTAATACAGGCCTTTGCCTGGCCCCTTAGCAGTTAAAATGCACTATTATGTGGTCTCCAGTTTAGGAATTCAGGACTTTTACTTGAGGTGGAATTGGCTATTTTCACAGGGTGGCATCCGTTTATTTACTGGAATGCCCTCACCGATAAATCTATGTCACTGTTGCACTACTAGCATCATGGAGTTTTTCATCATATAGATAAGCATTTAATTGTAATGTTGACACTGTAATGTTTGAGCAGTGACTGATCAAGCACAGTTTGATCACTCATGGCCAGGTGTCCAAATCACCCAAATCTACCTGTCTTTATACTGTTGTAGTAGCAGAATTAAACAGCTGTTCCTGGTCTTCTTTCTTCCATGTTTCTTTCCCTGTAGAATGGTTGAAGGATTTGATAGGATCCCTTGATATATTAAATAGTAAAATTAAATTAAAAAATATATTTTTGGCACATAATCAATTGACAAGAATGAGGAGATGATTGTGTTTCACTTTAACTTAGTTGATTTGGGTTTTCGGGTTATATTATAATTCAACCAAAGATCATTATTATTAGTTTCCACCGCTGTATCACACCACTCTATGTCTGGCACTGGAGTAAATCTGCAAGACTTTCTCTGAATCTGTTTCTCTAATCACAGATGGCTAAGTAGCACTATGTTCTTCACTACCTAATTTGTTAACTACAGGTGCACTGCTAAACATTCAATAAATCCTCAAATGAGTTCACAAATTATTTTCTCCTGTTGTTGTTTTGTTTTTTTGGCATACTACTTTTAGGTGCATAGCCACCCTCAAGAAAAACACGTGACAAAAGGCACTGCGGTGATGTCAGCCCCTCAAGAACAGAGAGCAGAAAATACCAAAACATGTTCCAACCCTGGAAACCCAATTTTCTCCTACATAATGAATCCAGCAGATACATCGGCAACACGCCAGAATCCCCTGTACAGGACCACTTCCAGTGAATATGGTCTTCGGTCGCCAACCTTTGAGAGCTCACCGTGCGCCTTCCATCCCAAATCACAGAGATTCTCTCAGGACCTGGGCAGGAGTGGGATGTATTGTGACACCTCCTTTAATACAGCCCTGGACCGAAGCAGAGTGTATGATTCCCCCAACTTACAACACACTGTTTAGTGCATCCTTGGTAAAACACACTGTTGTAGTGTAACATAATGCAGGATCGTCATGTATGCATCTTAAGAAATTAGTTAGTAAATAAATGTATTCCCTGAGTGTAGGGATGGAACAAATGTATGATATTATTTTCAAGTGTGTCACATTTATTTCACTGAATATTGTGTTTATGTGCTTTACCATTTGCAGCTTTTCATATAATATTGACCCAAATAGCCTTGAGTTACAGTTTTTCTATGAATGCTAATAAATATTACATTTTTCTTGATCATCCAGATTTCCTCTGCAGGATTATCTGTAGCAGCACAACAATTGTAAACTTCTTAATATGTAAACTCAAATATTAAATGTTGTGACAAGTATTTTATGGTCACATTTACATGTGTGGTAGAAATATTCTACCCGTCTTGCACATCGTTTTATATAAATTGTCTTATAGTACACGAGCACATAACCTACTTTTCTTATTAATTTATATTTTCTCGTAACTGTCTTAAATTTCTGCTTTTCTTGACACTTTATTTATTTATTAATCTTAAACTGTTGACGTCGTACACCTGTTTCAAGTATTTGTGATTACACCGGTACATGTTGACCACTTGATGCAACTTTTTAACCACGTTGCATTTCCAATTAACAAGGGTCAACGAGAGAAAGAAACGTTATTGTTTTATGAAACGAGTGCTGTTTACTGTGTGTTGACGTTGTGCTCCTCCGCATACCTCGCCTCCGCATCACAGCTGATGATGACCAGCCCTTTAACGTTAGCTGCCAGCGCTACGGAACTTAGCAAGAAGCAAGCAGTGCGGCTTCGTTAAAATGTTGTAAGAAGAATTAGATCGCCGTCCTGTTCATATTGTGTGTTTGACTTCAGCATATTAACTGTGGAATATAGGCATGTCAAGTAAATGTGCCCCCATACTTCACCAGCGTCAGGGTCTCCCGCTGAAGGCTAGCCACGTTAGCCGATTTGGGTCGTTTGACAGCAGAATCAGAGGAGTGTCCAGCTAACAAGCTAACAGCTAGCGTTAGCCGGTTAGCTCCTAAACAGCGTAGATAGCCACCCTGCTGGCTGTTTTGTACTTCTGGTCTGGCGTACACACATATCGTAAGTATGAGTCTTGAATGGAATAATGTGATGGTACTGGTGAGTTTGTGAGACTTTTGAGGCTCCGACATCTGCAAAGCTTGCTTGTTGGGTGGCTAGCTTGCTAGCCATCCAACCAAAAATGCTCTGGTTTGTCGACAGTACTGAAGTGTTTCAAACATTTAGTTTACAATGATATCATTGTCAACAACAGGACTGTCATCTTAAACAGGTACAAACTTAAGATTAAAACAAGGACAAATCGTACAGTAACTACTTTTCTTGAGAGTTAGATAGCTAATTTGCTGATGTTGATTTTCCTTGAAGTTTATTATTATTATTATTATTATTATTATTATTATTATTAGTTCCTCTTATACGGTACATCTCTTCCCACAGTTTTGAGTTTAGATGTTGGCAAAATATGATAAGTTGTTAGACAATTGAATATAAATGTTGTGCAGACTTATCTTGGGTGCAGAGTTAAATTTTTCTATTTTCTTTGTGTTCCCTCCACAGGCGTGATCAGAAGGACAGCTGAACTTGAATCGTGTGCTGTCTGTGATGGTCAGAGCGTATCTTGGTGCATCATCTAAACCCTTCTGCTCCAGTTAGGAACCATATACTGCTACTACCAAAACAATCCCACATCTCTGCTTGGTAACGCTATGATCGATTACATTGACCCCTCCCAGCCCACCGGGGCAAGAGTCCCCCTAAAGCAAGCTCTTCAGGTGATATGATAGTAGCCGCCTGGATCACTTTCTGTGCCTGCAGGAGCCTTGCAAGGGTTCTGCTCTTCCTTTCATCCTCAAACTCCCTTCCTTCATTGTTGGAGACCCTTGCCAGCGTGGTCTCTGGCACAGGAACCATGGGTAACAGCTGTGTGTGCCGGGAGGACAGCGACTTGGAGGACCATCACCATGGGTCGACGAGAGCCACCCGGGGACAAGCCAGGCGGGTGGATCACGGTACGGGTGTGGGCGCTGACCCCGTGGAGGCACGGAGCAGTCGACCACGGGACCCAGTCAGACCGCCACGGCGAGGTCGAGGGCCCCACGAGCCACGGCGTAAGAAGCAGAATGTGGATGGCTTGGTGCTCGACACCCTGGCCGTCATCAGGACACTTGTTGACAAGTAAGTCTTGTGGTGTGCTTCAGTTTGGTTTGTGTACAATTTTAGATCAGTATTTCATAGTTAAAAAAGCAATATCTTTGGTTTAAACCACAATGAGACGTTATCTCCATTAAAAGATAAAATACTGTTAAATTGAAGTAATTATGTGTTTATACATTACTTGCCATTACTACAATATGAGAAACTCAAAGGCTGAATCATTTATTTTATATTGTTTCAGATGCTGTGAACATAGGATGATAAACGCATGCAATCTATTAGCTGATTAAATTAATGAGAAAATACACATCTGTTTATGTAGAACATGCACTTAAATAAACCCACATATCTCTAAATTAAGAGGTATATTTGTGGCTATTGTCATAATGTTTGGTCTTTTTGTTTTCAGTGACCAAGAGCCCCCTTATTCCATGATCACTTTGCATGAGATGGCAGAGACAGGTAAGGAAACACACTGAGAAAACACAAGTATAATCAGACATCATCTTGTTCATGTCTCGAAACTGATGTCATCCAAAAGTTCAGCGGCACTTCAAGTGTCTCTTAACTCAGTTCGACATATGAAAGCCTTTACCACTATGAACCACTCATAAACTTCTCTTCAGGATCAGTTGACAGAGGAGGCAGGCTGCAACAGCTCCTGTCTGCTACTTGCAGTCCTGCTATAATAGTGCTGCCTCAGCGATTCTCGACACGCTCACTGTTCCAGCTCAGAGGAGCACTATAGCACCTGGGGAAGGGACATGGTCCCGCCTTCACCAGCGCAGCAAATTTGTTGGACCCTAGATGTTAAAGTATTTTTCTTCAAACAGGAATTCTGTTTTCATTCATTCAGCAGCATGTTGATAGGCAAATTGATCGGGACAGGTCTGATCCTTTCTTAGGTTTCGTGCTTGTGCAGCAAATGTTTGTTTGCTTTGTGATCATATTGCTTATGCATATGGCGAAAGACACCTTCTTGCTGTGTGTGAGAGAGAGAGAGTGATGAATGTGTGCTCATGTGATAGCTCGTGTTTGGCATATATTGTGTTTGACGCTTGCAAAGAGTGGCGTTGTGTACCTTGAAAATAGCCATGCGGGGTATTGGTTTGCACATACTTAACCCTGAAGGCAGCAAAGTAGCAAGTCCAGTCAGACAGCTCGTCACGTTCTCTTTGACATGTGCTGCCTTTTTGCATAATTCATAAACCTGCTGGCTTTCATAAGCAATAGAGATAGGAAGAGTGTTTCTTACTGAGTCGCATGATGTGTCAAACCCACAACTGTGTGAATGAATTCGTGAACGCATTCGTGCTACATCCAGTGCTTATAGTGCACTAGACTTTTATTCAAAAAACCTTTCAGTTTCATGCCAAATACATGACTGCCTGTGAGAAAAGCTTCTATAATTTCCCCACAGGGATTACCTGCCAACAAAAGACAGGCAAATCAATAAAATCATCTGTTTTTATATTTATCAGACAACTGAGATATGATCAATATGTTGAATATAACAATATTGCAAAAATACATAAAGGGCACAACACATGCTGTATAAAGACCTGGATGATTTAACATAGTACTATATTTTGGTTATGGATTGGAGTTAATGCCATTTTAGCAATGAAATTATTAAGCAGGTGAATCAAACATTTTCCTAATGCTTTATGCAGCCAACTCTCGTTTGAATTTACGGTTTAATGTTATCACCTGTCATCTGTCTTCTGTTAGATGATGGTTGGCTGGAGGTTGTGCAGTCCCTGATTCGAGTGATCCCCTTGGACGATCCGCTTGGCCCTGCGGTAATCACCCTGCTATTGGATGAATGCCCCCTGCCCACCAAGGTTAGTGTCTTATGCCTATGAAACAGAAATACAAATTCCACATACTCTGCCTCAAAGAGCCCCCAACCTCCACAACTGTGTGAATGAATTAACTGCTCCTTATCCTCTCTCCAGGATGCTTTGCAGAAACTATCTGACATGTTGAGTCTGAGTTCCAGCGTAGCACAACAGGATGCTCTAAACCCCGCCAAACACAGAAACACCACCGCTGTCCTGGGATGTCTGGCAGAGAAACTAGCTGGTATTGTCCACGTTTACAAGATTTTACAAATCCATTGCCATGTTGTTGCTCACTATGGTCATATAGACATTTAAGTTGATTTCTAAAAGTTTCTCTCTCTCTCTCTCTCTCTCAGGACCAGCGAGTATTGGACTATTGAGCCCAGGAACGCTTGAGTATCTTCTTGAGAGCCTGGTGAGCAAACAACACACACCTTCAGTTTTGGCAGTCTGCATATTTATTATTCAATTTAGACAAAGGTGTAACATTACATTACTTCATGTCAATTCACCAGTAGCAATGGTTTTTACTTATTTAAATTTGACCTGTCAGTACATGGTGTAATCCTATAGATGAATGTAGAAATATCTGTCCATCAACTTGTTGCTTCAGTCATGAAGCAATGCGTAGTGTTGTCCCTATTGTCCCTGCATCAATTTCACTAATGACGTCACGCAGAGATAATAATTCCTGCAAAAACGATTTGTCTCTCCTTCCGTCTGTCTTTAAGCAAATTCAGTTTAACATAATGGCGGTGTTTGGTTGTAAAAGTTTGCGTCAAATCAATCACATAGCAAGTGTCCACGCACTGGTGACCATTTCTTTTCTGTAAATCTTCCTCCAGAGTTCTGAAGCCCATCCTACTGTCATGCTGTTTGCTCTCATCGCTCTGGAGAAGTTCTCCCAGACCAGTAGGTTCACTCACTCTATCATGAAGTCATTTGTCAATGCATACGTCATTGCACAACCAAATGAGACTGCCGTATTGCATCATTGCCAATGGAATATTATTCTGTCAGATAGATACAGGATGGGTTGCAGTACAGACTTATGGGTCCTGTGTTAGATCTAGTGCAAACCTTGACAAGTCACTAGTCAATTTCCTGTCCACATTGTTTAAATAGCAAATGCTCAGGCTCCCATTTCGGCAACAATATTAAGATAAGATAGGAATGTATTAACCGTGAAGGAAATTGTTTTAGCTAGAGTGGAACAAAAAATACAAATACAAGAAAATGTAAATGAGGTATGGTTACAGTGCCTATATTCCTAAAATGGAGTCCCTTGTCTATGGATATGCGCTTGTCAAGGCTCGATCTGCTTCAACTTTTTTTTAACTGTACAATTGCCTCTTACTCTCAGGTGAGAACAAACTGACAGTGTCCAAGTCATGTATCAGTAACCGATTGGCGGCCCTTGAGTCGTGGTCAGAGCATCCCGACTACCTGAAGAGGCAGGTTGGATTCTGTTCACAGTGGAGCCTCGATAATCTGTGTGAGTAGCCCCATGGTTTCAACATTGTATGTTGGTGTAGCATCACAGGCAGAGGTCACAGGCCCAGTCTCTTAAATGAGGTGAATGTGAGAAGCAAAAAGTGACTGATGTTTCCTGTCCAGTTCTTAAGGAGGGTCGTCAGTTCACCTATGAAAAAGTCAACCTCACTAATATCAACGCCATGCTGAACAGCAACGATGTCAGCGAGTACCTCAAGATTTCCCCTACTGGATTAGAGGTTAGTCTGTGTGTGTGGTCTCTTCTCTAGAATTCAGGGATACGCATGATACCAGTAATTTATCTACACATTTAAATTTAAATTCTTCATCCCGATACCCTCTTTGTCTTTCTCCTATGATCAGGCGCGATGTGATGCCTCGTCCTTTGAGAGCGTGCGGTGTACATTTTGTGTGGATTCCGGTATTTGGTACTACGAGGTGACGGTCATTACATCGGGCGTCATGCAAATTGGATGGGCCACCAAAGACAGCAAGTTCCTTAACCATGTAATCCCCTTCACTGTGTTTACTCTCAAATCTGTTCTGCCTTTTGTTTCTCTGCATACACAAATTAAGCATTTTGTGTATGTGTTTTTATCTGTGTTTATCACAGGAGGGCTATGGAATAGGAGATGATGAATACTCGTGTGCATACGATGGCTGCAGGCAGCTCATCTGGTACAACGCTCGCAGTAAACCTCACTCTCACCCTTGCTGGAAAGAGGGTATGCACCACACAGACATACACATTTATCCCTAAGACTACTTTTTGTAGTGTTTGTACTGGTTGTCAGTGAACATGACAACATGAGGGTCACTGTATTTGCATGTCAAATTTTGTTCTAAGCTGCCACCAGTAGCTATATTTTATCTCCCTCATGGAGGCACAATGGGAATAATAACGTGTCAAGACTTTGTTCTACTACGTGTGTGTGTGTGCGTGTGTTTGTGCATCCTGTGCAGGAGATGCCATCGGCTTCCTGTTGGACCTCAGCAAGAAGCAGATGATCTTCTATCTGAATGGACATCAGCTGCCTCCAGAGAAACAAGTCTTCTCATCCGCCACGTAAGTTCACACATCAAATCAAAATCCAATTTATTCTTTTCCTTTTCTATTTTTTATCCATTAGCCTGGTTTTCAATTGCACATTTCCCCACAATTCACTTACTTTCTTTTTCTGTCTGTACTCATGTTTTTCGTGTCATCCTTCCCTCTTGCCTTCCCTTCTTTTTTACTCTGTCCTTCTTTGTCGTCTTTTACCAATGTCACAGGTCAGGTTTCTTTGCTGCGGCCAGTTTTATGTCTTACCAGCAGTGTGAGTTTAACTTTGGGGCCAAACCTTTCCGCCACCCCCCTTCTGTCAAGTTCAGCACCTTCAACGACTTTGCTTCACTGCTGCCCAGTGAAAAGATCATCCTACCCAGGTATGAAGGGAAACTGGCCCACGAAGTGATATTGATGATAACATAGATTACACCGTAAGGTTTGCAGAAGTATTTTGTAAACGGTAATTTTTTTTCCTGACATAAATATTGGGCTGTAAATGGAAAACAATAACAGTGTTCTCCATTTTTGTGTGATTGCTTGTGTTTTTTGTTTCTCAGACACCGTCGTCTGGCCTTACTAAAGCAGGTTAGCATCCGAGACAACTGCTGCACACTGTGTTGTGACATCATGGCTGACACCGAGCTGCGGCCCTGTGGACATGGGTATGTGTACATGTGATTTATATTAGTAAAAATCGTTTGCAAATTCATCAAGACCAAAAACATGAATTTCTAAAACCCACACATATACTAGTAATCAAGCTAGTTTTCTGAATGAATGATATTATCTTTTTTGTTGTCCTTCCTCAAGCGGTATGTGTATGGAGTGTGCCTTACAATTAGAGACGTGCCCCCTGTGCCGCCAGGACATCCAGACCAGAGTCAGACTCATTGCACATGTCTCCTGACGCACTTCCTGCCCCTCCTCAAATCAGGAGAGACATGCAAGCTACCCTACAGCCTCCTGCTCCTCCTCCAGTCCCCTCCCACCCTGCAGGGCAGTGAGGATAGTGACACAAAGCTGCGATGATGCCAGAACCGAGAGTTCTGCTCAGAGGAGACACCGTTGGAGGGGCGGAGAGAGGAAAAAGAAGAAATGAGAGGAGGGGAATTCAACCAGAGCTGGATCCCCAGGAGCATACCTATATCGCCTCTTTTGGATCCTTCTTACATCTCACTGCAGGAGCAGGGCCAATAAGTGGTCAACTTCTACAGATGGGGTGTTTTCCAGATAAAGCATGAGGAGCAGTTTTACTAAATTACAGACAGAACCAGCTTCTCACCTGCAAGCCCCTTTCACGACAAACACAAGGATCCCACTGCGCTTACAGCCCCGAGGCTACTACTATTTAATCCCATCATCACGATGCACGTCAGCAGATATCAAAGGGCAGGGTAGCTGAAATGATCAGTAAGTGGTGCAGCATTAAACCCAAGGTACAGATCAATTTGAGATGTTTCACACAGTCATGTTTTCAGGTATATAGATATATATATATATAGGGTTTGCCTTCATTGATTCAGGAGTCGGATAACTTAATTGATTGCAGATTTATTGCTAGAGTGCAGATTTGATATAAAACAAGACATTACATTCTGAATCAGCTGTCCTACAAGTACAAGAAAAATGGACTGCCACATTTTTTTTGCCACCATTACAAAAAACTACTTGAACCTGTATTGGGACTAACTGTTTTTCAACATTGCTGACTGCTGCTTTTTGTGGTGTATTATTTGCTCAATTGTTGTTCTTGAATCATGTATGTCACAACCCCAATAAATTCACAGGGATTACAATTTATGTGTGGTGGAAGTATGCAGTTGGACTCCACCTCCATCCTCTTAATTTATTAACCTTTGCCTGATTGCGGCTGTACTAGTAAGTCTTAAATTTAGTTTGTGTTCGCAAACACACACGTCTCTATTTAGACGACTTTTCTTTGGTCCACAAGATAGGATTTAATTTTGGGAGAAGAGAAATCATGGTAAACACTGACGTAGGAACTCTCCTGAGTAGTACATTTTTGTTGATTGACATTGTTTTATCAGCTAATCAGTAAATTGTCTGAAACAAAATGTGAAATGTTTAAGTGAATTGTCTTTCCTCAACATCCTAATGCTGAATCTACAAGAATCATGTAATTTTGGATCTAATTCGGTAGTTAAATACTTTAGAAAATTAGCATGGAGACAACCCATGGCACAGTGACATGACCTTTAACATTTAGGCTTCAGCAGGAAGAAATATCTGTCACAAATCACACCACTTGCAGTGATCAAAACAGGTCTGAAAGTAGGTCAACCAGGTTCACAATGAGACCTTGTTTCCTTCTGAGCTCTATATCGCACAGGACATCTCTCTGCGCTCATTTTGGCCATTTCTTCCTACTCCATAAGTCTTCAACAGTGTGTTTCTCATCTTTCAGTTGTTTACTTGAAGCATCTCTGGGTTGACCAAATGACATGTATTTTGGGAACTGGTAACGAAATTCACGTATGACAGATTGTGTTTGTATGATTTAAAAAAAGGCTTGTCACATTTTAAATGAAAGCACTGAGCAGTTGAATTTGTTTTGGTTACATTGCTCATGAAAGTGTTCTTACTCAACCAAATTGCATGAACAACATCTATAAAATCATTCAGACTATACTGGAATGATTTATTAAAGCATCTCTCATAAGGATAAATTACTGGTCTGATCCCCGTTTGCTACATTGTATCTCCGAGAGCACCTTATACATGCTAGTGAGATACATTCTGTGGTTGTTTCTAATGTTGGATATGAACTTGATGATTGTAAAACAAAAAAAAAAAAACGGTTGTGAGCTGTATTTAAAACATCTCTTAAGGAATTTTGCCCCAGAGTTCCCAAAGATGGGATTTATTGATAAATTGTTGTTTCATGGATTGTGACATTTGTAATAAATGTATGTTCCTGTTACTGTGTCTGTATGACTAGGTGATGCTTATTTATAACTCAAATGGCCTTCTTTTATACGCATTTTGTGCCCTTTTTATGATACCATATCTACAGAGACAGTTCCTGAAATATAACTGAGGTAGACACATACTTACAAAGCTAATTATTATTATTATTATTTTTTTTGGATTTCGATTTTTTTTTCTCATTTTAAAAGTGGAGTAGATGAAGCGGGGGAACTTGAATAAATAGTGTAGGAACCAATGTGCACAGACGTGGTACTACCGGACAGAACGGAAATGCGAACACGTGTTCGCCGTTTCCTTGGTAACAACATTGGGTTAACTATTAGCTTCCTCATAGCGACTCTTGCCAAGATGGACATCCAGGAAAGAAGTACTTTATTTTAAATTAAATTAATTTCCATTAATACATATTAATACATGTGTAGATGAAAGCTTCACAAATGATGAAATATAGCCAACACGTGACAGTTGTTATTCATTTAAGGATACATGTGTTTAGCTAGCGTTAGCTTGGCTCTACTTAGCGGCTAAGTCTTAGTCAGATCGCTAAACGCTTCTTTTGGTGTTCTGAGCAGCTTTGGGAACAAATGTCAACGTTGCGTGTTGACAGTTTGCTGATGTTATTTAATATTGTATCTATAGTCATTGTGTGATGGTAAACGTTATTTACGATATTTAGATGTCGCCTCCCCTCGTTCTCAAGATGCCCGACGGAGCTGTGCAGAGAACATCGTAGACATGGTTGATGTGGACGAAGAAAATTTTGTTATTTCCAGGTGAGTTTTTCTTAAAAAACTGAAAAAGCCTGTAAGCCCAGGTCCAATCGTCAGCCACTTGCAACTAGTCTGATGTCAGGCCACATTGCATTTCAAGATACAACGTAAGCCATTGGGGTTTATAAATGCTGACTTGGATATTTCCCTTCTCAGCTGCGTACATGTCTTTTTGTTGTAAATCTAAGGTGTTAAGCGTGTGAGGTTATTGGAAACACAATATACCGCCCTTATTCTTTTTAATTGTTTGTTTTCATGAGTCCAGGTCAAAAGCTGAATCTATATGATGACAGTTTTTTCTTCCTCCAGTTCCTCAGCTTCCGATGCTGCTTTTGATTCTGCCATCGGCTGCATAGAGGACATCATCATGGGTAGGGCCAGAGATAAAAAACATTCTCTCAGACTTTGCTAAACGATGACACAGAGTTTCCCGTCATAATGTTTGTGAATAATTTCTTTTTATCAACCTGACAGTAAGAAGGGAATGTCATTGTTCTGTTTTGTGAAACATATCTCAGCATCTTTGTGCTCACAAAAATAATGACGACAGCCACTGAATGTGAGTGTTTTCTCCCTTTAACTGACGGCCCTGTGACATACAGTATACTGTAGATAAAGAAATTTGAATTTAGCTCATTTGGATCTAAACAATAAGTTTCTAAATTCTAAGGAAAATTATTTGAATAATAAACAAGAGTGTTCAATGTTTGCTAATACAATAAGATAAACTGGTTATTTTATGTGCATGTGTCAGAAGAAGTGTGAGTTTTTTGGGCCAATATGCTAATCTGCCTAAAGACATAGAATTTGTTGCTGTCTCCAGCTGATGGTGATGGCATGCGATGCTTTCTTTTTTGCTTACAGAGGAGGAGTTTCAACAGCTTCAGCAGAGCTTCATGGAGAAATACTATCTGGAGTTTGACAACTCTGAGGAGAACAAACTCAGCTACACACCCATCTTCAATGAATATGTGAGTTGTTGATGGTCTAATGTAATATAGTCCCCTATTTTTAAGGAGTATGGATATTTGACTATACCTAAGTGAAATTAAACAATTATAATCAACAACATGGCAGTATGTCAGCATAGATAATCTTATCCTACTGCTCTAACCAAGATTGTACGGAATTAGTGTAATACTCAAGGAAATACATTGAAACCAAATTCCTATGAATTCATATATGCTGTTTAGGTCATACTGCTGGAGAAACACCTGGAGCAGCAGCTGATGGAAAGGATTCCTGGCTTCAGCATGAACACTTTCATAGGAGTGCTCATGTAAGATGTGGTGCCATCATCAAAAACACACTTATATTCAATAGGTGATATTAAGGGTGTCACAGAAAGGGGCCAGTCTTTTCATTCACCAGACTGTCGGGGGTGCCTGTCATTCCAAAGAAATACTACTTCACAGCTCACCTCTTTTCACAGCTCTGTCTTTTTTGTCTGCAGGCAGCACAAAGAGGAGGTCGCAAGTGACATCGTTGACATGCTGCTGACATTCTCGGACTTCATGGCCTTCAAGGAGATGTTTCTGGAATACAGAGCTGTGAGTTTTATGGAACCCCTCCTTGTTTATAGCCCCAACACAATCACTGCACAATACGATTTTAAAGGATCATATCGGATGAGTTCTCTCATCAGGTCGGCTTATTGATTGTAGATGCCATATTCCTTATTTGTGAGTTGCTCTCTGTGCAGCTCTCAATTAGACTAATTTAATGAAATCAAACTTGCTTGTCAATTAAACCAGTCTACTTAAAATTTCTGGAGGCAACAAAAAGAAACGTATGAGGGTCAATTGGATGTTCTTTTACCTCTTAAACAATGTTGCAGTGCATAGTGTGGTGTGATCTATTATTCAAATTACACATCTTGTGAGCAACTCCTTGTTCATAAATTCCATTTTAAGTATTTTATTATTACACTCAAAGAACATTCTCACATTTACAATCGCATCTTTTGTTGTTTAATATCAACTTATTTACCAAACAAATATGTGCCTAAATGACTCTTACAGCTCATAATTGTTGTTGAACTTTTACTCCTAGATGGCTGTATGTCATTAACATTTATGGTGTGTTTGTATGTATGTGTGTGTGTTGATGTGCAGTGTTTTAATACCAGCTCTGTGAATCTGTGTGCCTCCAGGAGAAGGAAGGCCGAGGTCTGGACCTGAGTGAGGGTCTGGTGGTCACATCACTGGTCCCTGCAGGCTCCACTGAATCACAGTAACACTTACACACTCAACCTGTGAAACGCTTGAGTTGCCTCTCACTGCACGTGTTTTTGTATAAACGTATCCACGGGCCTTTAGAAAGTTGTTTGTGCTCAGTGATGTCTTTACACTGATCGTGAGCGGGAGGATACGCTCGCCATCAGAAGTTCAAACCTACAGTCTGTGCAAAAATAGCCCTGAATGGCGAATGCATATATGCATTACTGTGTGTTTTACATGGTTGGTGGGGATGGTTTATTCTGTAGACAACGAGTAAAAATGACAAGTTCCAGCCATGGCACTGAACATTATTACAACTTGAAGTATGCACCCCATTCGTAATTCATTACGATTAAGTGAGGCCTAACTTGACAAGCATCCTCTGATCATGTATCATGACGTGTATTATTTGTTAATATTTGGCATTTATTATTTATGTCTTGTTTGGGAGAAGGAACCCAAAATTCTGGTTCTTGTACCAGGCAAATATTCATGATTTGACCCACATATTGTTATGTTAAAAGCATCAACAGATCCCTCGGTCAGTAGAAAAAAACCTTGAATGTTTGAATCTGTTTTCTATGCCTGCTATTTTTGTATTTATTTTTTTTCATAAGAGTATAGCAGAAACAACATGTTTAATAAGAATTTGAACAATTTCATCAGTTTTCAAACTCATTGGATTGAGTTTTGTGCCTGTGAAAGTAATTTATAATGTGATTGCGTGTGTGTGTGTGTACGTGTCTGGTCTGCCTGTAATCTGAAACAACCACGTTTTCTGTACAATGTGAAAGGGTTTTCTACATGTCTTAATAATGAAAAATGAGAATATATTTATGTCACTGCTTAAATATTGTTGGTGTCACAATCGTTTGTAGGACTATATTTCCAAATAAACAGGTAAAAGCCTTAATTCAGCAAGTGCTACGTTTGAACCAGTTTTAAATTGAATCTTAGCATTAACAACAGACTTTCCATTCTTGAAAATGCAACGTACATCATAAAAGTACAACAGGAGTTGAGCAGTTTTCATGATAAATCAGGAAACATGTCTTGCACATTCCAGTCAATTGCAAGTGAAATATTGTTTAAAATAATTAAATTCATCATTATATCATCTTAACACTGCCACTTCAGATAATGTTTGGGTGACTTTACAACCTTACATTTAGATTTTTTTCATCAATATTTGGATTCATGCTTATATTCCGAATATTCAGTACAGGGTACAGAGATAGATTTTTTTCTGGACACAGATATTATCCAAACATTTCCTCTTTACGCCCCCCACCATACAATAAAAAAAGCATGTTGCTTCTCATGGATTACAACACGAGCGCACAATGAAAACTTCGGTGTCAAAGCCCAAGCACCATGTAAGCATGTACCCAGCCACCAAAGAACATGTCAGATTTCATTCCTCTTTTACATGTGTGATATAAAAAAGCTGTTACCAGCAAAGTTTGTAAAAAGATCACTTGTCCCAGTGATTTATTAGACATACAGTACATGACATAGATGAGGTCAAAACTATCATATCAAAGTCAGCCTTCAGAAAAAACATTATTTTGATACCGTGTCAATATTCACATTTTATCTGGATAATCCTGGGTTGATATTTAACTTGTTTTCATGATGTGCATGTAAAAAATGTATTAAGATTGAATGAGAAGGCCAAAATCAAAATGAATGGAGCATCTTGAGGAAAAAAAGAGATGTAGGGTCATTCCCTCCGGGATCACGATTGCAGGTTTGAGTCTTAGGTCGGCACTGTGCTGGTGGCTGCATTTCCTCCATCTCCCTTCCAGTCCAGATAGGAGAAGAAAGCACTGGCCCCATATGCCAGGGTCACTAAAGCACCAAAAAACTGGAAAGCCGGAGACATTGGCAAGAGTTGAACAGGGGGGTTAAGAAACAACAGCACATCTTAAATAGTATAATATAATCTCAGAAATAGTCTCAAATCTCTTATCAGCTGACAAGAATCAAAGAATCAAAATCCATTTATATCCTATGTATTCATATTTATAAATATTCAAGGTAATTGGGATTTAACAGATTTTTCAGTGCAATAATTGACCATTACTTGTTGTGAATTGACATTGACGGTGTGCCAGTAAAATTTAACTGATAAGATGAATGTGTGTGTGTGTGTGCGTGCATGCATGTGTGCATGTGTATGCATGTGAAATCATGTGCTCAGTGATAAACCAGGATGGACTTTGGCATGTGGTATAGAGACAGGAGAGGGAGAGGGTGAGCGGCTCCTCTGCTACAAGGTAACACCGCATATTATACGCTTTTTGTAAGAAATAGGATGATAAGAAACGCCTCGCCCTCCTCCATCGCACTTTGCCTCTCCCACCTGGGGAGGCTAAAAAATGTCAAATGCAACCATAGTGGATGTTTGATTAATGTAAATCTGAAAGGGCCTAGATTGACAATGTTGACATTAGACTCATCAGTGTCATCTTAAGAGTGTATTGTGTATGTGTGCCATATTTAACCAGTTCAGTGTAAAAAAAAAGAGTGTCAGACAACTTACAGCGGCAGCTGCCATATGTCCAAAGTAGTAGGTCAAGTAAAAAGGATGAACAGATGCTGCGTTGGCCACGAAGGCGGTTAGATAGAGGACCGTGGCTGTTCCGTGATACGCCATCACCTGGCAGGGGAGGATAAACATTAGACTTCCTAACCTCGTGGCCCCTTCTTTTTTAATTGTCCCCCTGTCTATCTGTTCTCATATATATATAACAAATATCATCCGCACAGGGCCCTAAAAACTCATCTTTTCTGACAAATGATCCCATAATGGGCAAATGATAGATTTCGGTTTGTGCAGTTCTGTCTGAGCCCCTTACACTGCTCTGACACAGTCAGACACTTTCTGAGAGTTAGTCTTGATATGTAATTTTAGTCTTTGTCAAAATTAGGTTATTGCTACAGAGTAAGTAAGTCAGTAAGTCAATTTGTAACTAAGTGAAACTGTAAATTCCATGAAATTAAGTCTTTAGAGACTTAAATAAATAAAAATAAGACTCTAAATAAAAGCATTTTCTTTTAGACTTTTTGCATACCATGGAATAAACAAATAAAATAAAAGCCATTACAAGTCTAAAAAGTTTTTTTTTTTCATTTCACTTCTCCCCTCTGCCTGCCCTCTCATCTCACGCCCTACCGCCAGGGGCCACGGGACAGCGGTGAGTTTTTGCGTAGTGCCGAACAGGATCATGACGAATAGTATGGTGGTGAGGATCCACAGGGTGACGGCCACAAACAGCACCCAACCATATGCCGGCACAAACGCGTAGGTGGCCCCGGCTATCAGTGCCCAGTTGAGCAGTCCCAGAATCTGGAGAGGGAAGCAAAATGTACCATGGATATATTATTGACCAAGGAGAACTGAAAAGACGGCAGACAATGAGAGATAGGAAGTCAGGATGTCTCCTACAGGCCCTTAGATTAAAGAACATGTAATTCAATTCATAAACTATTATGATAGTTAAGGGAGAAGTGTCAATTTTTGTTCTACACTTACACATTTTTATATTCTGAATATATTATATTATTATTATATTTCCAGCTATTTGCTGTGTTCACAACAACCCCCCTCCCCCAGCTTCATCAATCAAAGAGCCAGTGGACCTATCTGAAAACAAAATGATTGAATGAAATTACATTTTGACACTGACTTGTTGATATTAGTTCATATATTTTGAGACCCCGAGCAGTGGAAGATACATATCATCACAGCCATTTAAGCCATATGTGGTTATGAATAGATGAACCTTTTCTCTGACAAAAACTGTGACCTGTGGTCCCTTTTAATATTCTCTTTAAAGGCCTTGCACAGTTATGTCTGACATTTAAGCCTAAAGCTCCTGTCTTTGCCTCTGTGTCTCTCCACTTCTGTCCCACGAGAAAGAGCATGAAAGGACAGTCTATTATGTATGCAGAGATCGTGTTTCACTTTTTACACACCTGATACACACACACACGCGCACGCACACACAAACACACACACACACAAACACACACACAGCCAGTGGGCACCACTTCAACAAAGACCTATGTTCTGAACTAGAGGAACAGCAGATACAATCTATTTCTTGTTTAAAAGTTTGAAAACCAAATTGTTACTTATCAACCTGGGTCAACCTTGTTCTCTATGTGTATAGGCATTTCATTTCATTTAACACCACTACACTTGATATCAACAATGGGCTACCAACTATTTACCAATGCAGAAAGACCATGAAACGTGCGTTCTATTGAAAGACGTAATTAATTACGTTATATTGCTCAATGTGAGCGTATAGCTAATAAGCTGAATAACTCATTAAGAAGGAGATTTTATAAAGGAATGTCCTCTGGTTGGACATGGACAAGGTACAATTGAAAAAATCATTTGTTCATTGTGAGTATTTCATATTCTTCCCGTACAGAAGCCTGCTATGACATCTGGGTATAGAGGTGAGAATCTCTCATATAAATGTGGCAGTAAATGTGGCCTGCTCTTGCACCTACAGTCTAGTATAAAGCTACAAACTACTAACAAAGGAGGCTAATTGGCCTTGCAGCCTTTGGATCAGCCGTTACCCACCACTTCAGCATTAAAAGGTCAACTTTGTATTTACCTAAGGGGTTACCGGCCACACCTCATAGACTTAACCAGATTTAATAAACCTTCTGAACCCAATTAAAAGCATGCAGCGGCTGACATCTGCATGCAGGACCCTTCCACTGCGACACCATCAAAAGCCTACGTTTAGTGTTGGCTCAAGGCTAAAAGTTCAGTGTAATAATATGGCCGAGTGTCGATAGGAAAGGAAGGGGGCCTACAGGGGACAAAGGTCTGCCTCTGTGAGTCACATGTCCTCTGTGCAGACAGAGTCCAGTGCAAATACGTCTCATCACGTTTCATTTTCAGCTCTTGGTTCCAAAATGACAATGTGACGTTACAAATACACATTATTTAGATACACTAATATCTTTCCCTCGACAGAACAACAATAGAAATGATTTCAGCCGAAGTGTGGTAAAAACAACAAAAACACAGCTCAGCATCTGTTACATACTATTTCAACGATCATGAGGATGGCTGGGATGCTTCGGATGAAGGACATGTCCATCATGGTGGTGGCGCTGGCAGCCAGCCCTCGGAGGCTGTTGCCCCCTCGCTGAGAGCTCTGGGAGTTGGGTGAGCTGGTCTCTGTGGTGACTTTGGACGGGAAGTCTGCCATGATATGAAGATGGGAGTCTCAGGAACAGGTGCGCTGACAACAAATTCCTTCAGGCTCTAATACAGTCTCACAATGAAAGTCGTTTTTCTTCCAGGTAAACAGTCTTCCCTGCTCAAAAATTCTGCAATGTTACAGGGATCCAGTTGCCATTGACTTCATCAAGTGGTGGCATTTAAGTGTGGTGACTCCGAAAGCACAAAACAATTCATGAAGCATAAATGCAAAGTCTTAATTCTGAAAAAAAAGCAGTCCAGATAGTTGAAGCAGGAGCCGTTCAGTGAACACTCTATGTACAGATATTCAGTTATTAACTGTCCGTAATGACAGGTGTCCGACGCTGATGGTATGCGAGTCTCTCGACACCTTCTTCTCTCTCTCTCACACACACAGGCACAAACACACACAGACACACACACAGTGAACGCTATTCTGCTATCCTATCTCACTCTGCCCTCCCTGGAACCTCCCATATGGCTCTGCCTCACACCTCAGTGACTCATTACTGTGTTTGAGGAAGGAGGTGGACAAGTGTGAGGAAACATTTGTGTGCAGGTTAAAACATTTAAAAACTGGTTTTTTAACTGTTGTGTGTTTTACCAATGTCAGGCATGTGTTGTCAAAATTAAAAATAAAGACACAATATAAAATTGGAAATAAATATAATGAAGTAATCATAATTTCTCCATCACATTTTTTAATAATCTTAATATTTTTTTCAATTTCAGATTGTATTACATTATTGGCGCATATATTAACTATTATGCAGCATTACACAGCATTTCACAGTTAAAATTAATAGTAAATTATTATTCAATGTTTTTTTTTAATATATATAGATATTGCAAAAACATTATGATATTTTCTGAGAATTATTACCATACACTTGATTGAGCATTTTTTAAATAATAACTTTGGTTTGAAATACAGTTGTACAGTGTCTTCATTTGTAGCTCTGCTCCAGGATGCACAGGCGTCACAACGGGGCAGTCAAACTAGGCAATTGCCTAGGTCCCCGAGCTAGAAGGGGCCCCCCAAAGACGGCTGTTTACATTGGTCCACAGCAACAACATCCTGAAAGCCCCTTTAATGACTTGCCATGAGGGGGCACTGCAATGACACGTCAGGAACCCCCTTATAGGGGTCTGCATGGTACTTGCTAGCTGTCGAAAACTGCGTTTGTTTTTTTTTGCCTGGGGCCCAATGAGTGTCTTGAAACGTCCCTGCCAGGATGTGTACTCTTTTTTTCCACCACTGTAACAAAAATGTTGTCATTATTTTTAGTTTAAAGCACTTTTTTCAACGCGTAATGTAGATCGTAGAGTAATATTGTTCATATTTCAAAAGTCTGTAGGTTAAGTATAGTCGATGTAAAAAGACATTTGTCAGAAGTGGGATTCGAACCCACGCCTCCAGAGGAGACTGCGACCTGAACGCAGCGCCTTAGACCGCTCGGCCATCCTGACGTGAGATAACGTGGCGTTCATCATCATTTGTAAATGTGCACGTGTACAATAATTCCTCATTGCTAGGGGCGACCAAACACTGATTGGGCACAGCCCGGAGTGTACAATAGTCTCTTTGTTGCGTCACAACATTGAACGTGACTCTCTTGCTTCCTCTGCTGGTACTACAGGAGACACCATTATTGGGATTCACAATAATTAGTTGATGTCGTGAATTGTTCGTGACATGCTACATGCCATGCTAAGGAACTCATACGAGGTTCCGCTACTGTTTCTCTCCACGTTCATTTATTGTATCGTTTTTGAAGCACTTTCAGGTTGTTTGTATGACTGTGATTAGATTGGTGCTTGCACTGCTGCCTGATAAGTTGATTATCTTCTCTCAACAAGCAAAGCCAAGAACTGGAACCACAATGCAGCTCTGCAGCGCGTGACCCCACCCCATTCAAAGTGGATGAACAGACTCTCAAGCTTAGATGTGAGTGCTCCACTGAGGGTCATGAGTGAGGGAGCTGTAATGGTGTGCTTTGATCGACACATTGGAACTCTGTAAGTTGCTGCCACATGTACACCATTGTATAAAATACCTTAACATTCACAAAAAGTGAAGAAATTATAAACAACAAATGATAATGATATTTGACATCTGTGCGTCCTGTCACTCTTAACCATTTATGATGTTTTTTTTTACTTTGCGTCATTCAACCAATGCTATTAAAAATATTTGGTTAAGAAATAATACAATACAAATATTAGTCTGTATCCCTGAAACTTAAGTAATTAATAATTGCTTTTACAATTATAGCATAATCACATGTCTTTTTGTTTTCCAGGCCAGTGTGAGGCCCTTGTTCATCACCTTGTGGTTCATTAGGACTCCACCTGTGTTCTCTTACCACTGGTTGGCTGCAGATTTCCCAGGAATCTTATCCATTTCTCACCAACCGGATGAGGTGGTGTCTACTTCCTGAAGCCTTTTTGTACTGCTGATTATTGGGAGTTCATGTGAGTTCAATATTTGAAATGGACAATCCTATCAGCTAATCTCTGGCTGCCAGGTTAATTTATTCTAGGATATCTAGGATCAAGGATATCATTGTTATAGATGTGGTCTACTCTGTAGTTAAAGACAGAATAAGTAACTGCATTCCTGTGGAGCTCCACACTGTTGAAAACCTCAAACAATAGCTTAAGGGTAAAACATATCAACTGTGCACTGTATCTATAAGATGCATAACCACATTAAAGCACATAAGAAAGGTTAATGGTGCGTGAACTGATTACTTGTGAAGTGAAGACAATCAGATCTTCAGAATTCAGAAGGCCCAAAAAGTGGTTACTTAAAGCAAGGTGACTAAAAATTTAGACTTGTGATCATAAATCCAGACTTGAAAAGGGGGATACAAAGACCATTCTGGATAATTTTGCAAAATAATAGAAGCGAGTAGATCTTCTGTATTCATCATTAATACAGTAATTTGTGGGAATATACTGTAGCTTTGACCCGAGAGAGTAAATCCACCATTATAATATATTCATCATTCTGAAATAGATGATTCTGCAAAATGAGTACTTGGCCTTAAAGCCCACTTTCATGCTAAAAAATCATATTTTGAATGCATTCATTCAAAAACAACAATGTTTTTCAGCACTTTGCACAAAGACATTATTAGACTACCTTTTCCACAACTGTAACTTTCCACTGCTGAAACAGACATACTACATCCCATTCTGTACGGAAGTAGGGGGAAACATTATCCTGTGTCTCTGTCATTCTGCGATAACACAGCTGCTGTACATACAGTACCTAACTGTACAGAGTGTGTGGGCATGCTTTAAGACTCAACTATCATTCACATTTCCTTACTTTTTATGTTCAAATGAAATCAAACTTTATTTGTAGTACACATTTACATAACACCGTTTGCCTGATAAGGCTTGCATCATCCTCTGCCCTAAACTCTGGACAGAGTGGGGAAAACCTGCCAACATAACCCCAAAGAGTGTCACAAAGGGTGGGATCCCTCTCCCAGGAAAGACAGAAGTGCAATAGATGCCAATAGAGGTACAGAGTCAAAAAACAATGTAGCAATGTTGTTTTGGGCTGAAAAAAATGTAAGACAGGGAGGACAGAGAACCAATGAAGGAGAATTTTTTTATCACATTTTCTTTTCACCAGATCCTAGGAATTGTGTATCTCTTGCGGACAACCACAGTTGTGACTCCTTTGACGTCCTTCAGCCTGTCCGAGTCAAAGTCAACCAGGAATTTCCTCACCCCGACCCTCACGGGCGAGAAGGATAGTTGGACGGACACCTTCTGGCCCGGAGAAATGTCACCGCTGGAAGGGAAAGGAGACAAAAATCGATCAATTAACAGGTAACTATTAACTGGACTGGATTAATTTGTAACTGTCCAAACCCTGTCTATGATGCCGTATATTTATGCTTGTTGATTCCATGCAATCGTCTTGTAGGCACTTACTTGACATGAACCTGAGAGGCGGTGAGTAGACCGGATCCCTCCACAGTGAACACACCTCCCTTCAGAGGGACAGGTAGAGGATTGGTGAAGGAGATGTTGGCCGTCACCTTCTCATAAACAACAGCCTTCCCAAGCACCTGCAGAAAGAGGAAGACCGCTCAGTGTTTCCATCGAAATATGGAGGGAGGGACTTAATGAATCCACTGGGCCTGACTGTAACTCACTGTCTTATTTTGACAGGGATTAATTGACACCTGCGCGGAAATATTTCACATCTCTTAAGTTTCATTCGCATCAGCATTATCCCACAAACACACACATCTGACCAGGCCACATGAATTCCGGGCGTTCAAGGTGTGTACCCACCTGCACAAAGAGCTCAGGGGTGCTCAGTGGGATGTTGACCACAGTCATGATGGGCGAGTTGGCCCCCGGAGGCTCCAGCAGCGCTTTCACCCTGATCAGATGGTGCTCGGAAACACACTTGACGTAGTCGTCGTAGCGCAGACGCAGCACTTCCTTGTGGGCTGAGCACACACACACACACACACAAGATATTAAACAGTTTAGGGGAGAATGTGTGTCGCTGAGACATGTGAGTACAGTAAGAGTATTGGCTGATTTACAGCAGGTCTGAACCTGCGTGGGTTCATTTGAGCTACTAACTTTTTTGAGCCGGCACAGTCACAGTGGTCCCCTGCCTCTGGCATTCCCCCCGATTAAAAGAACTGTAAGTCACGGCCACAGCCAGAATGGTCAGCCGTGCACTGGCATCTACAGTTCCCTTATTGTTCACCTGTGGACAGTAGGGATTCATCAACAAAACAAGAATAAAACACAATCAATACATCAATCAAAGCAGCAACCACCTCAGTGTGAATGATTGTTGTCATCCATCCGTCCATACCTCAACAATCACGTCAAAGTCTGTCCCGAACACAGGCTTTGCATGCTTGATAGATAGCTGCAGCTGTGCGGGTTCCTCGCTGTCATTGGTGGACTTTTTAACTTGCGACCCGGCCTTCTCGTACACCTCTCTCTCCTTACTGGAGCCTGTGGAGAAGATACTGGTCAGTGTCAACTGATCTTGACCGTCAGTCTGTTTCTTAAACTTTTATAATCTTTATCATCACATCTTTCAATCTACTCCTGTGTGCTGCTTTCAAACTAACCCTCGGCATATTTGTAGTGCAGAGTGACATCCTCTCTGAGGTCGCCATAAACACTTTTGGTGCTGATGTTCTTCCCCACATTGCTCTTGTTCACTTTGATCTGTGATCAATAATGATCCTCATTAAATCGTTGTCAAAAAATAACTACATGTCATGCCATAAATCCAATGTAAAATCACCTGCTTCTTCTGGCCATTTGCTCCCACCATCCAGTAAATAATGTCGGCGTTCACCTCAGCGAAGACAAACGCAGCATCGTACTTCACTCCCAGATTTCCCGCCCTGATGGCTGTCACTGGGCACGGGCCACAGCAAAACTCACCTGAGGGACGAGAATTCAGTTTGTCATTGACCTAATACATTTTTTTGTTCATGTTACATTAGGCAAATGGTCGCATTTTGACAGAAAGTAGCCTTTTCTTAAATAGGAAAATTCAGTTTGATTTCCAAGGTTAAACAGGCTAACACACATCTTATGATAACACAGAAAACCAGTGGTGACATCCCTCGGAACACTTTAGATCAAAAAGCAGTTTAGAAATGATGAGGTACCGTCACTCAGTTCTTGAGGGGTGGGGTCTAAAACCTGCCAGCCGTCATTCCCTTTGGGGAGATCATCTCTCATCATCCAGGACTCGACCCAACAGTGGAAATTCCTAAAATCAAGAGAAGAGGGAGTTCAGCTTTCTCTTTCTGTCTCGCTCTTTAAGTGCGTGTGTGTGTGCGCGTGCGCACGTGCATGTTTTCATACCAGCTACTGTCCTTCTTGCCAATGCTCTCCAGTTTATTATTCAGCAGGTAGTCTATGGAGAGGTTTCCATCAACGTCGTGGGCCGAAGAGAAGTTGGTGATGAGGCGTGTGGGGATTCCTAGACACCGCAGCACTGTGAAGAACAACAACAATGCTATACTACACAAGGACATTTCATCCCTTTTTCCCTTTCCTACAGAAACTACTGCGGAACACACTTGTTTCTTCATCTTTTCAGGATTGGTATACTTTGGAAACATGCAGCACCAAGCCTCACCTGTGCAGGCGACGGCAGCGAACACCCAGCACTGGCCATATTTGACAGCCCGGGCCCCCGCTTTGCTCCACTGTTGGAGGATGGGCACGCTGCCGGTCCATCGATAAGGTGCCATCCCGCCAGTGTATGGCTCGTCCCAGCGACCGGTCAACACACCCTTGTCGCCGTTAGAGTTCACCTGGGCACATTTTTTAAAGATAAAGACATCTTTAAAGCCATGAATCCCTGTATGAAGTGTAATTATGAGGCATTGTGCGTCTCCCTGACGATACTAGATGTTTGATTATAACGTGCGGTCACGTGTTACACGTTAGGACAAGTATCTGTACGAGAGGTCATCACCATCGCAGTGATCATCCTGCTGACATAGACGGGGTCAGATCGATTCTCAACGTCCGTCTTTAAATTCTGGAGGGCATTCTTGGAGTTGTCCAGAACCTCAAAACAGATGTCCATCACGTAGTCCTCAAACTGAAATACACAAAAGAGAGACTGTGTTTGTGAGTATGTTAGACCACCTCTGCCATCTCTCTGTTTGCTTGTCTGGCACACACTGCCTCCTTGTTTGTCTCCCTCTCTGTCCTCTCAGAGAACTGTGAGGAGACAAGCCCTTGTTTGTGTGGTCCGGTTACATTCTGACACCTCCTGCTCAAAAGTTTCCTTCATCCAACATACTGATTTCCTGATCCATCCGAAGCCCCAGTGTCACCGCTCTCACACTGCTGTGACAATTCACATAGGCCACCTATTGGCCTGATAGACAGGAGCAAACTTAACTCAGGATACGTGTGTGTACGTGTGTGCACATGGGTGCATAGGCATGTCTTAAGTTGTAAGGACAAATGTTGTTTCAGAATTATAGTTGAGGACATTTTGGTTCTCACTTTCTACAAAGCAGTTTCGAAACTTGGCTTTGAGTTAGAGTAATAATTAGATTTAGGTTAAGGTAAGTAACTACAGAGAGACAAGTGTGTGTTTCTTTGTGAGTTACCTGTCCATAATTCCATGGAATGTTTTTGATGTCATCCCAGACACCCATGTAAATGATGCCATCTTCATTCATAACATACTCCTGGAGCAAACTTTCATCAGGGAGGTACGTAGCATCACCTGGTTCACACGCACAATTAAAACACACACATGAGAGGCATGAGCGTGCTGCAGTCCTTGGATTAAAAACATTACCATTCAACAGATTCAAGAATGAAATTATGTTTTGTGTCTAAGATGCTTCCAAATACAATAGACAACAAATAATCTAAAGGTTTATGTTCAGGTTATTTGTCTCTTTGAGGGACTCATTTAGAAAACGTGACACTGGTGTCTTTTTCTTGGGATCCACGAACAAGTGAGATGATAAATGCTTGAAACAACTGGCAACTGTCACAAGTGTCAGGAGCTGCATGTACACAATGGAAAGCTGCAGCATGTACGTCCAGTTAGTTTGACCTCCTGGAGTAAGCACATAGCATAGAGGGAGTTTTGTTTTCTTTTACCTTTGCACCATGGATTAAAGAGCAGGTGGAATCCAATTTTGTCCATTTTCTGCAGAATGTGTCCATCTGGTGACTTCATCAACACAACCAGATGATACTGGCCAATGATAGCATCCACTGGACTGTGTAGGGTCAGCAGTATTTCACCCTGTAACTGTTGCTGGATAAACCACCAACCTCCAGTCTTGCGCTCCCCCTGGACTTTGATTACCACCTTATCTCTCTTACCTGAAGAAACATAAAATATGATTAAATATTTAATTTGTAAAATTGTTGAACCACACATTGTTCTTGGTCAGTGAAGTTCTAGTATCTGAGGACGCTAATGAAGCAATATGTTTTTCATTTATTATTAAAAAAGAAAAATGCTTGTTATAGTCTCATACTCCCCATACAGGGTCAGAAACACAAATGTTATTGCAGCTACCATTACCTAAAATGTATTTAATATATTGACATACACTTTAAAGTGACAGAGTATAGACAAGGTTTATGACTGTGATGTGTTGTATTTTTAATTTTCAGTAAGTAATTTGTTAGTCCTAACTTTTGATTATCCTTGCCTGGCCTTGTCACCAAACATTGGTCGCTTTTTTATTTGTATGTTAAAAGTTACCAGTTATAACCTTCAACTGGCTATTTAGTTGTTAAAAAGATGTCGTAAGTAAAGGGGGTTTAATGGACTGCTCAATTTACATGTCTCAAGAGAGATTTCTGACTCTTCTGTAAATTACATTCATAATTACATTGCAAAGTCTATAGATAACAGGTGTATATAAGACACTATGTGGTCAAGATGAGTACTGAGTGACCCAACAATGTCTTCCACATTGGGTGTTACTCACCAAGATGCAGGACCAATTCAAGGTGGTGTTTAAGGTTCAGAGAGTCGGAGCAATGCAGAGTTATGGAGAAGGGCTGACCCCTGCGAACAATCAAGCGCTCCCGATCAATCTCCCTGGTGCGGTGAGTCAAGTTGTTTTCTTGACTTCTCAGATCCACATTAATAACCACACCTATCAGAAACCAACACAGGGATACATTGTTTTTGTTTTTGCCAAGAGTTAGGTGAGATCAACATAACTCTGTTACTGTAAGTGTATAACTAAAACAAATTGCCATTGAACCATGCACATTGCTATGTGAGATGAGAGAAATCTAGCAACGCTCAAAAGCTCCTCTTGTCTTCAGTGCAGGAATCAGAATCACAACCAAGTGTCAAGTCATACATCAGCACATTTTTCACACACAGCATAATCTCCCATTTAGTTTTTTGCAATGTGAAGTACTGAGAGGACATTAAGAACAACAATTATAAGCAGACAGAGGGATAGAGAGATAGAGAGGGCACTTGCCGTTGGGGTTGGCCATCGCTGATCTTTTTTCTACGTGTCGAAAAAGTTGCCTCTCCAAAATCTTCTTTTCTCAGTGTCCGTTACAGTTGTGCTTTTATACAGCCCATGACTAACCCTCCCACATCTCTGACAAATACTCACCCCAAAATACTCACTCCCTCCACCACACCTTTAGCTGACCTCTGACATCACTTCCCAAAAACCCTACTGTCTTCTGGGTGTATGGATGCATGTGTGTGTTTGCAGTGTGTGTGTAAGTGATAGCTTAAAGGATTCCTCATCCCCTATGGCACACTGGGGCCTCTGTTGCTTTAAGGGTAGATGTTGCTGATGTGTGTGTGTATGTGTGCGTCTGTGAGTGTGTTGAGGACTATGACACCTGGTTTGAGTCAGCACTGCTGTGGCCGGTTAATTTCACAATTTCCCTAATGAAGTCTTTCAATAAAGGAAATATGAAAGTATCACTTATCTCTTTCTGCTGTTTTTATTGTTTTTACTTTTATTAATATGTGGTTTTATTTTCTATGCTTTTAATTTGAGCACTCATAGAGGGAGTTCATAAGACAGAAGAATTGTATTGCCAACAACAGAGCTTTGTAGTTGTGCATATGACCAATAAATACTTGAATCTCAAATCCAAATATTCTTCTTCTCCTGTAAACAATAGGGATCTTATAGCCACATTTGTGAGGGAATCTGGAGGGGAGTATTTCTGTGTGGAAGGGAGAATTTATTCTCATGACGGTTATTCTGCTTCACCGAGCTGTAAGTTGACCTCTGAATCAGTTGGGTAGGGGGAACTTTTTGGTCAAAAACTCATTTGGCAGGAAAAGCACACAGCTGATTATACCCGACCAGTAGCAGTTCCTGTTATTGTAATTAACTTGGCTATATGCACTGTCCCAGGCAGTTATTGCCCAGCTTTCCTGTCATCAGCCTCTCCCCAGTTCTTGTGAACAATTCTGCAATACCAGAGATACGCTTGACATCAAGGCCAAACAAATACATTGTAATTAATGTGGCTATGATAAGAACAGAAGTTATCAAGTACACAAAATATATGGAAATTCACATTATCTTACAGGTTAATCTCCATCTGGAAGCATGTTAGGTATTTTTTTGAGATATATACCCCCTCACTATGGAAAAGCCCTGAGCCGATGCAGAAAGCAGACAAATGTACAATTTAAGAATATTTTAAATAATCAGACCAGATATTTGTTTACATATATTTTGTTTTTCTGTTGGTCAGTTGTATACTCTGGAATGTTTAGCTTATTATTTACAAGCTCATAAAGAGATGTTTATGTAGCAGTATAAGTTAGGCTGATTATACCCGACCAGTAGCAGTTCCTGTTATTGTAGTTAACTTGGCTACATGCACTGTCCCAGGGAGTTATTGCCCAGTCATCAGCCTCTCCCCAGTTCTTGTAAACAATTCTGCAATACCAGAGATACGCTTGACGTCAAGGCCAATACAAATACATTGTGATTAATGTGGCACAAGCACGAACCCCCGCCACTAACAAAAAGAGATGCCACCTCTAATACCCTTGAGCAAGGCACTAACCTCATCTGCTCCCCGGCCGCTCTCAGCTGTCCACTGCTCTGTGGCCTTGCTTGTGCCACAGATGGGTTAAATGCAGAGGTCCAATTTGTGTTTGCATGTGCATGTTTGTGTGGGATGATGCGCAATTTTAATTCTAATTCTAGTTCTAATTCTAATCTAAAGTGCAGGTGGAATAGTTAACCATACAGCTATTGAAAAAAAAAATCACACTATACAGTGATTAAATAGGTTGAGTTGAATGTGTATTGTGTTCCAAGCTAAAATATATGCAGTTTTTAATTTAAAGTGCAAATGGAATAAGCTGACCATACTGCATATTGAAATTCACAATAAAACAATTGTGCATGTAATTTAATTAGCAGAATGTAATAGCTAAATGATGTGCAGTTTAAGATTTACTGTGCTGGTTAGAATAATTGACCATACATCCATCCATCTTCATCCGCTTAACTGGGATCGGGTCGCGGGGGGAACAGAGCCAGCAAAGGACGCCAAACTTCCCTTTCCCGGGCCACGTCAGCCACCTCTGCAAGGGGGATTCCCACAACACATCTCCCTAGGGACCCGGTCATATGCCTTCTCCAGATCCACAAAGCACATGTAGACCGGATGGGCATACTCTCAGGACCCTTCCAGGATTGCAGCAAGAGTAAAAAGCTGGTCTGTTGTACCAGGACGGAATTGACCATACAGAGTAGTTACATTTTGATATTGAGATTTTACCAGTTTGGGGGGCATTGTGTCTGTAGAAAAGTTTCAGTCTATGAATCCCTCCCAAAAGCATTAGGATAACCAACAGGCAGAAACACTCACTGATCTACAATTGATGGAGTTAATTGTGAATTTCAGTTTATATTTATATTAACTGCGTTTCAATTTTTTCCCTAAAGGCTGTATTTGACTATTGTTATTTGACTTTCTTTATTGGAAAACAACATGATAGGAGAGAAGGAAGATGCCAAGGGATATGGTACTTTTTTTTAACCGTACCCTGATTGGTTAAGATAGGTGACGTACGTGATCCAATAGGGTTCCTTGTTATTGAAGGAGACAGATGCGAGAGCGACTCTTTTTTTTAATTTTATTTTACCCTGAGTGTTGCGTCTATGACCAAATGTAAGTACCTATTACTATGTTTGGTCCTTTATTTATGGATGATGGGCGCACGACCAGCGCAAGGATATTCATCTGCGCAATTCTCCGACTATATCCTAACAGTTCAATATCTATTATACTCCTTAATAATGTTTCTTTATATTTCATGCTATGATAACATTAATGGAATTGTGTGAGAGGTTAATTTAATAATGTTTACACGTGAGGTGATTGACCATTATTATGACCATTGTGTTGTTCCCCCAATTGTGACCAGTGGGTGGCGCCATTGCTCAATTTAATGACCTGGTGGACACACATTTCTAGTGTAGTTTGATCGCAAAAGGGGGAGGGGGCTCAATTGCATGCTGTTATAGGCTGTTGTTTCTGTTGTGAATAATAATGTTTGGATTGTTGATTACTGTATGTATAAATCTTGTTGTATAAGATCTAGATACGTATTGCTTAAGCTGTAAAATAAGTCACATCCTGTATCTGTTAGGTTGACGCTGTCTCCGAATGCTTTATCTGTGATTACAGACTAATGAGGATATGATGCTCAGTGCTGAACTGGAGGAATAAAGTTAGCTGTATCACAAGACAGCAAAGACCAAGTTCAAACATGCAAATTGGTTCAACTGAATGATACCCCATTGTGTTTACTGCCTCAAGCCAAAAATACTAAACCCGTCCCCCATCTATCCTCTATATAATCTACGGTCCTGGCCCAACCATCAACAGCAGATGAATCGGCTTGCCTCTCCAGCTCAGCTCGACATACTCCACCATGCTGGGCTCACTGATCCTACTGGGTCTCTGCGTTTTCTTCCTCATCCTCCTGTTACACACCAATTACTATTTGGACTGTGAAAATAAGCAGAAAACCTAACATTTTGCAAAGTAAAGATATGCTGGCATGTATCTGCTTGACTGGGAAACGTTTTTTTTTAATCAGTGTGATGCTGAGCTGTGGAATGCCAGGATAGTCATGTTTCGGGAAAACGGGGTCTTAGACTGACCTCAGCTTTCCAATCACACCAATGTGTTGAAGCAATGATAGACTGATGGGAAGAGACGTTGTACTCGATTTGTCTTCTATTTGCACTATTTCGGAACACACACAGGCACACACAAGTACACATGGTGAAAGGCAGCATGGCTCCTTATTTACAGGAAAATAATAATTTCAATATTAGAGGGCAGGAGTGGGATTTTTAAAAATAATAAGAGTTAAGGCTCACTTCTCTGTGTACTCTTCTTTTATTCATGTTTGGATGCCATCTTTGGAGGTAATTCTGGTAAGTCCATACATTCAACATTTTGTGTTACATGCTTAAGTATGATATATATGTATATATATATGATTATCAGTGTAAAATGGTAAGTTGTATATAAAAAGTAATATATTTAGTTGTGGGTTATGTCCTAAAGTGTATGCTCGTTTATTGTTTTCTTCCTGTTTGGGTTTTCTAGGTAAAATCACACACTTTCTGATCTTATGTAATGTTGATAATGTGTCATGAATCAACAGGCAACCCTGGTTTCTGTGATGGTTAATAATTCAAGTCACATTTGACACACATGGCCGCATGTATAGCACATACCCATGGAAACACCTCAAACACATCTACCAGGGCTCTGCTTGCTTCCTCCTTGCTTCCTTTGCTCTGAGACTGCTAAGTCATTAGTTTTGCCCTGTCCAAAATTGCAGTGCTTGAACTTGAACCTATGGAATCGGACCAGACCATCGGAAAAAAGATTTGCCCTATAGAACAGAAATAAACGTTGGCCCAGTGTGGTGCACTTTGTTCAACTTTGCCAGGGTACAAAGGACACACTCGGAGGGAGGAGGACCTGACCAAGAGGCTCTGAGGAGTGAAGCCACTACGGAAGTGCACAAATGTGCGCACCTAGTGGCTATTTGAGACTGGTAAATCCCGATACATTCTTATATATATTTATAACCATCTATTTGGACGAATATCATCCAATATCATCATTTTATTCAGGCTTAGAGTTATGCATCATTCGTAGCGTGACAGGCGGATGGCGGTGCATCGTCTTTGGTCTGTGCCTAAAACACAGGACGTCTATGGGTGACGTCACTTGCGGACTACGCTATATAGTCTACGGTCCCGGATCACCCGTCAACAGCAGATGAATCGGCTTGCCTTTTCCAGTTCAGCTCGACATACTCCACCATGCTGGGCTCACTGATCCTACTGGGTCTCTGCGTTTTCTTCCTCATCCTCCAGTTTAAATGTCGGAGGCCCAAAAACTTCCCCCCGGGACCCACCGCTCTGCCCATACTGGGGAGCATTCTGCAGATGAGCCTGGATAACCCCCTGGCTGACTTCGAGAGGGTGAGACGAACACACTGCCCTCAGTGTTCATGCTACTAACTCATATTATTACGAATTCAAATCTGTCTAGATAGTTAAGCACTTGAAACAGCGCAATGGTTTGCTGTCGACTATGAATGCAATTTTGACGAGAAAAAACCCCCACACCGTTGTTTCAAGTCATTACACAACATCTCTGTGTGTGTGTGTGTGTGTGTGTGAGTGTGGGTGTGTCCAAAGTTCAGCAGCCCAACCTGGGGTGCATTTGGCGTTTCCTACACAAAGTTCATTTGGAAAACCTGTCCTTAATGTTTTGTTAAACATATTGACAGGAAAACAGTAAGCGAGATCAGCTTTTTTCTGCATGCCAAATGAAATCGATGGACTTTTTGTAGATGCAAAAACATTACATCTTAGAAACCACTTAGGTTTTTCATTTGTTTGTCCCTTTTTCTTATTTTTTTGTTACTACTTTTGTTTCTTGAGAGATATATCTTTTTAGATTAAATTCATATGTTTTGTGATATTCTCTTTTTTAACAATTTCACTGAAGGAATGAGTCTGTTCTTGTGTTTTTGTTTTTGCCATGTACCTGTGCAAGTCAATAAGCAGCTGATTCTCGTCATTTTAGAGATTTAATCTTAAATCTTAAAACTAAACTCCCGTTTATATATCCACCTTGAATTATGTGGTATACATTTATTTTGAACACTGCCATGATATATTTCTCTACGCCAGATGAGAAAGAAGTATGGAGACGTCTACAGTTTATTCCTGGGACCCAAACCTGTTATTGTCATCAATGGTACAAAAACAATCAAAGAGGCTCTAGTGACAAAGGCCACTGACTTCGCTGGACGACCCCAAGACCTGCTCGTCAATGTGACCACAAAGAAAAGAGGTATACAAACATGATGTGGCTGAGAATGTTTGATCCAAGTGACCTTTGCTAAGCCACACCCCCTCAGCTCTCTCAGGCAAACGATTAGTTCATTAGCCAGAAGAAAAATGAGCGGGTTGTCTGTTACATTGACACTTCCCTATTTTTAAGATGTTAGATTAAGGGCTGTTAGGTGACCCTGTGTACTGATGTCACTACATCGTGAATAACTCTGCCAGACATTCACCAGCCTACTTTTTCTCTGTCTACAGCTAAGTTAAATGATTTTAACACGGATGGGCTGGATTTTAAGTTCAAATTTAGAAATTAAAATTGAATTCCATACAATTTAATTTAAATACAACTTTTTTGCTACATCTAACACTTACAATACATTTACAGTCTATTTATTTAAATCCACAGGAGACATTTAGCCTTGATTAAGGAATGGTAAGGAATATCTCATCACGTAGCCCTCGGGATACTTTGTTACACTTACATACACATAGTTTCACCATTTCTTCACTTCTAACTTTATGAAAAAAACGGAAACTAAAAAAAATGGAGGTCCCAGCCCAGAGTGCATGTGCAGCTCTTGCTTAATATGACTCATCTGAGTTCAAGGGCGGGCTTAGCCTTTGGCAATGAACACATATAATATATATATAATCCTGTTTCTCTTCCTATGCATACACTTTAGTCAAGCTCCGTCTGACATGCCTCTATGTCATGATTAAAATATGCCCAAAGTGTGGATTAGGTTTTTATTGCCATTATCGCTGTGTGCATATATTTTTTAATAAAAGTGTGCAAGTCAGGCATTGTGGATGGGACACATGCAGGAACAGTTTTGGATGTTATGAATAGCCTGGGTAAAAACAACTTTCAGCACACAAAGGGCTTTTCCTCACAAAATACACACAGGTGTGTCTAGGTCCCAACTCTTTTTTAGCAGTTGTAGTATAAGTAACATTATTATAAGTATCTCCCTTTAACACAATGAAATCTAACTCAACCATGAGATGTGTTCCACAGTATTGCAAAGCTTTATTGGTTAGCTGTATTAACGTTATTAAATCATGTGTTATGGAGTGTCAAGTTTCTTGTTTCAAATACAACAAATAAAGAGTTTAGATGTTTCTGAAACATGTGAGGGAAAATCTGAGCGTTTCATAGGATAGGCCTTTTTGAGCAGCACCTGTGACAAGATCTTCTGTCGCCAAGATCACCCTGGACAGAGATATGTTGTTGCACTGAGTGCATCCTGTATTCTCTACGTGTCACGACTTCTCTTGTAGGAGTGATCCTGGCGGATTATGGCCCTAGTTGGAGGGAGCATCGTCGCTTCGCTCTGAAGACCATGAGGAATTTTGGTCTGGGGAAGAATTCAATGGAGGAGAGGATTCATTCTGAGCTGGAGTTCACCATAAACTCGCTGCAAGAAAATGCTGGTACGAATGTCCACACCTAATAGGCCAACACTCATTACTCACACTCATATCTCTCTTGGTGATACTTAAGACTCTGGTCTAAGCATCAAGCCCAATATTATCGTATAACAACATCATTTTCTACACATCCTAAAACAAACTCAAATAGCCAACAACTATTTGCAAACCAAAGTACAAATTGGGTTTTGATCACAGGCTCATGCAAGATACTTTCACTTCCATTCTTGCACATTGCTGTGGCACATTATAAACGGTGTCTTTTTGCAGGCAATACTCTGAGTCCTCAGAGTATGTTCCATAACATCTCCTCCAACATCATATGCCATGTTCTGTTTGGCAAGCGCTTCGATTATGAGGATAAGTCCATCAAAGAGATTGTTCGGTGTTTCACTGAGAATGCAAAGATAGCCAATGGACCATGGGCTATGGTGAGTCTGAGCCTGACAACTTTTCCCACCTCACATGCCTCGCAGACAAGAGTGTTTCTAACTATCTTCATCATATCTCCTTTTGCCATCCACAATACATCTTAACTATTAAAAGCCTCTGTTCAGAGCATGTCATGCCTGAACCAACATTTTTTGATTCAAACTAATGACATATCTTTCCCTACAGCTTTATGACTCTTTTCCGATTATTCGAAATTTGCCCCTGCCCTTCACCAAGGCCTTCGATAATATGGAGGTATGTTAAAAAGCAGAAGAAGCAGCTTTTTCAAAAGTCCCACACAAACATGCACATGCTTAAACACATCTGACCCACCGGGGAGCAGATCTTGTATTGTTTTATTGTTTATTGTAAACATTTGTAATACATTGTGAAAGCATATGAATCTACTGTGACAACGTTACATGTATGCATGGGTATTTAGATAGATACATAAAAAGTTTGTTTTTTTTATTTTTTATTTTTTAGACTGTTCAGAGTATTGCAACTTCTTTGTTGTCCGGGCACAAAGAGGACAGAGTTCCTGGAGAGTCACGAGACTTAGTGGACTGTTACCTGGACGAAATGGATAAGGTACATATGAATGGGTGTGGGTATGTGTGTCTGGCTGAAAATCCAGGTTTTAGTCTCACGTATGATTGTTTGAACCACTCCTGTTTGTTAGAATGATAGTATAATTCTAACATTCCATAATAAGTATAATTCTAATTGTTATTTCAAAAAGTCATTGGAGTTGTTGTGGACTGAATCACTCAATGGCAATCTGTAACTACTTGTATTTATTCATTTTAAACTGTCGTCTTTTTAGAGACCCTCTGATGATTCATTGTTTTCCGAGGCACAACTCAAGGCAAATGCACTAGATCTCTACTTTGCTGGCACTGACACTACCTCCAACACCCTGCTTACTGGTTTCCTCTACCTCATGGCCTACCCGCATATACAAGGTTTGTACACATGAATAAACATTTACTTCTCTGCCATTGGCTGGATAGTGCATTTCGGCAAGTTTGTGTGACCACAGATTAATTTACTATGTGAAATACACCCTCCCTTGTGCATTTCACAGAGCGCTGTCAAAAGGAGATTGACACAGTGTTGGAAGGGAGGCATCGGGTCACTTTTGATGACAGAAACAACATGCCTTATATGCAGGTATATCATCCGACACTTCTCTCATAGTATTATCACCGGTTTTTAGGTGGTTATTTGTTGTTGGGATGAAACGTTACACCCTATTATTTTTGTTACTGTCTCAGGTCAGACAGCATTAAACCATGCAGTTTAAATCTTTTTTGATCAAGGCTGTGATTCATGAAGTGCAGAGGATAGCCAACACTGTTCCACTCAGCGTATTCCACACAACGACCAAAGACACGGAGCTCATGGGATATAGCATTCCAAAGGTAATTTGGTTGATAAGACAATTTTTTATGTTTTACATTTTTTTTCCAACCACACATGAGTATATGAACCTGTGAGTTAATTGAATAGCTTTGTATTGAATGCACAATAACATGGTAGCTATTTTTATACATGGCAATAGGCCCAGTTTAATATAAAACACAATGTTATATATAGTAGGGGTCCCTGCTCCATCTCTCTATGGTTTTGGGGACCCCAGCACTATAGGGAGGTGCTGTGGACAGAAATGTCACTATATTGGAGAGTGAACTCTGCAGGAACCAACCTTTCTGTAAATGTTCATTTACATTAAGTCATGATTTGCCTGATTTCACAGACTCTTTGAAAACAGTGATGTGTCTGTTAGCGTAGGTAGTGGATTTTCCGAGCATTCTGTTAATACCGTATTGAAATCATTTTATCTTTACGTAAAGGATGAAATCTTACAATGAGAATGAGGACAGATAGGAGAAGCACATACTACAGGAGAGATAACACTTTAAGGTGTTGTCATGTAGTGATAGTATTCCAATTCAGAGAAAGAGAGAGAGCTCAGTGCATCCCCAACCACCTGTCCCTGGCCCGCTACCGTGGGCCATTTGGTACCGGGCCGCAGAGATGTATTATTTTTTTTCTTTTTATAAAAAAGATTTTATTGATTTATTTTTTTATCAGTCTGAAAGACATTTTATTTTGAGTTTAGTGTGATGAGCTGATTGGAACGGGCCCACCTACAGCTACGTAGCTGCACGTTACCCAATAAATTAAGCCCACAAGCTAGCAAAAATGAGTGCAAAACAAACAACTTTAAAGAGCTTCTTTGGAGGGGGGAACAGACCCAACGAGGAGACAGAAGAAGAAGAGCCTACAACTTCAAAGAAAAATAAAGCTGCATTTAATAGACAACATCAGGAGTCCTAATTAAAGTATGGGTTTGTCCGTGATTCTGGTGCTCCTAGCCCGCTCTGCATAATATGTGGAGACAGGCTAGCAAGTGACGCAATGAAGCCTTCAAAACTGCTTCGGCACATGCAGAGCAAGCACCCTGCATTACAGAAGAAGCCTTTGGAGTTTTTTGAAAAAAAAAAAATGTGAGGAAGAATGACAGAAGCAATTACCGATGGCCACCACATCAACAAACGTGAGTGCACTGAGACCATCATACTTAGTGGCTAACCGTATTGCTAAGGCGAAGAGACCTTTTACCATTGGGGAAGAAATGATCCTTCCCAGCGCTAAGGACATTTGCCGTGAATTTCTTTCGGCTTGCTCAACACTAGGCGACTCGAGAAAATAGCAGGACATTGAGACGCAATTGTTGGAGAGGATTGATGAAGTCGCAGTGGTACGAAATCTTGGTGGGTGAGTCTACTGTTACAGACAACAAGGCAATATTGCTTGTTTATGTGCGATATACATATCAAGAGGACGTGCGTGAGGATATTTTATGTGCACTATTGTTGCCAACCAACACCATGGCTGCAGACTATCCAGGTCTCATATGAGGAACACTGAATTGGTCCTTTTGTGTCGAAAATTGTGGAATTGTGGGGACGGCGAGTGAACTGAAGGATATTTGATATGTTTCAAACATTAGCAGGGATTTTGCAAGACACTGAGCCTAAACCCTCATTCTCCCAGCTGGTGCATGATCACCTCTCTTTGTTTTTGAATGAGTTTGAATGGTACTTCCCAACCACAAAAGACCCACAAACTGCAAAAGAATGGATCTGCGACCCATTTGTGAACAAACCCGGTGAATTGAGCATGTCCATCAACTGCTGGAGAGACACAGGTTGTTTCTGATTTTCATGATGTTGCTCAAAGATCGCATGTTTTGGCTGAATCTGAGTCTTGTCTTGTACAATGCATTGTATCATGAGTACAAGGAGGAGGAGAAGGTTAATTTGTTCTCTAATAATATTTATATGTTAAGAAGTTCATATAGTTGTTACTGCTAAGATTTAAGGGGTGGACGGCTAAATGGCTCTATGACTCTCATGTCATTCTGGCTACAGTGCTAAAGAGGATCCTGGGGTGGTTCTTATTTTCAACTATTAATGATGAATAGTAGCAGGTTCTAGCATTAAGTTTTTTGTAAGTTAAGTGTTTGTTGTCATCTTTTATTATTAATTTGCTTAATTTTCTCCCCAGGGTACAATGATTATACCTAACCTGACCTCTGTACTGAATGAGGAGGGGCAATGGAAATTCCCAAACGAATTCAACCCTGCAAACTTCCTCGATGACCAGGGAGAGTTTTTCAAACCAGAGGCCTTCATGCCTTTCTCTGCAGGTATGTCTGTGGAGGATCTCAGTCATCCAGGTCATGGTAATATCAAGTGCGATTCAAGTAGGCAACTGGACTGGTTGAACATTTCTTGAAGACGTTTCACCTCTCATCCGAGAGGCTTCTTCAGTTCTAACTAGCTGCTGGAAAAGTTCAGGTATTTATCCTCTGCGAGATTAATAGCTAATCAGAGGATGAGTACCTAATTGCAGGCAACTGCAGGTGCTATATAGCATAGAACACACATGCTATCACACCTGCAGTAGTATCCACAGACTTACTGGGTAGGTAAAATTAAACTTTGACTCTTATTTTTTTATGTGTCAGGTCCTCGCATGTGTCTGGGAGAAAGTTTGGCTCGTATGGAGCTCTTCCTCATCATGGTGACTCTACTAAGGAAGTTTAACTTTATTTGGCCTGAGGACGTTGGGGAGCCAGACTTCACTCCAGTCTATGGGGTCACCCTTTCTCCCAAACCCTATTACATGAAGATCCAACTTAGAGCAGTGCAGTAAGGTGGTCAGCAGACAGACCCCAGGAACAGCAGAAACTGATGCAAATGAGATGGCATGTTTGTGTGTGCGAGTGCGGGAACTTTCACTATTGTGTTTCATCTGGATTGACAAAATCATCATGTCTCCCAGCTAACAACATGATAAGGTAACTAGCAGGCTTTCATAGCCACCAAACATTTGATATTATAACCCTACACACATTATTTTTTTAATTATGTAACTAACTATATCTACAAACAAAGTATATTTTGATTTAAAACTAGATATCTGGGTGATGGTTGCATTACATGCATTTATATCGAAAGTAAATGTAGAAATGATAAAATGTATTCATTTATAAGTAAAACAAATAAATACGCTGAAATAACAACAAAATCTTGTTTATCCCTTTTTTTGTGTTAATGGGCACATCAGCCAAAAAGTGCTTACCATCTCAATAAACAGAATTGAGGAGGAATATGTTCATACATTGCATTATGTTATGTAGCACTTATTGTACATCATCCAGTTCATTATAAATAAATACATTCTACAGCTGTATTCAGGTTTTACCACGTCTTTTTTTCTTTTCTTTTTGCTTTTGTTTTCATTGTTTGTATAGGTGTGGCAACTCGGGCCCCTGGCATGCAGGTAGAGAGAGAGAGAGATTTTTAAAATACTCTCTTTCAGTAAAATAGGAAATTATTTCACACTACAGGACTTAATATAAGTTGAAAACAGAGTTAAAGATCAGCTTTTCCCCACAGCATGGTGCACATGGCTGTGGTGAAACCTTCATGATTAGAACTCCTCTGTACCTCTCATCAGGCAGTGGAATCTAAAATCTACCATCACTCGCGCTTTCACCAAGCACACAAACTAGTTGTCGGCGCTTCATCTTCTGTTTTGGTTGTCTGGTTTTTCCTGCTTTTTTGACCCAGGATGAAATGAAGTAGTTTCCACTTTTCAGCGTTATATTTCTTGAAGCCAGCACCAAAATAAAAGCTTCCCACACTCTCAAAACACAGTCTTTAAAATGCTAAAAAGAGGTTTGAGTCGGTGACAGTCCAGGTAGCAGTGTGAGATTGTTTCAGTTTGAGGACAAAATGGACACTTGGATGACACGGAGGCTTTAATTTTGGAGACGAATGCGTTGGTTCCCAGAGCCCCATGGAGGATTCTCCACTGCAGGTCCCCAGACCTCTTGTTCAGTGAAGGCTTGTAGAGGTCATCAGCGTGCAGTCTCCTGGTAGTCTCTCTCCTTCCTCTCGGGAAATTCCTTTTTAAAATGAGCAAAAATACAAAGTTTATATAGTCCTTTTCTCATCTGCATCTGAAAGTCTGCTTTTGACACATCCTGCAGCTTTAGGACCAAACCCCTGATGCAGGATCCCCTGCATCAGGGGTGTCGGTCCCATTGAAATATTTCCACATCATCTCCATCTCCTCAGTATCCAGTCTTTTAGCCCATGTGTTGAGGATGCTCCTGGTGTGGCGGGCCGACCTCAGTCTAAGTAGAGAGGCCATGTCTCCATTGTCGTGGAGTCCAGGACCTGCAGCATCCACCACCTGCTTCAGCCTTACCACTGTAACCGTGACGAGCCTCTCCATCAGTCCCGGTCTGCCGTCGTCCTGGACATCACACCAGAGGCTCCTCCAGCAGCCAGAACAGAGAGGCTGCGGGTTGCATCCTCTATAAAATGCAGCCATATTACACACACAGTTAAGAACACAAACAAAGATGCGTTTTAACCCAGCCCCTTAAAATGGTGCTGGCTGCCAGCCTCCAAGCGACATCATCACCCCCTGAGAGGTCCCTCCGTAAAAACTGGATCTGGCTGCTTCCTGTCAGCTGTTGTCCTCCTGCCGAGTGTGGATGAGTCTGCTCCGCCCTTTGGCTTTTTTTCAGATTTTAGGTTTTCAATACAACCTTGCTTTACTGTGGCATCTGCAGAAACCTGCAGCTCTATTGTTTCTATATCCAGATCTTTCACAGACTTGGTGATGTCACGAGAGACATTGAGATTGTACTGAAGACAAAGCTGCTTCATGTCAGTTTTACCTCGATCCCAATATTAATTCAATGAACCAAAATCCCTCTTCCTTTCTCCAAAACCCTTCCAAAAATATAGCAAAACCGCTCTAAAATGGGCATCTAAAAGCAGCATAGACTAAAAATGCCAGTACGTAGACTTACATTGTATGTTGGCAATACAAACATCACACACAACAACAGAATGGTCAGAAAAACAAACAAGCATTATTTTAAAGATTCCCCCCGTTGTGGACCCATGTGTATTGGTTGTGCTCTTTTAGAGTCCCCTGTTGTCCTGTTGAGTTTAGTTAGGCATTGAGGCTGGAAACCAAGATAACTAGACAGTCAACACCTTTATCACATAAACTTACACAGTCACATTTGGAACCCTGCAATGATCTGACTGCCATGCACTGTCAGTTGCGTGTAAACATTCTTTAAGTTAATCATTTTAAGGTCGACGATCAGGCCCTGCTCCATATAAAACGCATTAAATTTGAAAAGACCAATGGAAGGACTTGACATTAGGTCAAAGTCAAATCAGTCATGATTATTTCTACATTTTATATTGATTCACCTTCATGGAGTTATTGGTTTTTAAAATGTTTTGCTTGCTTCACTAAATAAATTGCTGGTAAGGTGTTTAATTCTCTAGTGAATAATGTATAATATTTAGTTCATGTTCTGTCTGGATGTTTGTAAAATGATATTTGCAAATCAAGGGATGGATTCCTGGAAGTAAGTTGACAGACCTGGGGACAGCTGCTGGACGAAGAGTCGTCATTTGTTTTTCTGTGCTTTTTCCCCACAGTATTTTATCTCTCTGTGCAGTTGGTTTGTGTATCTAATTATTTTATGTCATTTTATTCACTTTTTCAACAAGAGAAGCTATCTTCGGTTGAGTGTGTGTACATTACTCAACCTGTTAGGGTTAGAGTTTACTGGTTTATTTAACAGTGCCTTCTGGCCGGGGAGAGCAGGCAGGCAGGTGAACAGAGTGGATTGTGGGAGCATGGGAGGGCGCAGCGGCGGTGAGGATCCAGAGGCACCGGTGAGCAGGAGATCCAGAGGGGGATGCGGAGGGGGGAAACCAGGGAAGCAGGGTAGCCACAGCCAGGAGCGCAGGATCACAGGAGACATGAGTTAATAAAAAGCATGGAACACAAACTGGGAAGTTTCAAAACATTTGCCTGGCGTCGATATCACTGATGGTGGCGACGGACGGACTGGCGGTGACTGAAGAGCAGGACCGGGGTTTTAAGATGTGGAGGTTGATTAGTGGAATGAGCTCCAGCTGCAGCAGCTCCAGCGGCACAGGAGGGGAGGGCTGAGCCTCCAGAGAGTAGCTCCACCCAGAGCAGGGGAACGGCACACGAAGGGGAGAAAACAAACAAAATAACAGGCAGACCATGACATGATCATGGCAACTCAGGCCACATGACTGTACAAAGGTTGCGTGTGTTGCACAGTGAAATACTCAAGCCAGAATGCAGAAGAACAGTACGTTTGTACGAGACACAACTCCATCATGCTTGAATCTGTGGCTCTCCTCTCAGTGGCTGTTGTGCTTTTCCTTCTTCTCTTTCAGAGTCACAGGGCTAAAAATTTCCCTCCAGGCCCTCGATCCATCCCTGTCTTTGGAAACTTGCTGCAGCTCAATCTGGAGAATCCCCTTGCAGATCTGGAGAGGGTGAAGTTCGATAACTTTTTTAATATGTACAGAAAATGCATATACTGATGGATTTGTTTATTTAATTTTCTCAGATGGTGTCTGATGCTTTATGTGATTCATACGTTTTTGCAAATGCACGTTTTAACACAATAAGATAACATAAAAAAGGAAAAATCAAGATTTAAAAACCTATATTGTAATTGTATGTTGTTACTGTTTGTATGAATACTAATTCTTGCCTTAAGATTGGAAAAACAATAACTTCTAAGTAAATATATAGCTATATTAAAATACTAATGCTGTTGTTATGACAATTACTGGGCTGAATAAAAGTTGTACTTACCTGAGTACATCAGTCCTACATAGGTACGGTATAATAATATTAAGTGTCTATGTCTGCAGCTGTCCAAAACCTACGGTAATGTCTACAGCATTTTTATTGGTGGAAGGCCAGTGGTGGTCATCAATGGGCTACAGGCCTTGAGAGAAGCATTGGTCAAAAAAGCTGATGACTTCTCTGGCAGATCACAAGACCTAATGGTCAATCGGGCTGTTCAAGTTAAAGGTAAAATGCAAGATTTTTCCCATTTGACCTTTCTGCATGCTCCTTTTCCCTTTCAATGCATCTAATATCAAGTAAATACATAAGAAGTAAACACAGGTCTCTCTATTGTGTATTATTAATAAGTATTACATTTGGAATATTCATATATTTATGCAAGATTGTATAATCTAAAAATGCATTTATTTGTTTATTTGTTTGTATTTATTACATGTATCTTCAAGGTCTTAATTATACCTTAGAAACATTTGGAAAACCATCATTATTTTGACCGTACAGTGTGTCTGATTAAGATTTTGCAGCAGCGATCCTGAGTCAGCTGACCTGATTTCTTTGACCTGAACTTCATTGATTGAAGAAGTATTTATGGAAAATATTGCATCAATAAATAATCCACGAATAAATATGAATTGCATTACAAGAAAAGAATATCAAAAATAAATAATACAAATAATAATATATAAAATAGATAACAAGATCAATCACAATAATTACTATTTAACTTTTCAATGGCATTTGAAATGTTTTTATATGTAATGGTACCATCTAGTGGCAACAGTTCTAAATGTAATCAGTAGTACTAAATACAAGTACCACTACAACAACCATTTCTGGAATTTAACTATAGTTGAAGTTATAGCCGCTGTAACAAATATATATTTCATGACTTCATATTTTTGCCTTAACAGTTGTAATTTGACCATTTGTGCTCACAGCTCATGCTCAAGGAGTGATTTTAGCAGATTTCACCCCGAACTGGAGAGAGCATCGACGTTTTGGCCTGATGACACTGAGAAACTTTGGTCTGGGTAAACTGTCGATGGACCAGAGGATTCTGGGAGAGATACATCACGTTACAAAGATTCTGGAGGAGAGTGTTGGTATGTCTTTTTGTAAAGAAAAGGACAAATGAAGAGTTTTTTTGGTTAAACGCTGATATTGGGCAACACTTTAGTATATAATATTGGACCTTGGAACTCTGATCTCAAGACCAGAAAATGAATATGTTATTCATTATATTCTCAAATCTTTTTTTTTTATAAGCCCATTAGTAAGTTATAGAGGTTAAGGCCAATTGTGACTCTCTTTACTTTTCTTTGTTCTTGTTGTACATCCAGGGAAGATCTTGAATCCTCACTTGATGTTCCACAATGCAGCCTCCAACATCATTTGCCAGGTCCTGTTTGCCCAACGATTTGACTATGACGATGAGGACATGAAGTTTTTTGTTAACGTCTTTCATGTGACCTCCAAAGTAATCAATGGATCCTGGGGTATTGTGAGTATTTTCAGGATCAGCGCATGTATAATACACGTAGAAACAAGAAAACTGGATTTGGAGATGGCTATTGTCCAAGAAATGCATTTTACCTTTTACAATTAGTGCTATTTCTCTTCAATGACCCTATGCCAAGTCTACCATAAACATATCCTGTGTAACAATTAAGGCTAAGATCTCTCAGAATATATTTTGTTTTGACACATACATATACTTCAAGGCAGCTTTTGCTATCTTGAACATGTTCCGATACCTGGTTACTAAATGGTTCATTTATTTGAGGCTGTTTATAAAGCATTGTTGTGTATCATTCTTTCTTTAGATTTATGACTCTTTTCCCCTTGTGCGGAATCTCCCGCTACCCTTCCAGAAAACTTTTAAGCTGTTTAAGGTACGTGATATAAAGCTTTTTACCTTCTTTTAAAGAAAAATGATTGTGGGTTCAAATCATGGAGATCATAAAACCTACATGTTTCTCTGCATGGGACAAGGATAACAAAATGACACAAGGAGAGAGACATGACAAAAAAATTAAATAATCTTGCATATTAACCAGAAGTTGGCGTAGGCAGATCAAAAATATGTGCAGACTTTGTACTACAACAGTATTTAGGAACAAAAACAGGCTTTCCAAAGGAAAGGCTCACAAAACTGAGAAAACACTATAACGCAAGAAAGAATATAGGGTGGGGGAAAAAAAAACAAAAACATAATAAATAAATGAAAGAAAAAAGAAAAATGGAAAGGCATAATGACACAGGAAAGAAAGAAATATCACGAAACACTGTAATGAAGCTGGCAGTAGGTTGATGTTTTAGGCATTTGACCGATTACTAGGTCATGAGAATGAATGCATATTGCAACATGGCACAGTTGTGCAACGACAAAGTTATCAGAAATGGTCCAAACAGCAAATCATCACAATGCTGCTGAATAATATGGTTAGTTTGGTGTAGGACAGCCAGCTGATGTCAAGTTCAGCAGTTATTTGAATATGCTTCATTCTAACTTTTTTTTCTCTTTGCAGATTTCGATAGAAAAATATTCACAGTTGTTGGCTGAGAAGAAAAAGACCAGAGTTCCTGGTAAACCGAGGCATTTCATAGACTGCTACCTGGATGAACTAGATAAGGTCTGTGCCTCTCCTTCTATGAGCGGTTTCCTTCAGTTTACATTAGCACCTCAATATGTCTCTTCGTTTGTGTCTTCTGCAAAGAGAGGAGATGATGGCTCTTCATTCTCCGAAGACCAGCTTTGCGCTGTTATTTTGGATCTTCACTTTGCTGGAACTGACACAACTGCCAACACCCTGCTGGCCGCCTTCCTTTACCTGATGAATTACCCACAGATACAGGGTATTTATTGTCTGTCTGTTTTATCAATACTTGAAGTTTGGCCGCTGGGCCAGCAGTGTTGGCCTGTCAGTCAGTCCATCTTCCACTTTGGTCCAGACTTTATAAATACAATATACACTATCATCAAAAACTTAAGATTAGAAAAAAAACATTCTGGAAAGGTTTATTTAAAAACTCTTCCCATGAAGAATTGATCTCAGTGTTGGTTTTACAAGCAATTGTTTTAGTGTAGTGTCTTCATCATGTCTTCGTGGCACACAATGCAAAAAGGTTCATTTACAGTCACGGGCAGTTGGGGGTTAACAGACAGACATAAACATAACCCCCGATATATTTCGCATTGTTTCTCAATCGTGATGTCTCTCAGAACGCTGTCAGCAGGAAATAGACAAAGTTTTGGTGTGGAAAGATCAAGCCAGCTTTGAAGACAGACACCAGATGCCCTATGTGCAGGTACAAAGATTATTGGATCATAATTTATCTCTTCAAAGTTACATCACTGTTGTGCTCTAACAGTTGTCTGTCTTTGTCATGCAGGCTGTCATTCATGAGATCCAGAGGTTGGCTAACACTGTCCCCCTCAGTGTTTTCCACTGCACCACTAAAGACACAGAGTTAATGGGATACTCCATACCAAAAGTGAGCAGAAGATATTATTGGTTCTACACTAAATGATTTCCAGGAGAAAACACTTCCATCCACTTCAAAAATAAGAGCTTACAATGGACCTGATTTAAATACAGATGCATTACTTTAGATTAATCTCATTGTATAACCTAAGGCTATAATGCTTTCAAAATATTTACAACCACTCTCCAATCTGTATCAAATGTGGTCATTTGACTGGTTACAGGGTCAATGTGAAAACACAGGATCAATTTGGGCGTGTAGAGGTTGAAATATGTTAATGTTGATAAGACAAACAGGTCGTGAAAGCATGATGCAGTAAAGCTGTATTGTTTTATTTTCAGACTCCAATATTCAGTTAGAATGCTGACACACATATATCGTGTATCCCATATAAGAGGATTGCATGAGGAGGAGAAACCACAGCAATTAGAGTTGTTATGTGCTTACAGATTTAACACTTCCGCTGTCATTGTGAATGTGTTTGATGTTCAGGGGACCGTCATTATCCCCAACCTGTCCTCAGTGATGTTCGAGGAGGGACAGTGGAAATCTCCCCATGAATTCAACCCCGAAAACTTCCTCAATGACCAGGGAGAGTTTGTAAAACCTGATGCCTTCTTACCTTTCTCTACAGGTGCGTCACATGGTTATTCCATACCCAGATGCACCAGACTGATCATTGGGTCTTAGGAAAGAAAGGGGTACATTTTCATGCTTGTGTGGTGGGGTATTTTTAACCGCAGGTCCTCGGAAGTGTCTGGGACAAGGTCTGGCGCATATGGAGCTGTTTCTCTTCTTGGTGACTCTGCTGAGGAAGTTCAAGTTCATCTGGCCTGAGGACGGAGGAGAGCCTGACTTCACTCCTGTGTTTGGAGCCACGCAGACCCCCAAACCATTTTGCATGAAGGTTCAACTCAGAAACACTGAGTGAAATTGGACTCAAAACAAATCCTTGTGTGCAAAAAGTCTCTATGCCATTTAAATAGGGCAATTCAACAACAATAACATTGAATTTTGGATGACGTAAAGGACAGTATATTGTACAGCCGCTGTAGGGAGAATATCTCCTGGAAAGGCTTGATAATATGTAAATCCAGCATCAGCAATGAACAGCACCATCCTCAGTTGCTCAGAAAAATGATAATTAAAGGGAAAGTTCATTTATCATTCACTATTAACAAACCTTAGTGTGAGCACTTCATTAAGAAAATAACACAATTGAAACAAAATCAAAATACACTTTAGTCTATATGTGATGTCATGTCAATAGGGTCAACAAGATTGAATTGGGAACCATTGTTTGGTCTAGATTAAGTTAAACACAGTGTCAATTAATTTCTGGTGACAATGATCCAACAACCTTGTTTGGTGTGTGATACTCAGATTATTGGGGACTTATGCCCCCAAGTGTCCAAAAAAATGAACACACAGGCAGCAACAGCACCTCATCAAGCACAGCGTGCCGCTGATGTCACATGTTGAACCATGTTATAAGATTGCCACAAAGAAAAGTCAAGGGCTTAGGGTAAGTGTCAGTCAAGTTTCATTACAGACGCAAATGTATGTTGTATGTCAATGCATATACACTGGAGACATTTATGATAAATCTGGGAAGAATGGCCCTTCCTGACACTGAACTTTGTACTGTCCAATGTAACCAGGGGCCTTTAGATCGTTTAGACAGAGGTGCATTGAGCTTTTGTGCTATATTGTGTTACTGGGCAGTCTCTTGATTGTCAGTGGGAGGCCAGGGGCAAAGGGGAGGGCAGGTTGGCAGGGCTAGGCTTGAATGGCGTGTGTGCTGACATGGACCTTCTGTGATGACATTCAGTTGGATGACTGGTGTGGCAGAGAGGACAGGGGTGAGAGAGCTGCGGAGAAAAGGAAACTAACGGAGCCTCAAAGTTGCAAGATAATATATTGATACATTTTTGTATACATATATATATATATATGTATATATTTTTTTTTTCATAAAATTAAAGGACAAGAGAGAAGAAATCACAGCCAAGGGGAGATTGCGCTAGTGACATTTTGACCGACTGAAATGGAATCAAAGAGACTCAGACAAACTTGGGATTATCAGTAACATATCATCAGGAGCGGAGTTATTCAAACATGGACTAAACTGGGAGTTGCCACATACATACATACACGGACACACACTCAAACGGACAGGCACACACATACATACATTTTGTTTCCTGCCGTAAACAGGTGTCAGTATGCAGGAGTCTCCAGGTGCCATGGGCGTAGATGGCAGCTACGCCAGCAATGTTCCTGCCTTCCTCACCAAGCTGTGGACACTGGTGGAGGACCCGGACACAAACCACCTGATCTGCTGGAGCGCTGTGAGTCGAAACCTTTCTACTAGTGGCCCCAGGAAAGTTGAATGTTAAAACTGCCTTCCACATATGATTCAAAGAGGGATTATGTTCATAGATAAACTCTGATTTGTGTCTCGGAATTTGTAAAGAAGATATTGGCGTATAACTCATAACTTAAATCGTTAAAATAAGAGACAGTTTCTATTTTGATCACTAAACTCAGTATGGTGATCCTGGTGGTTGTGGTTACCACCCCCCCCCCCATGCCAACCAGAGGAACAGCATCCTTCGCAGTTAGTGTTGCTATATTATTGTTCTGTCAACCATTTATTTTGCAGTGATTCGCCACCAGAATGAATACATGAACCTAAACATACCTTATTTTGCTTGTTGTGCGACCATGTTTCAGAGGGAAATAACTTCACCTTGTGTGTACCTATGCTAAAGTAGCAAGTGTTCTTTGGAGCCAAAAAGACAGAATCTGTTATTGCTGATTTTCCTTTTGACCTTTGACACAGGATGAGTGGGAAAATGCTCCAAATAAATACTTCGAAATTCTTTCCATGAAGAAATCAGAAGCCACTCATTTAATCATTTAATTTGGAAAGCATTGATGAGATGATAGAAAACAGACCCCATCTGTTTATGGGTGTGTGATACAGCGGTGATGCTCAGCTGTAAACTGTAAGAGGACAGCCTCTATAAGCTTCTCTGAAAGGAGCAAAAACACCCACTAAACAGATGCTGTCCAACCCCATGACATCTAGGGTGTGCAGCATCAGCTGTTGCATTGTCACTACACAAAAAGTGAAAACAACAAATTACGGCTAATTGTCAGGAACTTTATCAATCTCACACCTGCACTGCAAATTGCCCTCTCCATCTCATTTTAAATGTCATGCACTAAGCATTTAAAATGGAATAAAAAAAGCCAGAGCAACAGCAGATGCTTGCTATGCTTACTAATACTGGGAGAGAGAGCATGACTCATCACTCAAAGTGAGAGAGAGAGCGTGTTTGATTGGCTGCCTGAGCTGGATATGGTCATTGATGAATAGCTTGTGCATTGAGGTAACATTTTTTCACCTACAGTATCCATCTAGCACAGTATGTCCTATGCACTAAGTGGGAGTGAGCTTTCCTGATGCCAGTGATAGCAAATTATGGCATTGTGCATTTGGTCAAATCAAATGTTTGTGTCAGAATATGTTACTTACTAACTTCCTATGTTGTTCCAGACTAAACCTGCCAGCAGGCCCCAAATGATCTCAGAAATGAACCCCCGAATCTCACAATAAAATTGTGAACCCTAACTTTAGTCTGTTTTATGAGTCTTTTTTGATTTCATTATAACTGCAAAGGTTCTCACTGGACTTATATATGTTACATCATGTTTATTATGCATATTCTCACTGATTATCTGGACCAGTTTTTAATGCTCATTCAAGTCAGCGTCTCTCCGCACTGATGAGAGCCTTTATTAATAATGACTATGCTTTCTGTTTTAGACTGGGACCAGTTTCCATGTGTTCGACCAGGGACGCTTTGCCAAGGAAGTTCTACCAAAGTATTTTAAACACAATAATATGGCAAGCTTTGTCCGGCAGCTCAACATGTGTGAGCATTCTTCTCTACTCTCCTCGCCTTTTCTCACCCTGTTCTGTCCTCTCTTTTCCTACCACTTACGGATTCTATTTCTACTTTGCATTTTTGTGTATAGATGGTTTCCGTAAGGTCGTAAACATTGAGCAGAGTGGTCTGGTGAAGCCTGAGAGAGACGACACGGAGTTCCAGCATCTGTACTTCCTCCAGGGGCATGAACACATGCTGGAACACATCAAGAGAAAGGTATGAATGGATATGGACCCACATGCGTACTCATTTGGCTGATTACTAATCATGTTAAAACGTGATAAATATTTTATTATTATTATAACTAGAAAAGTATATTGTAACTAGATGATACATTTGTATGTTGTAATAATGGGAAAATATATGATTATAACATATATTGTTATAACAGTAAACCTTTTCACTTTTATACTGTGATAGTGATGGTGATAGTTACATTCATGCATTTTAATACTTATTTAGACCTTTCAACTAAAACCAAAGGTTATGGTGGTGATTGAGGGAATGATGGAAGATCAGGGGTGTAAGTCCTCTTTAAAAAAAAACAAAAGTTGGATGTTCACCTGCGTGTTGTTGATACGTAAGTGGACAGACAGGGAGTGAACTAGGCTGTGCTTTGTATCTACAGGTGTCTATAGTCAAGAGTGAGGAGACCAAAGTTCGCCAGGAGGACCTCAGTAAACTGCTGTATGAAGTCCAGCTTCTCAGAACACAACAGGACAACATGGAGTGTCAGATGCAGGACATGAAACAGTGAGTAGAGGGACATGGGCCCAATTTTAATCTGAAGTCTTGACTGACTGACGCTGGTCTTGGCCACATCTCCATACCTGTGACCTGTTTTGATTTAGTAGGTTTAGTATTATTATTATTAGTAGTATGTAATATTATGCAGAGTGCATAATGGCTGACTGAAGTGGGATAGGAATCTGAGGGGTTTATTGTTTGTGATTGCATTGGCCTCATCTCTGTCATACATCTGCCCGGTCGCAGTGACACAGGCGGAATCACTCAACAAACGCTAAGGCACTTTAAACAATTTGATCGTTGTCTGTACGTTGTTTCTCGGCTCCCATCTGTGCCATGTACAAACTACACTGGGAAACGAAATAGAACACAGATGGACGGAGCACATATTATAGTCTGCAAATTACCAAGCAGTTGTTGTGCTGCTGATAAGGGTCTTGTGTGTCTGCTATTTCCATTGTCACTTAGTACGGCCCAGATGGCTCAAGGCAATGCAAAAGCGACAACGAAAATGCGAAAACCCCAAAACAAAAACACACACGCAAAAGCAACAGCACGAATGCAAAAGCCACAACGTTAAAGCAAAAGTTATTATTGCTGGCGGACCACGTTGAATGGCACAGTTGTATTGTGTTGAAAAGTAAGTAAATGAAACGTTAATAACAGGGACGTTTCAAGAGACTCTTGGGGTCCCAGGCAAAAGAGACCTAGTTTGCCTGCCCCGTTGTGATGCCTCTGACTTTGATGAATGTCTCTATGTGCCTATCAAAAATGAGCAGTGTTGTTCAAGGTGTTGAACACTAAAGCCACCTCATAAATAAGCCCTGCTCACTGTAATGATTTATATGTAGAAAAAGGAGACTCAGCTCATTAGCTCAAACATTTTCGGACACAGTTTGGATTTCTTTTCTCTGTGATGCTAATTACACTCTTGTCGCGTAATTAACACATGACACATAACGCAAACAACCTTTTTTTTAAGATCTTCTACCACTTTCGGCTCCTTTAAATCAAGATTTTGCAGTTTTTTGCCATCTGTGAAGCTGTTTTAATTTCATATTTCACATGTGTCAATGGACTTTGGTGCGTTTTCACAGCTTTGGACCACAAAGGATTTCAATTGAGTGAATGTATATGCGATAATAATATGTTGACAGAGATGAAGACGTACGCCCTCTGCAATAGAAACAGACCACTGCGCTCTTCCCTTGTGGCGTTTTGAATCTGTTGTGTTGCTTTTGTATTTGTGTTATAGCTCTTGCATTTGTGTCGAGCTATTTGGGCAACCGTAACACACCTAATGCAAAGAGCTGATAGATGGGGTGTGGGGGTGGTGGGTGTCATGAGAGGCCCAGCAACAGGTCAGGTTAGTTTGACACAATGCAATTGTTTGCAATTATCCTTTTATCATCCTTTTATTATCATTAGCTTCCCCTTTTTCCCCTGCGTGTTTCAGTGTGGTTTCAATAGAAGCACACTGTGGCACATTAATAACTCAACAATTAAACTGCAAAGCCGTAAAACTTTAAAGCTCTACATTTTACCTTGGCCTCTGTAAGGAAAATTCGGTTAGGATGGGTCTGTTTTCCCTCTTGGTAAGTTGGAACAAATCACCCAGTGGATGAGCTGACTTTTTCTCTAGAAGCTATTGTTGCTGAAAATAGCCTGTGTGTCCATTGTGCATTGCAGCTGCTTTGTGCTTTGCATTGTTTGCTAATGAGAGGAGAGAATGTTCACCTGCTCACCTGACTGACACACACCTACACACATCAGTAGTGACCAGACATTCTTAGAAAGGATGAACAAATGTGTGCACATTTTATGCTCCTAAAGATGTATTTATCAATTCTTAAGATGATTTTAAAATACACTTTAAAATTCATCTTAAGAATTGAAAAATGTATCTTAATATTGAAATGCGCATTTTTTTTCTTAAATGTCTTTAGATGGACATTATCTATTTGAGATGGAATTGCAAAAAATATGGCTGCATACTATGTGTAGTAACCTAGATCAATTAACATGCATATTGTTCATACTGCACAATCCTGGCAATATGAACAATTCAATTCGAAAGATTAGAAAAATATCGACCACAGCCAGTTGGAAATTATTCCATTAAAACTACTCAGAGCAGAATAATCCACTGAAATCAATAAGATGACCAAACCGTTAATCAACTACATCTCCTTTATCTGAGGGTGGAGCTCTGAAAACTGAAATAACCTAGTAAATGTTCATATATATTCAGCCTTTCCTTCTAAAGGGACGTTAATCTAATGCAAATGGCTGCTGCATCAATTAATAAATAGTCATCCCTATAAGAAAATACATAACATATGCTTTATTTTGACTTGATTTTAGTAGCAATGTTTTATTTTTTTATATGTTTATAGTTTTTATAAATAAACATGTAAAGTTCACGGTATTGGCATGTATGATCAAATTTCAGGTTTTGAATTCATAACATAAACAAACATGTTAAAGTAGCTCTTTAAAATAGGACACGTTTGGGTCAGGTCTTTAACCAGGTGAGAATGAGAACCACTTTGGATGAAACACAATTTTTGGGGTTTTTGTTTTTCCCTCCTCTAATTATTCTCTCTCTGCCATTTTCCTCCCGTTTGTAGACAAAATGAAGTGCTGTGGAGAGAGGTTGTCTCACTGAGACAGAACCACACACAGCAGCAAAAAGTCATGAACAAGGTTTGTCTGTGTGCGTCTGTGTGCGTGCGTGTGCGCGCACGTGCATGCGTGCGTGTGTGCATGTGTGTGTGTGTGCAGGCCCGGGCGTACGTGTGTACATGCGTGTGAAAATAATTCACAATTCATACGATACAAATGTCTGTGTGAAATGTTCAAAAAGTGACCTTCATTCCATATTCTTCTCCATATTACTACTGTAATTAATGATAGAACCTAGAAAGTGTCAATGTGTTAGGCTCCCATATCACAAGATGAATACAGTATTTTTTTCTTTCCTGCCTCTATGTTTTAAACTGAAAATGATTTGAAGAAGATGCTGATTCGGTGCTTTTTTCTCCCCCTGCCAGTTGATTCAGTTTCTGTTCAGCCAAATGCAGTCCAACACTCCCAGCACTGTGGGCCTAAAAAGAAAACTGTGAGTGCATGTGCAACGCACACACACGCACACACACACACGCACACACGCACCTACACACAAACACACAGTAGGGCAATCAACAAAAGTGGGACAAACAGGGACACAGAGGGGTAGAGGGAAGGGCTGGCTCAGCTGACCAACTGAACAATCTAACTCAAGCGCTATGAATGGAGACAAGTGCTGAATCAGTTAGTCAGACACACACGTGCAAACACACACACATTCATACATAGTGAAGGCAGAGTGCGTGACCCTGCTACAGCCTGTGTGTGTGTGTGTGTGTGTGTGTGTGTGTGTGTGTGCATTTGTGTGGTTGTGTGTGTGTGTGTGCTGATTCAGCTCTGTTGCCGAGTGTGTACAAGGCCAACATGAGAAAGGAAAGGCGCGCTGGAACACAAAAGCGCAAAAGAAATCAGGTTCCCTGTTTCACCTGGGAAAGGAATCACCCCTGGGAGCCACTGATATTTCATATTTGTGCATCTGCAACCTGTGTTTGGTATATGCAAACCCACTCGCATGATACACTCCGCTATTTTTGCCATATCTCCACTGTCAAATGTCTGGTTCGATCTAAATTCTAGCATTAGTAACAATGTGAGTGAGTTGTTTGGGGGATAGCTGATGAAAGCTTCACTACCTTTGCAAGAATATAAACCAAAGGAGTGGAAACTTTTTTTTCGGACGAATAATTCTGACTGACCAGTCATGTTATCTAAAGACAGATATGAAGGTAGATCAAGGAATGGATGACTTGATTAGATATTAGGGGGTTCATATCCAATAGTTAATAGATAGACTAAAGCAGCGATCTTCCACGTTTTTCAGACCAAGGACCCCCAACACGATAGAGAGAAGGAGCAGCCCCCCCCTACTATATATACAATTTCATTTTATGTCAAATCGGGCCTAGTGCCTTGTGCAAACATAGCTAACCTGTTATTGTGCATGCAATATTAGGCTATTCAATTAAACACAAGTTAAGGACCCCCTGTCGTAGACCTCTGGACGAGATGATTGACAAGAATCACATCTGCAATGTGAAACATTACATACTTTCAGTAAAAGTAGGGTTTTGTATAGGTGTGACTTCACATGTATATGTATGTCAATAAGTCTGATGATAATGTCTCTAACTGGTATTATCTTCTTGGTAATGTTCTCTTCAGGCCCCTGATGCTGGATGATGGTTCGTCCAGCCCTCCTGCCTCCAAGTTTAGTCACCCAATGGAGCCCATGCATGAGTCCTTTTACATTCAGTCGGTGAGAAAACTATACTACATTATATTATTATAAGTGATGCTGTACCTCAGACGAAAATGAAACTGCTTCATAGCACCCAGCCGTTATTTTCATTTCTGGGGCAGTACAGATTTGTTGATTTTCAAAAACTTACAAATTGTGTATTGATGGGCTGCTTTAGGCAATGGTGGGTATACTTGTTTTCATTGTTTGATAGGATGCCACAACCAGAATACAATAACTGTACAACCAGACAGTAGTTATGGTTACGGTTTGGCTTGGATTTTAATAATTTTTCTTTCCACCACATGTGGCTACATTCTCCATGTGATAAAAACTGGAGTAGTATCACACAGTACATACATACTGTGTAGAGTTAAGCATGGTTACTTGATTTCCTTGTACTGTATATGAGCAGAGTAGAACCATGGCAGGAGTTGTTATCTCAGACCTCCCCTCTCCATCCCCAGCCATCCAGTGACACTGCCTCTTGCTCCACCAGTGGGCTGACAGGAGGACCAATCATATCAGATGTCACTGACATGTCTCAGGCCAGCCTGGCACTGCAGATGCAGCCTGATGAGACCAGGTCAGGGATGCACAAACAATATTAATATTTATCATTGCAACTGGGTTTTTTCGAGACCACTGTGAAAGAGATCATAGATATAGATTGTGAACTTTTATCAAAGGTCATTTATAGCTTGGTGTCATTTTTTAGTAAGATTAGGCGGTAGGCACTGGTCCGACCTCAGTGTTTGACTCCACTTACAGAGAGAAGTGCATGATGCTCATCAAAGAAGAGCCTGTGAGTCCCGGAGTGAGAGGAGGAGGCAAAGGAGACAGTGTAGGGGGAGGAGAGGCCGTAGCCTTGACCCCCTCCACCTGTGAGGTGTGCTCTTCAGAGCCACCTGTCCTCCCTGTCGCCATGGTCCAGTCTGTCCTGGAGGGCAGGGGCTCCGTGGTGGACAGGAGGAGTAAGAGGCCCTCCCTGGATAGGTAGGTGCTCAGAGGAGTTCTCAGTTTAACATAGGAAAAAACACACTCAGACATTTGAAGAGAGACATTAAAACTGCACAGATGATTTGTATATTACTCTCTGTATGTGTGTGTGTGTGTGTGTGTTGCACAGAGGGGAGGTTTCAGACACAGCAGAGAACGTGGACATGAGCCTGGAGGAGCTGCAGCAGCTGCTGCTCAGGAGCCATCAGCAGAGCACTGTGGAAGCTGGCACCAGCGCGGCCATGGATGTCAGTGAACCGTGTCGAAAAGATTGATTTAAACCATAGATTTAACATTTCAGTAACAGCCGACATTGAAGTGATGCATTATTCGATGCCAACCCGAACGCATGTATTGTCCCTCTTGTTTTTCTGTAGCCCTTCAGTTTAAGCCTACCTCTGACGGAGTGGAATTTCACGGAGATGGAGTCAAACCTCAAATCCGTAAGTCATATAATCAAACTATTCTACAATACTGTAGACATTATGTGGTCAGGAAGATGTCTTTCTGCTTTCAGCTAAAGCGTGTCCACCTCATAATGCGACTTATATGCAACTTGTATCTTAATGCATTATTTGATTATAATTAATCTGCAACAAACAACACCTTTGACGTTACACATATTTATTTCTCCTGTGTTTTACTATTTGAATTTGAATCATGTCTCATCTGCTACACCACAGAAATGACTCACTCATGTGCCCACATGACCACAAGGGCACATTTTTGGTCCCGGGGCCGTAATGTTTGGGTTCCTGAAAAGTGCTGTGTTTTAAATTGGACGGATGGCGTGTTTTCCTTTGGGCTGAGTCTGAGTAACATATCCATGATTGTCAAGACTAATTACAATCTGTCTAATAGTACAATTAGATTGTAGCCGAGTTGCAGTGGTTATCCCCATTTTTCCCCATGTCATTAGCTCGAGTTAAACAGAATTAACAGTTCTAATTAACCAGGAATCTCTCCCTGTACCAATGGGTTGCCCCCTGTTGCATTGTGTTTGTAACTAAAGCTGAGCTTCATGGAGGTGTTTTACCATACTTAACTGCAGTGTAGTAACATTCCACCAGGTGGACGTTTTCTGCCAAACTACAACTGTCGACACGGGTTCACGGTCAGATGTGCACCTGATGAGGAAGATAGCATTTTATTTAGGTTAAAGAATAAAATAGACGGAGGCATTGCTAAAACAAAATAAAGACCCTGACCCCCCCTCCTCAAAGTTTGCATCTCCATTAGTGCCTAAACTCCACGCTGGCGTGATCAATTATGACAGGAGCAGTCCAATTTTTCTGGCCACCTTCATTTGGATAGAAAGGATGATGAGGCCGCTTTTAACATATTTTGAGGCTTAAATATTCAATGATTCACCTCATCTAATCCTCTCTCACCACAAGTCACTGTTGCAGGAAGTGTCAACTACTTGGAACACAACTGTTTTTTTGTAGTCAGCATTAGACCCAGTAACTAGAGCCTATTTCATGTCACAATGTGTATGTGTGCTAACTTGCCTCATGTGAACATATTGTGTAACCCTCTTTCGAAGCCTCTGCAAGACTTGAGGATTTCCATTTGTTCAGGTCTGCATGCATTGAATATTACTCAAAAGATGTCTCTCTTTTTCACTGCGTTTATAACTATCCTTTTTCCTCTATGGTCACATGATGATCTTTTTAACTTTCTTCCTTTTTCTTCGTGTTCCTCTGTCTTTTATTGTTGCTGCCATTGCCCCTTACCTTTCCTTCCTCTTTGCTGCTCAAAAAGTCTTGGCAGGCTTAACACTGGATATGCTCTGTAAGAACAGTTGCTTTGCAGGTTAACAGGATGCACTTGAATGCAAGGGGGTGGTGCTTATAAAAGAAGGTGGAAATTCAACTTCAAGTTGAAACCATGGTCCTGTTTTTGGGAGGACAGGCCAATGGACATAATTCATAAAAGGGTTTCTCAAACCAGAGGAGTTGTTTGTTGCTGTTGGTAAGATGGGATGAGTGGTCCATTGCATTTAGAGACATACTACTGTAGTTAGTAGATACAACACAATGTAGTTACAATCTTTGTTTTACTATTGCTCTTTTTGAACTTTGGACCTTTGAAATGGATGTATCAGCATAGATCTTGTGGGTCTGAGTTTATATCTTTATGGTTTGAATGCTCTTATTGTAAATCGCCTTGGACAAAAGTGTCTGCCAAATGAAATGTAATGTAATGTAACAAGTTTATGTTTACAGTACATGTTCCAGCATCAGGATGCAGAGGCTTTTCCAGCTGCTGGCTGCGAGGAACAGTGATGGATCTGTGCTGTGGAATATCCTAGGAGGTAAATATTCCTTCACCTCATCTCTTGGTGAAGTAGTAAGTATTGCCACACCTAGAAAACATGCTAATCTTAAAGTAATCAAAGGATTAGGTTTATGATATTATATAATTCTGCCAATGTAAAGTCATAAAAACACCAACATACGGTATGTGCGTATTGAAAATAGAAATCTTTGAAACTAAAACAATATTCTTAAACTTAGGACAACTGTAGCTATTATCAACTGCATTTATTAAAAACAAATAATTATCTGTGGACAATTAACAGGTGTTTAATTAATACGTATTTGGTGCATTGGCACCATATTGCATTTAAGTCGATCAATCAATCAACAGACAGTGTTGGTAGCAGTCAACAAACCTGCAAATGATAAATGCATAACGAATAACAGAATGTAACAGATCCACACATTCATTTGTCATTTTCTTAAATGGACTGTAAAACAAACAAAAAAGCAAACATTAATACAATAATTTCATATAAGGCTTCAGCCACAGACCATTCCCTCTTTGTGTTTCCCTGGGCAGGGTTTCCGTTTTGATTCCTCGCATAGAGGTACTAAAGGTTGCATTTGTTATCCTGTAGTCGCGTCAGGAAGGGATCCCCTTATTACCTATACAAACGAGAGGGCTGTTTACAGCCACCCATTAACCTATACACCATATGGCCTGAAAGTGTATCACCAAACTTGAACATATCTGGAAGTCTCCTTAAAATAAAAAAGTACTTCATTACGGCTCCCTCACTGATTCTTGCTGATGAAAATTCAGTCTCCCTGGTGTATTTTCAAACTAGTAACAAATGAAAACCTGACGCTGTCATCTTGTCTCTCTCCTCAGGCCACAGATGCTGCTCTTACCCTCAGTATTACATTCTGCAGGACTTGAATTGCATTCTTTATACGTCCACATACCTACACATTTAAAAAGGCCTGTGTAGGCAATGTAGACAATGTAGATTAATCAAGGCTCCTATTTCCTGGTAGGCTTACTGCCATTGACCTCATCGGCTATTGACCCCATGGACATGGCCGCTTCAAGCATTCAAAATGAATTTGGTCAAAGGTTATCATACCCCCGAAAATGACTCTTTCTAGACTCCAATATTAAGCCAGCTGGATGCAGACAGTGCATTCTTGGCTCCAGCACTTTAGTCTTTGTGTGAGAGGGAGTTCCTGCTTGTGGAAGTGATTTTTTTTTCTTCCTATACAGAATCTATTACAGGTTTATACAAATCAATATTTTTATTATATCCTGCTTAATATGAAAATCAATATATGTATTTGTATCAAGGGGGCACACTTGGGTAAAAAGAAGTCACTGGTGGGCAATGTAGAACTAAATTACAAGTGATGTGATTTTTTCAGTATGCGTAAGGGTGTCAGATGATCCTCATATAATTAATGCATTTCAAACAATGATTAATGTATCAAGGCAAACGAGAAGTGCATTAGCCTTCTTGATATAAAAGGTTCTTCTGGCAAAAATAATTGACTCAAGCAACTCTAAGATCCAGTAGAAAACCCATGATATTTTTAGGAGGTTTCGAAAACCTAAAGACCCATATAGTGAAATCTTTGCACAAGCCTGACATAAAGACTTGGAATTCCACTGGAAGGGAGTTTTTCCCTGTCTCTTTATACACATCTAGATGTGTATAAGAGACAGCACAAAAGCATAAACACCACTGCATTTTTGCACAATCTGTATCACTAGTTACATAGACACGAGAATAGGTTATTTTTTGTCTTTGGAAGACTAACATTCTGTGGCTCCCCACATGTGTGTCTAAAAGGGACAGCACTCTCAATGCCAGGATTCTTCAAAGCTCCACAACAAAACGCAGTCTTTCATCGTAAGGTCTCTGAACTGAATGGATCTCAATTGTCCAGGAGCCAGTGTTTCGAGAGATGACTATTTTTCATTCAATGTAGGGTGGGGTGGTTACTCAAGGATTCAATGATGGTAGAAAACTCATTAGCAATTGTGCCAGATTATACCATTAAATGTAAAATATCAGTCCTTAGCAGTGGTTGCAGGCAACACTTTTGAAGATTAGATATACTTCTTGGAAACTTCCTGAATATGAGTTGAATTGTGCAATACTGTACAGAACTGTGAGCGCTCACGAAAATTGCAATACATGGATGACCATAGGAATGTAGGAAACAACAACTGTGAGTGGTTGGACTGAAACACAGCGAGATGCACTGCAGAGGGATAATGTAAGCCTGAGTCAGTTAATATAAACACTGGGAATTTGTCATTTAAGTTCTGGGTCACTTGTCAGCTACATAGTCTCTGTATGAACAGCATAACTGCATTTTCTCCCGCTGTAAATAATTGAACTTATCCTTAAAATGGGTGCTGCCATTTTTGTGCATGTGACATCATTTGGAGACACAGTCTAGTGGCACACACATACACTAGTTCAACTAATTGGGAAGAGGTGGGCCGCCAGGGTCACTCTTTGGGAGCTGTCATGTGGTCCATCTTTATAATCCATGGTCAGCCACGTTTTGGGGCCTGTGCAAGCCTACGATCGGGCCATTGTGGCCAGGTGCTCAGTGTCGTAGCGACATCGCCCCTCAATGCAGAATTATGAATCCAGCTTTACGAATGCATAACAGATGGTCTCATTTCAACAGAGTTTTAAACAACTGACCAACCAGCTGACCAGGGCTACATGCTGCTTGTAGCAGGGCAAACATTGAGGTAGCGATTTGCATTAGCTTCTGAAAAAAGGGCTGATTCTTACTTTTTTTTAAATTATATTTATTATTATTATTATTATTATTATTATTATTATTATTATTATTATTATTATTATTATTATTATTATTATTATTATTATTATTATTATTATTATTCTACTACTGCTTATCACAGTGTGACCAAAACTTATTTAACTCTAATTTATGAACTAATTGTGAATACTTTAATGATGATGTAAGAAACGCTTGAAGAAAGAAAATCATTTCTATTGTGGAGATTTACCAAAAAGTTTTTTTTGAATTTGTCTGTTTAAAAGCTAATGCAAACTACCCCCTGCAGATTAACATTTGACCGGCAGAACCTCCATCTGTGCATGCTCGAGGAGAGAGAAGGTAGAATAAGCAAGCTGTGGTGTTTAACACGTGAAATTGCACTAACAAACAAAAACAGTCACAGCTGTATGATATTTGCAAGTATATGGTACATTTTAGACATAGCATTTATTCTTGTTCCTCCCGATAGTATGAGTGTTCATGATTTTTTTTCAAGGAGTGATAAATACACACATTCAATTGCCGTTGTGTTCTTAATTTATTCTGTTTTCCATTTTAATCATTTGCACTGGAAATAAACGGATGTGTCAAATGACATTTATGCTTGTCAGGATTGCCAATAGATAAGGAAGTATTTGTGTTCATTGAGTGCAAAGATCACTTCTGTTACTAAGTCTGGCAATTTAAAAGCACCTCTGCACTATGAAGGCACAACACACGCCCCCGCATATGGCGATAATATATTGAACAAATTGACAGTGATACCCCTATCTGCCACAACCCTGTCGGGGAAGATGCAGAGATGATCTTAGTGCTGGGATGCTTTTGAAAAGTAAGCCACGACCAGGGAAAACTGTGAACCGTTTTAAATTGTTTTTGAAAAGACTAAAGTGTATTGTGACAAAGACTCAAAAAACTGAACACGTATTTACTTGCTTTTTGAAGTATTTAAGTTGTTAAATAAAGTGAAAGAAGGAATATGAATTTGGAATTTCTGTCATTTACTGCATATCCTTGTGCATGCAGTTTTTAGCTCAAGCTGAACCATTAAATGGTCCTTGCCCAGTTAAGCGACTGTAACTGCACAAAGTTGATCTCTGAAGCTTTTTATTTCACATGCAATGACATGGGGCTGGCATAAAAGCAATACATGGAAAATCACAAGTTTAGCCACAGTTGCTTATGATTGTATATTTAACTGGTTCTGGTCTGCCTGGCTGTTTGTCTGTATCTTTGTCTTTCCACTGGAAGGGAGTTTTTCCTTTCCAGCGTTGCCTTTAGCTTGCTAATTGTGGGCTATGTTAGCTTTCTCTCTATGAATGACGTAAGGTTTCGGTTCCACAGTAAAGCACATTGAGATAAATCGAATTTAATATGATTTGACTTTATATAAAAAAAATAATATAGTTAAATTAATATGATATTATGTTTTTTTTGTCTATCGTCAAGTTCAGTGATGGTCAATAACAGGTTAACACTTGGAGTCTGGAGGCTGCAGAAAATAGATCAATACGATTATTGAGTTCATATCTGTTGCCACTATTTCTGCTGCAACAACTAAAATCCCAGAGCACTGACTCACCTTTTTACCACCTCACTGTGCTGAGAAGTTAAACCACTACAGTTTTTTGTTGTGACTATGGCCCTCCTCTGACTGATACCATACCGTATCACCACAGTACCATCTACTGGTGTTTTCAGTTAAATCTCTCGGCTGGCAATGCTTTAGCTATGCAATTCACTAGTTTTACAGCTATCACTTCTTCAACTCAATAAATCGACTCCACAACATCACAGAGCGATGTTTTAGAAGCCCAATAAATATTTCATACACACACACACATGCTCATACAGAGAGAGAGAGAGAGATAACTGGCCAGTACAGCTGCTATAAATATCTCCACCGCTCAACTTTTGGGTCTCTTCTTCTCGTCTTCTACCAGTTTCATGGCTGAGCTGCCCCGCTCTCTGGTTACGCCTCTGATGGAGCACATGTTCCATTTGTGAACCCTCCAAATTAGATTCCTTTCCTTTTAACCAGCCATCAACGTGAGAGTGTTAGTGGTGAAATCAATCTCTGAAATTTTCTTACAACAGTGATGTAAGAGAACGTTCAACAGCTTCCTTGGCTGACCGCTGGCATATTATCTGAGTAAAGCAAATATAGAATGAAAAATTAAAATGAAAAAGATTCAGGATTCCTGGGGTCGTAAAAAAACAAAAAAAAACAAAACTGATAGCACTGGATTTATTAGCCGAATTTTTCATTGGCCTTGTTTTGAATGGTTTTTTATTCACTTTGTTGCATCTATTCCTGGTCCTGTTACATACAACCGAGTATTATGCTCCAAGCATCAAACAGTGCTTTGATTATATATTATAATATCTTATTTAAATTATTTTTGTAGAAACATGTAAATCCTGCCTGCTTAATATTCACTTTTACACTCCAATGTGTCACAATATCAAAGATCAAAAATCATATTCTCAAATTACAGATTTTACATCATGGGACCTTTAAGGCCTCATCTCTTTTAGGTCTTCTTTATTTAGCTAAGGGCAGTACCGTTTACACTCAGGAAGCAGATTTTACCTGTTGTCTGGTCACATCTGAAGACAAAAAATGTTAACTGCTGCTACAGACACCCACACCCTGGGATAAAATCCTTCTATCACAGTGAGTGCGATAATCCAGAAATCCTTCAAAAACCTATTGGAAGTAAACTCTTGTAAACAGTCTTGACTCAGAGGCAACAGCAGAGATCACATCATTGTTCCTGTTCATTAAAATGTTAAAAAGTAAAAAAAAGGAAAGTGTTTAAATTAAATAAAAGTGTGGGATGAGGAGGTTTCACAAGCTCTTTTACCACATAAGCTTTCATTTGCAGTATGGCGGCCCTAAAGTATGACTTCCTTTCGCCTATGTTTGTCTGTTTTTCTTTTTCTACCTTGTCATATTGTAAACCTACTTATTATACTGTACATGACAATTTTCCCCACCATCCACTTGAATCGTTGCATTTGTGAGTAGCAATGCAACCTAAGAAAATTCCCTTACACCTTTTGATGATCATCAAAGCATTATTAATGTAATAATTTAAGACACAATGCTTTAAGTAGCTTCATCCAATCGAAGATGGTCTGTGGGAGATTCAATGATCTGACCAATGGATCATCTTGTTATTCTATCTTGGGACCCAATTTTTCCTTACTACCTTATTGGGCTCATGGGCATTTGCCTTGCTGCAGCATTTGGTCCTCCTGAGGCATCATCAGCTGGATTGTTTTCCCTGCTTTCCTTGAGACAAATTTGTGTTGTCAAAAATCTATGAAACTCTGTCGGCCACATAACTCTTAAAACCTTGTTTGGTACACTATAGTTGAGCACTTTTAAGCTTCAAATCCAAAAGACTGAGGGTTGAACAGAAAAATAAGCCATAATAATTGTAAACCAAGCTTCATCCACCATCAGGTAATGTTAAGTAACAATTATTGCAGGGCAACTGAAGCAAAACAATGCGGCTCTGGAAAATGACCCTCCATATAGTGCAAACAGCGTGTCAATCATTCAAGACCAGGCCTGTCAATCAAACTAGCTACTGCCTAAACCATAACTTATGGTTGAGTTATTTGTACATGTGATAAAAAGGCATTCTTAATTATGTCATTTAATGAGATTGTAGCAGACACACTGGGCTTAGATAACTGCACTGCTCTGCTAAGCCTTCATCTCACCACAACAAAAGTAGGTCAACTCCTCCCCCCAGAACCATTGTCCTTATTGGTTCAGGGGTATTTAAGGCACCTGTGGCAACATGGCTGCCTTCTGCTTCATTGCTACTTGACTGTTGCCACAAGGCCACCTCTTTGGCCAGTGGGGTAGCTAATGTAGAATGTTTTTTGTTTGAACTTCTTAAAGCCGTCTGTGCATTATATCCTTAATAAGACCTGCATCGGACCAGAGGGTTGCCGGCTCGAGGCCCAGTCGAGGTGGTCTCGCCCTGGAAGGATGGATGAACCCCCGCAACAAAAGAGAGCTCACCTCTATTGCCCTTGAGCAAGGCACTTACCCCGGACGCTCTCAGCTGTCCACTGCTCTGTGGCCTTGCATGCGCCGCATATGGGTTAAATGCAGAGAACAAACTTCCCCTGACTTCTGCATGTTTGTGTGGGACGATGTGCGCAATTCTAAATAACATTTGTGTTGTTGCTTTGCCCTTTTTAGTGGAGCTGGGGCCAGCTAGTGGTGGTGACTAGGCACAGTAGGGTGACTCCGCTTGTTGTTGTTGGTGATGAAAGCACTGGGACATAGTTTGCAGTGAAACTGGTTGCAGTGAGCCTTGATTTCCAGTGATCATGGGTGGTGGGTAAGTTGGTGCACCCCTTGGACAAATTGTTGATAAGCTGCTGCCCCCCTTGGCTGGCATCTGCCCACTTTCCCTTTCTCTAAATAGATTTGAGTAACTTGCTGCTGCAAGTGTGTCTTTATAGAAAATAACAAACCTTGAGTCTCTGTTCTCATAGATTTTTTTTCTTCTCTTTTGTATCAAATTCTTCACTTGGATCCTGTAAGAGGGCCACAGAGGTAGAATCCAAAGGAAGCAGATCACTTAGTTATAAGGAAGAGTGACAAGAAAGATGATGATGATTGTTGGACAAGTGGGTCTCTGAGGTTTGAGCTGGGATGACCCTGGATCGAGGTAAAGTATTTTGACAAGCCTGTGAGCTTGGCATTAGGTAACGTAAGGACCTGCTACTTTTCTCCTTTTGTTTTATACTGGATCCTTTTTATTTTATACTTGCGACTTATTTTATACAGGACCAGCAGACTGAAGGACGGCTTCATTCACCAGGCCTTAAGGAGGCTGAACTCTCTCCCTGCTCTGCTCCCCCTCCCGCTCCCCTCCCTCCTCACTCTATCATTGCTGTTATTTGCACTATTCTAAACCATTCATCAGACCTCTACTGTGTTTGTGCCTTATGATTTTTTATTATTTTTTTTAGCATATTTTATTTCTAGTTGTATATTTTCATATATACTAATCATATTAAAACCTAGGGTTTGTGAGAAATGTAATTTCATTACTCTGTATGTTTGCACATGCAGCTGTACTGACAATAAAGCTGACTTTGACTTTATCGATGCATACCGTTTCCATGTTGGATGTGAACTTTCCTTGCTCACGACCAGATAAAGTTCCAGCTTTTTATCCAGTTGTGCTGACCCACTGCCTTTGTATCTAATAAAAGTTTCTGATCTGGGGCTGCAGTGTTAACGATGACTATTTCAGCTTAATTAGATCAACATTATCGGTTCTATTGGCAGCTATTTCTGTTCTGCCTCTAAAAGCCCTACCTGCAGTATTGATCAACATACAAAATAGTTAAAACTCCTATTTCAATGTAGGAGTGATTTGAATTCAGAGATACTGTGTGTCAGATTTGAAGAATCCTAAAATGGTTGCAAATTTGCAAAGAGTGTTTCCCGTTGCGTGGAATTTGCCAATTGCAAGTTAACTGCACTTTTCTTTTCAATGTCCTTACGTTTTGACTTCTGTGCTGCAGATGCTTTTCAGCTGCAGACATGTCCGGGGGATCACAAGGGCAGCTTGAGTTGCTTTTGTGTAATCATTTTTCAATAATTCACCTGTTTAAATTGCATAATAATCTGCTGCGTTAGTGATTACAACTCTACACCCTCCTTCGCTGTAATCAATAGGGTATTGATAATTTACCACCCTCGGGAGCCCCTCTCTATTGTTCTACTGTTACACTGTTATGTGTGTCTTTGGGGAACATATCTCTCCCCCTATTTCTCCCACATTTTCCCACTTTAATTTTCTCTTTCTTTGTACTTTCTCTTTTCTTTGCACCTTTCATTTCATTCCGTAAATCTTTTTCTCCCTAACACTTTCCCTCCAGCAATTACCCCCCATCCACCCCTGCCCCCATCCTCCCTCCCTCCCTCCCTCCCTCACTCCTCCACACTGCTGCATTATTCAGACTGAGAGCTATTTGGAATGGCAAGCGTTGTCCCTGAGTACCTCTCCTCTCATCGCGGTCCACGGAGCATCACTCCGGGGTTTAATCCCTGCCTGGAAACCTCCCGACTGCATCAGATAAACGCACGCACGCACGCACGCATGAGGTCAGAGCATTGCGCACACTTAGACACGGCTGCAAACAGAGGTGAATGTAAAGTACTTGCATTGTCATGTTGCACATGCCTCTTCCAACTCTTTTCATTCTTCCCCAAATACCAGCCAGGGATCCTCAGAGATCACTTAAGTAGCAGCTGCAGGCAGATGCAGCACCAGACTACAACAGAAGAAGATGTCTTTTATTTATAACTTCACCGAGCTGAAGCACTTCTTATAACACAGAGTGTGGACAACCAGTGGAAAGAAAGAAATAATCCTGCATATTTAATTGGTTGAACAGAAGCAGAATGGAAATTGAAAGAGTCCCTGGGCAATCCGTGATGTGCAGAGGTTCTCGTAAGACAGAAAATTATGCTGAAATGAGCATGTTAAAATGTTAACGCTCTTTGTATCAGCAGGAAACAGACTAACAAAAAAAACAACAAAGTAATACAATTAATATGAAGATGACAAATACTGTATATATGCTGATCTGGGAGGGACAGAAACAACTTTTGTGCTGCTTAATTCTGCAACATTTGCATTTTGAAGTGGGAATTTTGATTATCTTATGGGTTCTTTTATTGTGCTCTTTTCTTTTTTTAGGCAAAGTAGCCCCTGTTGACAACTCGACTACCCGTCTGTTCTGACAGCAGTTTTCTTTTATTTTTCTGTTTTTATTTTTTGCCTAGCTGCTGTTCAGATGAACCAGTGGGATCACAAATGAATGATATGAGCTACACTATGATCTGGGGCAAAAAAAAAAATCGGGCTTAGTGGTGGCAGAGATGAAGGGACTTTTTGAATTTTTCATGTAACATATCTTTTTATAGTTGTGCTTGAGTTTTCAGGCTGGCTGCCAGAGAAATAGTTATTGACGTCACACAAGTCATAGTGTCTTTCATGTTTCACGAGTAGTATGACAAGACTTAGCCTCGTAACGCATGCTGAGAGCAACTGATAAAAATAAATGAAAAATCACACACAAGTAAAACTTCAAAAAGAGACAACAATTATAACAAGTTCAGTGTGTACCTGTCCCTGTTTTATTCTAAAGCCTCAATAACTTGAAGCAACAAAAATCATTTAAACGTAGGGCTGTTTTCACAATAATGAAATGATCAAAAGTAGCAGCAGGTCAACACTACTAGTGTAAATCTACGTATGAATTCAAATAATCATAGGATAGTGAAGAAAATATTTTTATTTTAGAAAACTGTACTGAGTCTTGAAAACAAAATGTAAACTTTTTATTGATCACATTCTCATGACCAACTGTTCACATTCTTCCACTTTCCTGTGCCGATTAAAGAGGTATACATACAAGACGGCATTTAATTCCCTAATAAAGGACCACGATTTGAATTTGAACGGGAACATAAACCATCTCTTAGGTTCATTTCAGGCTTTTAGCTGTGATCAACACTCACTAAAATATAACACTCACTAAATGGAAGCTTTTTTAACAACATTTTATTACAAAGGAGTGTTTGTTTTGACACTGTAAATCAAGCAAATATAATTTCCTAACCCACGCACACAATACCACCCACGAATGTATTCATCAAATAAAATGCACAATAACAGGAAGCAATACCCATCATCAACAGCTGCAGATGAGGTAAATATTGCATAATCAAATTCAACATTTTGTATTTGTTATGCAACGCAGAAGAACAACCGGAATATATCCCGGATGGTTGTGTGGAAGGCAAACACAAGATTGTGTTATTTTGAGGGTTATTTTAAGATATGTTTGTAATGGGCTCAACACGTTCCAAACTGTCCATGCTTTACTCAGGAAGCAGGAGTGGGTGTGTTGTTTTTGAAGGCCCACACAGTGCAGTGGCCTCAGATCAGTTGGAGCTTTGGTGCTCTATGTTTGAATCGTTTACCAGTGTAATAAAACAGAAACTCCCCTTTCTAGGCATTTTTTCTTGGTCATCGTTTTTTTTTCTAATTCAAATCCATATAGCTGCCCAAGAGAGGGATAATGTTGAGAGCACCCTGATGTATACACTGAAGGGTGCGTAAACATGAAAGGATCCTGAGTGGTAAATGTTTACAGATCCTCAACATGAATCCACAGTTAAAAGCATTTAACCCAGCAGACCACCATAACTCACTAAAATGAGGGTGACGTTTTTCCTCCCAGAACTCAGGTCATTCAGGCACTTAACCAACCAGTTAGGCGTGGCTATGCCTGTTTGAGCAATATTGAAGTCACTATTTTGGTTCAAATATGATCGTATCTTGCAGAATCCCTTTTGTTCTGAGTTATGGAAAGTGCCAATTGGAAAAAGAAGAGAAGGGAAGGAGGTACAGACACTTTACACTATTGGAATCCACCATTTTCATCCAGCAGGATATTTATTTTATATATATTTTAACAATAAATATATGGTGAATATATTATATGTGAATATATAAACTGAAGTGTAACATTTACGGTGTTTATCTCAAATGTTTTAAATATTGTGTACTTATATAGTAGTATACTATTTGCAATATAATGGCATAAGATGTAATCATTAAGAGCGTTTCCATAGGACATCCTTCCTCTGCACTTCCCCTTTTTCAACAAAATTAATTTTGACCAGTCTCTTTTCACCTCAGAGTGCTTAATTTTTTTATCTTTAACCATGTCTCTTTGAAAGCTGAAGACTGTGGAATGCAAATTATACCGAGACACCTGCAGAGAGCTCTTTCCCCACACTTTTCCCCCTGGCTGCCTCAGCCCCCAGCCTTTAACTTTGAAAAGCAGACATGGCTGATGTTCAATTCATATTTATTTGTTGTCGTATATTGCCATACTTTCTAATCAGAACACTTGGAGGAGCTTTTGCAAAAAATATTCCAGTTAAAACACATACAACTGACCAGTTCCTAAGCCCCGGTCGCTGACTTCTTTTAAGAAAGTAGTTCTCTTTCTCTTGTTGCTTACTCTTTCAAAATAGAATCGTGCAATAAGGACTTCATGGCAAAACACATGTTGTTATGTTAACACTGAGGCTACACCTAACACGTCCCTTCATATTTCAAATTGTGCCTGGTAAACGAGGGTTAGATTTCATTTCCCATTTAAAATGTTACAAAACATTTTCGTCTCTAGCTGATTCCACCCTGAATCTGAGGCAACAGCATAGTCCTTACATTCTGCTCGGAAAAATTGCATCACCGCTGATAATGTGTGTGTCTGTGTGTGTGTGTGTGTGTTTGCTTGCTGCTTGTGTAACAGCAGCCAGTCTTTGTTGGCTAACGGTCTAACCAGATGTAATAAAGGAAGGAAGAGGGGTCATAAGCTGCAACAACAGCGCTCTAATATCAGTGCACAATCCGTAGTCGTGAAATACAACCACTTATAGAATAATATGTACATAGGGTGCAGACATGAGATTTTTCCAAAACAGCTCACGAACAGTCTCATGAATGCTGGCAGAAGGCAGAATCAGGTTTACAAAAATATGTTGCATGGAACAAAGACGGATTAATGTGCCGTTGAAGTTACTGCACAAGTTAATTTACATTTAGGCCTTTAATATGGTGTCACTGACCAAACGTAATCGAAGGAATTTATAGTTGAGTTATGTTACAAGTTCCTTATAGCAATTTGAAAAAACGGTACATATTCCACAAGGCTACAGCTATAACGGATTATTTTAGCATGAGTAAAGCAAACAGTTTAAACAGCCTGGCCCTCTGCAGCTCACTTATAATAAAGTCATATCTCATTTGTTAACACCATGGCAACCTTACAGTGATAACAAGACTACAGGAAGTTGCTACTCTCACTAATCCCTCCCAGATTAAGAGGTGAGATACTGGGTGTTTTTAGCCAGGATTAGGGATGCTACGAGCACATTTTCTCTTCGCAAACAAACAATGAATGATATTTTTCCAAGTACTTCTCCTGTGAAGTCTTCTGTGAAGTCTAGAGAATGGGTATGTTCCTTAGGACAAACCGCTTGTGGTCAAATGGGTCGTCTGCTTCTGTCGGCTGACAAAGATTCAGCCAAGGTTAAGTTTAGACTGCTCATTCCGAATACACAGCTGAGACACACGTGGAACCTCTAACAATTGCAGCTTAAGTTGGAGCAGATAAAGTCAGATCGTTAGTAAGAGCAGACTAAACAGAGCTTTTGAATATTAAGTGTTTTAGTGTTTTCAACAGTTACTGTATGATTCTGTACACTGAATATATAACAATCTGTGAATATTACAAAATGTTCAAATTGAATGACTGTAAGCGGAAGCACATTTTACTAATATATTTTCTGACAACCATAACTCCTCTGAGTAACATGACTGCCGGTATATAAACAGATAATGAGCGACAATAAAACAGTCTCTTTGCGACGGGACTCAGTCTACATAAAGCAGAAGTTAAAGTATGCATAAACACACATCATTTCTGTTCTATCTTTGATCAGAAAAAAATTTCCTTCAACACACTAGGATGTGGCTACTATAGCAGTTAACAAATGCTCTATGCCTGACTTCCTCCTGACAGCCACTTGCTCACAATGGCTCATTGCCATTGCATGCTGTGCAGGGTAGTGTACACTCAGTGTGCTTGAGTGTGTGTGCAGGAAACAGCTGCCTAGGGTTTCATATGTGGGGATAGATGTTAGTCCTGACATTGAACCCTGTAGTGCAGGGGTCTCAAACTCAACTCACCTGGGGGCCGCTGGAGGTAGAGTCTAGGTGAGGCTGGGCCAGACCTGAGCTATTGTATCCCATAAGTGATAAAAAAAAACAAAAAAAACAGCAGGGCAGGGCTCTGAAAAAAAGTTACATGCAGTGTTTTTTTTTATTTTAAATGTCAAAAGGGTTTTGTGGGTCCCAGTGCACGGGCCGCATTAACTCTGATCTTTGATATCAAGTAGGGGGCCACAAATAGGGGGCCCGCGGGCTGCAATTGAGACCCCTGCTGTGGTGTATGTGCAGTTTAGAAGACCTAAGCAGTGAGTTAAATGCTGCACATTGCTGCCCAAATGGATGCTCATCAAAAATATATGATCATCTTTGCTTCTCTTAAATCACAGTGAATGTAACCCTTGCCAAAAAGTGCCTTGCTCATGGCCATTACATAGAGTCTCTCGAGTTAGTGGGCGGGTTTTCGTCAATCTTTCCAGGGGCTGTGTGTGTGAGAACATCAAATATAGCTCTGGATATACAGGTATATATAGGGGAGAGGTGGCCCAGTGGTGAGGGAGACAGGCATCGGACCAGAGGGTTGCCGATTCGAGGCCCAGTCGAGGCAGTATCCCTCTGGAAGGATGCACGAACCCCCGCAACCAACAAAAGAGATGACTCCTCTAATGCCCTTGAGCAAGGCACTGACCCCATCTTTCCCCCGGACGCTCTCAGCTGTCCACTGCTCTGTGGCCTTGCATGCGTCACAGATGGGTCAAATGCAGATTTTTTTCAATTTTCAATTTGTGTTTGCATTGTATTGCATGGTACGTAATGGATTTTTACCACAAAATTCTGCCCCTTGTACCACCAGGCCGCGCCACACGGATCTCTCTCTCTCTCCCGCTCTCGCATGACTGTCATGACGTCAGCATCCTGCTGCGAGTGGCAGAGCGCAGAGAGGAAGGAGCGAGGAGTCCGTAGCGGAGCCACCGGGAGCCAGCAGCAGTGAGGACCGAGCGATGCACGCGCTGCTCACCGCCGCCCACTAACACACGCACACACACACCCCGAGACGAGGAGCGGAGGCACCGTGATTTACCGAGCCGACACAGCCGCACGGACGCACCGACGGACGGACAGACGGACGCAGCACGTCTGTGAGACGGAGAGCCAGCTGCGGAGGCTACGCCGTGTCCATTCCCCCCACAGCCCAGCGGACCCCTGGTTTATTTAAATGCTGCGCGAGACACAGGGAGCTGCCCAGAGAGCCACAGGCAGACAGACAGACAGACACACCATAACCGCTGCACAAAAAACAAGGAAATAAACCCAAGAAAGCGGGGGGGATTTCCACTCCGTTTCTTTCCTCACACGCAAGGTCCACGTAATACACCGTTGTGTTGCCCTTTTTTTTTAATAACGAAAAACAACCCCAACCACAAATATTTTTTCTTCCGTGGATCCCGGTGCCGGTAACGCCTTCAAGCTGTGTTCTCTAACCATGGGATGTACTCTGAGCGCAGAGGAGAGGGCGGCTCTGGACCGGAGCAAAGCCATCGAGAAAAACCTCAAGGAGGACGGGCTCACCGCGGCCAAAGATGTCAAACTGCTGCTGCTCGGTACGTTTAATACTGCTGCTGGTGGTGCTGGTGGTGGTCGGAAGGTGTGGTGGGGGTTGGGGTGGGGGTGGATGTTTGGCAAGACATGATCATCTCAGGGTAGTGGCGGTGGTGGGAACAAACAAAAAACAGAAGGTTCCCCACAAGCCAAATAACAAATCAAATCGTCATTAACATCAATCAGCATAATAACATCCATCCATCAGCTCTGATTTGTGTGGGGTTTTAGTTTTTTATTAATCTAATCCTGCCTTTTCGGGACACTGTGTTTTTTTTTTTTAAAGCTGCCTGCCATAATAGAAATCTTATCCATTTTAAGGTAATGGCAGGTGGGTAAATGTAATAATAATATTAATAATAATAATAATAATATATTATTATTATCATGCAGGCCAGTTCAGTTAATTTGTCTGTGAAAGGTGGGGAAGCTAGATGGGAGCTGATAACTGCAGACAAATGCTGTAAAAATTGCAGTATGCTGCAAGGGAGGACCGAGCACAGGCTGGGATGGCTCATTTGGTATTGGGTTGGGAAATTGATTCATTGGTTTTTCGTGTGGCATTATCATTTCATTTTAAAGCTTTTTAAAGTTTGATCTATTTCAATGTATGTGGAATGATGGAGAATGGAAGGAGGGGAATTAAAAATAGATGATGGGGATAAAAAGGTGCCGCAACTTTCTCCATTTTTTCTTATCTCCACCCCTCACTTAGGTTTTTAAGAGGCTGGTTCTACCGTTCTTTCTCTCCTTCTCTCTATTTCCCCACCCCCTCCTTTCTCTCACTATGTCTCCATCTTGCTGTCTTGCACACAGACACAAACACATGCACCCACACACCCTGTTTACATTGTCTTCTTGTCTCTTATCCCTCAGGGGCCGGAGAGTCAGGGAAAAGCACCATCGTCAAACAGATGAAGTAAGTCTTTTACCCTACAGTATATATGTATCGCCCCGTCTTACTTTTTTGTCCTATGTCGGTCACACACACACATGCCACAACCACACAGATTTATCTGTATTTTTATTTATTTTTTAACAAAGAAAACCTTGTGGTCCACCCTAGAGTACCCTTGACCCCCGACTGTGACCGGTGTTGTCAAACATCTGACCAAGCATTACCCTTTCAACCCTTGTTAAACAGCTGATGTTGCTCTGCGTGGGCTTGGAGATGTAACCGATGCACTGATTTGGTGTGCCACTCTGTATCCATGGTATCCATAGTTTTAATCTGTTGCTTAATTTGTCAAAAAGGGTTGTCATATAACAAGTTGTATGCACACAGGTTCTGTTCTGATACTGGCTCCCATGTTACGCCCAGTACTTTCTCTAGTAGAGTTTATTGTGCAGTAATCTTCCTTTATAAGCTTGCTTTAGTTCAAAGATCTGACATGTGGCCATGTCACCAGACCTCATTGGTGACACTATAAAAAATACTACTGAAAGAAACATGATTCAGCATATAAACATTCATTAAACTTTGTAGTCCACTTTATTCACTCAATTCATTTTAATGATAGTATTTGGACGGGGGGGGGATCTGCAATGTATATGGTTGTATGATAGGGAAGTCCAAAGGCAGGATAGGCCACTAAAATTGAGTTATTGATTCATTTGACAAATATGATATATATTACATACTATTTTTCCGGATCCTTTGAAATGGACTATCCATCATATGAGAGAGCAAGTCTTTGATCTGGCAACTTTAGTTGCCACTGGCTGTTACAGCCTTTTGTGACTATCATGTGGCCAACTGGTTGTGTCAGTGTCTGTGGAGGCTTTCTTACCTATCTGGGGTCATTCCAATATAGCTAAAATAAATATAATATATATATATAATATATAATATAATACTACCTCAGCACTCCTGTTCAAAAAGGGAACCCCTTTAACTGGTCGTTAGCTGTAAATTTAGTCTTGATTAAAGCTTCATCATCTGCTCCTCATATAGGGACTTAATTGCGGTACTTCAGCAAGGCGGGGCATGTCTGCTGCTGAAAAATGTACATACCAGAGAGAATGTGGAGTCTTTAGTGTTTCATTTACTGTATCACTTGAATAATCCAATAATAGACATATATTGATGAAATACTCAAACCCCTCCATGTCATTTTATCTGTTATCCTGTCCTAACATGTTTTTTCTTCAGCCTCCTCCGCTGTGTCTCTTTACAGACAGCTGAGTGGGTTTTAGCTGATAATAGGCTTTAGTTGTGGTCATCTAGTGACACATCACCAAGGACATGAGTTAACGGATCCAGATGAGCCTCTCAGCTGTTAATGTTCATTCCAGCAGCACAACACATTGTGCACACTGACTTACCAATGCTCCCATTGAGGTATATTGACTATATACACTATAATAGGCCATAACTTTTGCATGTACGGAGTGCATTGATTTCCATGGACTGATGAAAATCACACATTTTTGTGAAGTCATATAAATGCATGTTAATAGGTGGCTGCCTTGGTCCATATAATAGGCATGAGCTAATATGGTATTATTAAAGAACATATAGGAGGGCATTTGCTTCACACCAGATGCACATCGTGGCTGTATATGATTTATACTGCTGAATGTTATGAATGGTGAAGGATTTCGTGACGGACCAAGAGGCAGTTCTTTCATCTGGTTAACCCCACGCTCAGATCTTTTTATAATTTCAGCCATGCCACCTCTGTTTGTCTTTTGTCTGGTTACGGTCTTTGAGCTATTCTTGTCAATTCTATTTGGCAAACAACACCGAATGTTTATTAAAATTATATTATGGGTATTGTGTTATCCACTTTGCATGCTTAACTTATTTATGAATAGACCGCAAAGCAATACAATTTGCCATGGCAAGATTTTGTCCTAAAAAAGTGCGCTATTAATGAATAAGGCATTTCAAAACCTTAACACCTGTCCTTTTGCGCCAGATAATGTTAATATGGTAGGACAGATATATAACCACTCCATTTGCAAATCTGCAAATCAATTCCTTCCAAGCTTTGAAAAGTTCTTAAGCTGTTCTATTTGAAGCCCAGATGTGCGTTGTTTCCCCTACATTACATTCCAGTGTTTGTATTTCTTAACAAAAGGCATTTGATATTGTAGAGAGAGGAACGGCTTTTCAAGTGGTGGACAGCACCCTGCTATGGAAACCTTTAGGTTCCTGGTCTGAGATGCTGAGCTATTTCCAGAACTGCTTCAGAGGAGTGGAAAGGCCTCCCTGCATATTCTTTCACATGGCTTTGAACATCTGGGGCGTGCTCGAGTGACCACTTTTTTGTGGGTGTTTGCCTGCTTACTTCAGCAGACAGACAGACAGACAGACAGAGACATACAGAGACTGGTGGATTTGTTTTAGGTTTTATGGTGTGTATGGAGCTGCAGTGTGTGACACAGCTGTGCATATGATCTCAGTTAGTGGGAGTCTCTCCTCACTATGAGCACTACTGTGGACATTTCTTTTAAATGTATCTAAAAAAATCAAAAAGTGGCAGGAGTTGGATTTCACATACACATTTCAACCAAATTCCCAGTGGGTTTCCATCCACTACTGAATTTGAGGAGTTGCATCTTATAACTACAGAAAAAGATAGTGAGACAGGATGATGTTATCAAAAGAGCACCAATCAAACCCTTTAAATAACTATCATGATTGTATTAATGTGAAGAGCAGTGTGGTTGCACAGAGCACACCATGGTAGTTATTATTAATACAAGGAACATTGCAACCTACTTATCAGTCTGCACATGCCTATTGGTTGTCATTCTTGAGTGGAATTGAAATTTCAGTTGTGTTTTCTGTATACCATTTCTCTATCGAATCTGTTACCTCAGGTGTTTTCTTTTTTTTTGGAAAAAAGGTTACGGTTTCTTTTGCTGCTTTTCCACTCTGGTATGATGCACAAATTGCAAATACTGTATACTGGACCAACTTGCATCTAATAATTTAAAACACAGATAACTGATGAATGTGTAGGCATGCATGTGTTTGTGTGTGTGCATGACAAGATTACAAATGTGTATAGATGAGTGATACATTAAAGCGTGAAGTCATCTGTAGGTCTGCATTTGGAGGACAAGGAACTGGAAGTACTGATGATTTGCTTTCCTGGAGAAAGTTGTGAATGGCTGGATTGTGTCGTATACAAACATACATGATCTTTGATCAGTGAGTGTAATAGGTCGTGCCAGCAACCCAAGGGACATGTGGTCATGTGTGAACAACATATCTCGAGCTGGCTGTGTGTGCGTGTGTGCGCGTGTGTGCGTGCGCAGGAGAGACCATCTGTTTATGGACCCTGTGTGTATTTAGACGTGTGCAAAGGTTTCTTTCGCTGCCCAGCTGGCAAACTGACTCTCCAGAAGTGCTCACTGTGTGTTTATGTGTGAGTGAATGAGAAAAAAATTTAATGTAATATGTTTATATAATTGGGCCGGACTGAGCCTTTTCAGGCACAGCTGGTCCAACTCTTAAAAATTCTGCACAATGGTTGTTTTAAGTCCCCTGCACTTTAAAAAAATGCCTCTGTAAGGGCTCTTTCTTTTGAAAATAGTTTCAAGCTCTCAAGAGGTCAAAACACCATAAAAATGTTACTACTTCTGACTTGCACAGGTCAGTGAGAGGACTCATACCATTGTTTAATTTCTGGAAAACACCAGGTATTTTTCTCTCTCAATCATTAACAGAGTACAACCCATATAAACTATATAAACTGTAAGACTTAAATAGTGCTGGATAGCAGCAATAGCCTACCGCTATGCTCCTACAACAATGTTGACTTGTAGTTTAGCAACAAACAAATACTTTTTAAAATTGTTTTGTTTCAGCTATCATTTAAAATGTCATTTTTAATACATTTCAGACATACATTATGTAACCACCATTACCTTCATTTATAAACAAGTGCAGATTTTTCCAAATTCATCTTCATCTGTGTGTGTGCTGGCACCTTGTTGACGTGATCAGGGCCGAGTGGCCTAAAGGGAGAACAAACGCTGTCCGTCCCTCATGGCTTCACTGCTTCCCACAGGCCGTTCCCACTGCCGCGCGTGCGTGCCTGCCTGCGTGCGTCCGTGCGTGTGAGAATGTGTGTGTGAGAATGTGTTTGCAAAGTTTCTCTAGAATAGGACATAATTAGGTTTAAGCCTCAGAAGAGTAGAATAAAAGGGGGAAGGGGAGAGGACAGAGCGGAAAAAGGTGGTGGTGTTCTCTGCAGAAAGGCAGAGGGAGAAAGGGGGACGGGAGTTGTAGATGGAGCGAGACAGAGGGGGAGTTTTAATGAAGTGCTTAGAAAGAAAGGAAGAAAAAAAGGAATAGGATGGAAGAGGGGTGGAAGAACATAGGGAGGGATGAGGAGAGATGTGAATATACACAGTGACAGGGACGCCCAGCTGAAACTGGGAAGAAAAAAAATCTGTCTTTTTCAAAGGGGTAAAGTGATGTGGGAGTATGAAGCGAACCAGGAGAGGAGATAAGAGGGTGAAGTAAGATAAGAGGAGGGAGGACGAGTGTGAATGAGGCTGGGGAGGTAAGGGGAGGCAGGAAAAGCCCTTTTTAGAGAACGGAGATTGGCAAGTGAAAGAACATGTTCTCACTCATTAAAGTGAGTTAGAGGAAGGCACAAAGAGAGATGAGGACTAGGTTGTCAAGGACACAGAGCGCTCCTCTCCTGGACTCTGTTCTCTGTGATAATTATTAGACTCCCTTTCCTTGGATGGTTAGACAAAAAAGAGAAATGGCCAAAAAAACAGAGAGAGAGAGAAGGGGGGGTACTCAAGTTGGCACCAACTCAAATTTTGCATGGAGAGACAGTCTGTAACTGGTCATCTGAACAGTCTGTCAGCCAGATAGTTACCCTTCATTGGTTAAATATAGCCCTGGGCGTGCTCATCACTGGGATGATTTGATTGGCCGCCTTAGTGAGCTGTGAAATAACAGCAAGGCATCATTATAGCTGTGTTTTGCATGTGTGCATGTGTTAGCCAGTGGATCCAAGCAGCCATCACTCTGTGTGCGTGTGTGTGTGTGTTTGTGTGTGGCATCACTGTGTGCTTGCATGTGCGTCAAGTTATGTAAGTGTTTAGATCCCATTTTCATCTTGTAAATAGGAAGCTGGATGACTTTATACGTTCATTAAAGTGACAAAGTCCTATCATAATATGCTAAGTTAGCCTTAAATTATTAGAAAAATGTCAAACTAAATATATGAATTGTAAGGCTGCAGCCGTGTACTGGCTATACCAATACCTTATTATTAGAATTGATGCTTACACCATCATTTGATTGTTACCAGAATTAAAAAAATTACAACCAAGTGTGTTTGTGTGCATCTTGTTTCCTTCACGAATGCCTATTACTTTGGATATTCCAGAAACCACCTTTAAGAATGCTTATGTTTAAATACATAAACGTTCCTTCTTTGTGGCTGACATAAGTAAGTGTGTAAGTAAAAGGTGCAGACAGGATTAGGCTGCACTCATACGCACCCACAATAAATTGGTAACTTGTTTAGAGCATGCATGATGGCATTTTCCACTATTAAAATAAAATAAAAAATAATTACAAAATGATGAGCATCTAATGCAAGGGGGCTCCAACTCAACCAACTGGAATGGCAAAAACTTGCGTTTATAATGTATAAGTAATAGTTATCTCATGATATAGTTAATAAGATTAGATAAGATAATCCTTTATTGTCCCACAGTGGGGACATTTCCGAATAGTGAAAACCAAACATTTTCAGTACTGGACTATCACATGCACATGTGCAATTATTACATGTACTACTAGAACCACGACTGACTAGAACCACAATTGTTCAGTCTGATGTTTTGATAATGTGTTGTGTAAACCAATGCATTGGATTTAACTGCTCATGTTGGTTTCAATACAGAATAAAAATATGAACAAAAAATACGAGGGCAAGTGCAACTACCTTGAAATTCATTGTCGAGTAAACGTACTTCTCACTCCTATAATTTTCATCTGTATTAGTTGCACTTTTTTTTGTATTTTAAAAGCTGTTTTCAATCCTGTCCTCGCTGTATTGTCTTTCCCTCTGCACTGTTGCATGAGACCAGATCAATCTGAGTCTGTGTGGTCTGTGTACTAATCCGGATGTCTTATGAAAAACAAAAGTCTTTTGTGAGAGGAAATTGTGTATGTGTGCATGTGTTGGGTCCGGTGTGTTTACACAACCAAGAGTGTTTTTTCTGTCCTTGCTTCTGTCTGAAATGTAGATGTGTTGTGTAAGTGAATGTGTGTTCTTTGTGTTAGACCTATTTGGCAGATTTCATGTCAGTTCAGCACACTACTACACAATGGAGTCTTGTTACAGTGACTGCGCTCAGCTGATATAAAGTCAGCTGAGCACTGAGGGGACTGTGGCTGCATTTGTAGCAGGAAGGGTGTATTTTTGTGTTTGTGTCAGACATAAGTGTGGACGAGGATGTTGTGCAATCTATTTGGCGCTGCCATAATTAATACTACTTGTGAATTTTTTTGGTTGTAAACTACTTCTTCCGATAAGAAGTTTTGCAGCTGCATTTTTCATGGAGTATTTTACTTCATTATATTGAAAGAGTGTTATTTATTTTTTCAATTCCATTGTTTTGATCTTACATTTTAAGAATTGATATGATTGTAAAATTCATTTTTTAGTATTTAGATCAATGTAGGCGGTAAATTGACACAATTAGTATCTTTATTACTGTTTTTATATATGAAATATATATATAATATGAAATAATTGAGAATAAACCAATAGATGGTCTGACTCCAGCAGGGATCTTGTAAGGTTGCCCAGATGCACAAAAACAATCCTAACATGTTCATATTTATTAGGTATAAGGGTTCCCAAGTTCCCCCTTAGATTAGCGTATTAGCCAGAGCAATCTATCTGGCTGCTGGAATTCAGGGAGCCCAATTTACGGCTGTCTCTGACAGATCACTGGGCTTTCCATGGTTTTGCCATTTGAATCCCTGAAAGTAAGTATTTAATATTAATGCAGGGGAGGGCAGGGAAGTTGAATTATTACATTTGACCTTGTATTTTGGATGACCAGTCAAGGTGGGAAATACCCATCTGCAACCTGCAATTTGCAGACAATTTGTGATATTGCAGGTAAAACATTTTTGAACTTTCAATTTTGCGAGTTAAAGAAATCCTAGGTATCATGATTGACAAGTGTTAGCGGCTAAGTGGCCAACACATATTTAAACCGGAGACCAAGAACGTTTCTGAAAACTGTCACAACATAATCTTAATATCTTTGGTGGTATATCTCTAATATTTTGGCCAATCAGAGTCAAGATAACGTCATCGAATTTACGGGGCAGGACCGGTTGCGACGGGGTGGGACTTTCTCGCTGGACCTGGCAACTTTCCAAAACCCACTGGCAACTTCTTTTTTTCAAAAGACCAGCGACAAGTCTATCTACTTCTTCTGGCTTATTGGAGACTCTGACGAAAAGCATGTATCGTTAAGAAGTGATTGCCCTGAACGAGCAGCGGGTGCTGCCGTGAGCCCCCTGCACGAATTGCGCATGTGCCACCACTAATCCCTCCCTAGCTTACATAGCGCGATGTTAGACTCAGTCACTTAAAGAAGGGGGTGTCAAAGCTAAATCTGTTTTGCTAGCATGTTCGACTTCAGTTGGAGTTTGCATTAGTGGTTGAACCCCTGTCGTGTTTTCAGACTTGTTTCACATGTTCTTATTGATTTAGGCAGTGACAGTGACCAATATCCCTATCAAAAGAACAGTGTTTATTCATGTTAATTGAGAATACAGTTTGACGATAAGGTGCTCCTGAGCATAAAAAATATCCTATCGATAATTTGCGCCTTTGAAAGTGCATTCTAAAGATTTACAAAGCTGTGTATCTCTGAATGATGATATGATAATGGCATTACCAGAGTAAGAAGGTTGTAATAGGCTAGGAACATTAACATAGGTACCTGCATGCAGTTTTTCAACTGCTATACAACTTGCAATATTGCAGGCAACGAAAAAAAGTGTTTCACACCCTGACCAGATTACACCTGTGGCCTTACTTCTCTCAGTCTTTTATTCCCTCTCACATTCTGCATCCATCAATCTACTAGGAACTCAAATTGCCTAACAGAGCAAACGCTGCCTCATACATAATGGCAATGTTATCAGCTCATCCTGGAAACAACCAATTCCCCTAATTGTACTGAAAACTTGAAATGCAAAACAAAAGTCACTTTGACAAGTGTTTCTTGGTGTTTTAATTGCTCAATTTTTGGTGGTATTTGAGTCTTCCCGAATTCCCTAAATGACATCTTTAAGTATTTTCCCTAAAGTCTACTGGCAACAAAGAACATTTAATAAAGTTGTGTCCGAGAGTTTAGGTCTGTTATATGCAGGTAATACACAACAGTGATTTATTTTGGGGCAGTACATTTCATATATGTAAGCGTAAACTACAGTACTGCAAAGCATCTAAAGGAAAGAAACCCACCATTGTTAACAGTTGCTATCTGCAGTCAAACAGTGGTGCTCACAGTTCGCTCTTTATGTTTAAATCGGTGTGGTTTATGGTGCAGTTAAAGATTCAACTTGACATGTGCACACATAGCTAAAACACAGTGCTGGAATTGGATGAAGGAAGAAGGATTTAATTGTTTAAAAAAAAAAATATATATATATATATATAATAATGTTTATATAATTAGTGCAAGCCAGCAATACCACTTATCATTGTATTCAGTCATGGTTGTTGAAGAGGTGATGCTCCATATTCAAAGGTACAGTCTGGAGACTAGTCATCATAGTTTGACTCAATTTGGAATCATTATTTTTAAATGACCAATTCAAGGACTTAATGCTAATTTCTGGATGTGGCGTATTGTGTAGCTGCTGTTACCTCTGTTGCACTAAGCTTTGCCAGGTGGGCAGCTGTGCCTGTGTGTGTCTGTGTGTGTGTGCGTGCCTGTGCGCCTGTGTTGTGCGATGATGTTTCCCTGTACAAATCAGCCACTGGGGAGAGGAAAGGGCTGTGTTTTGCATCAACAGTGTGTTTTTTAATTAATAGTTAATTGCAATAAGAAAAAGGAAAGGAAGATGAATTAAAAAAAGAAGGAGAAATAATTAAGGACGTGCAGCAAGAAGGGATGAAAGAGAACTATAATGAGTGAGAGGAACATACTGACAAGAGAACAAGTGTGATGAGTTTGGTAAAAAGAAAAGAGAGAAAGATTGAGAGGGAGAGAGAGAGAACGCGGGAATAATAAGGGATGAAAGAAGACTTGGCAGAGGAGAGAGGCAGATAGAGATAACATGTGACAGTGAAACAGAGAGATAATGGCAGACAGATTTAATGAGGTCTTCCTAGATGGAATAACCAACTGTAATTATTCTGCTCCCCTGTCTGCCCGGATTTGTACACGTGTGTGTGTGTGTGTGTGTGTGCAGCCTCTAACATCCCTGCTGAACCAGAGTGGAGTAGACTGTGTCCCTTGGCACGAGAAGCCTCAATCAGCACATGACCAGACCTGAATCCAGGACAACTCCTCTCCAGCAGGGGATATATCATTAGCACGGAAAACTGAACAAGAGAGGAGAATATCGCTATCTATCAATGTGGAAATACCAGGGTTGGGTTCAGTAGAAGGGGCACGATCGTCAGACATTAACATCTCCCTCTGAGAGTGTTTGTTATTTAATATACAGTACGTTTTAATAGCCTGTAAAGATTCTCAGTAGCAATAACCCGACATTTGAAACGTGGGCTACTGGACAAAGTTGTGTGCCCTCTTTAATCAATTGTGTCTGGATGGATTGATAGAAAAGTGCATCACGCCTTTCATGTGTTTTCTTCATGTCAAGTATCACGAAGAAAAGCCAAGCTATTTAGAGGACTGTTCGTTCAAAAAAAAAAACGTTAGATACAATGAGCTGGATTCTATGCGCTATTTTACGAGCATGTGTCTATGTTTTCAATGAGTAATTTGATGTTTGTTAATATCCTCGTCCATCGATCCCGACCATCCACAACACATTTTCTTGTTTTTTGTCTTGTTGTTTTTAGATTTAAATATTTTTCTTCTCTTCATTGTTAACTTACAGTTGGTAGTTAACTTACAGAAAAAAAACTGTGTCATTGGTAACACTAAACCACACAGGTGATTCTATAGTTGTAGCAGAGGAATTTTCCGGGGATCACAAATATTATTAGGATACATCCTCTGGATGAACTACCAATATGTCTTTGTAATCCAGCCAATAATTGTTGGATTGACCGATTGATTGCCCGACTGACCCTCCCTACAGCTGACAGGTTAATTAATTGATCATTCCTGTTCTGAAGAAAAACAATACAGGGCTGAGGTGTGTATGAGAGTGTTTGTGCCCAGGATGCTGCTGCCTGACCTCAAGGCGTGATGGCAAGTGAGTGGAGCCAGATGACAGAGCAGCTGACGCCTGCATTTCACTTTGTTTGTGTGTCTGTATTACTTACACCTTCTGTTATTTATAGCTTCTTTTTCCTCATTATCTCCCTCTTCTTCCGTGCTCTTTTTCATAGCCATTATCAGCCATCACATTGTTATCCACTCATTTCTCCCTCTCACTTTGCACTTGTTCCAGCATTCCCCCTAAACACTCGCGTACGCACGCACACACACACCATGTAGCATTAGTAACTCTGTCCAGCAGCGCTGACAGGAGTTGGTCAGCGTACACTTTATCACAACTAAGAGCTGTGTTGACAAAGACCATGAAGTAAGTGTATGCACAGCATCGATAAAGAACTCTTCCTAGGGTCTTGTGTGTGTGTGTGTGCGTGCGTTTGTGGTTGTGGCAGGATAAACACTGGTAGATAGATAAAGACCTAATTGCACATTGCAGTGTGTAGGCCTTGTGTTCACATAAGTAGGTGTGAGGATAAAAATACAAGTGTGGGGGATAATGGGAGACAGAGGAGACAGGCCAGCATATTGAGTTTGATACACACTGTGTGTGTGCATGTCTTTATTAGGGAATGTGTACCAATTATGAATCAAAACCATTGTTGTGTTGACCTTTTGGCTGGCATTCTATGGTTAAAACTTGGTTTTACGGTGACAAATAATTGTGATTATTTCGTTAATGCCGAACTACTGCTTCAAGGTGTGGTACAAATGCTTCAAGTTGCCACAGTCAGTCAATCTGTTGAAAGTGCCTCAAAGTCCCCTTTACACACTGTAGAGGATTGTGAAAAGCTTTTAATGTTTTTGGAAATGTGATATTGTCATAGGAAATTGTATCTATGAACTGACAGTTTACTGTGCTTATGTGCCTTTTGATTGGGAGTGGAAAAAGGTGGACTCATCCTGGGTTGTGTGTTGTTGTGAAGAGGTTTTAAAAGTTGGTTTGATTCACATCCACCAGGTCCCACAGGAACCAGCATAGCAGTGGTTGTCCTGACTTAATCGCTTATTAACGAAACAGTGAAACCACTTAGAGGCAGCTGCATTGCTGGAGAAACAAATATGTTAGAATTGCCTATTGTATGGCCGGTCCTCCTTACTCATCATCCTATAGATAAAACACACGTCTTTGTGTGATTGGTGCTTCACCGTGTTTGTTGCCAGAAATCAGAAAGCACAGCTGGATGACAAATTTGGCAATCTAAAGCTGCAATTTTAGGTGATGTCTCGCGTCAAACGGACTATGCTGCGTCATTTTCCCTTGCAAAAAGCTCTTCTCCATTCATCTACCAGAAACAAGCAGCTGAGTCTCGGATCAGAAGCAGCTTACTTTAAAGAGAAAAGACTGCGGCACACTCATTAATTTATGGGTGTGGCACCTTAACTTTGACTCTGGCATCTTTTACCCGAATATGTCTGAATACCTGTTCGACCTTCTACCCAGTAATACATCTGCAATGTTATATTTGTGTGTAATGTTCCCTCACTCACACATAATACACAGTAGTGTCGAGATATTTATCTTTTTATACTAGTGAGAATTGATCGGTGTGCCTAAAAATGTAAATTTTTGAAAATTATGACTCAGTTGGTTCATATGCTCACATATTGGCTATCCACATGGCTGTGTCATGCCAGATGAGGTGGGTTGAGCGTGTGCCAGGTAATTGTCAGTGGGGTCAATTGGGTCATTAAAACTAACTAACTCACACTTGTGCACACACTTAAATAGGCCACCAATGGAATTATCATTTTAGTTCCGGGCAACTAATACAACTTAAAAACATGTGCAAAAAATATAACTGAATATTAATTTAACGTGACTGCTAACTTCATGGCTTGCTATCTTTGATTATAGTAAACACCTGTTATTTGGCAAAAATGTAGTGTGACTATAGTGTCACATACAGTGACACTATAGAATAATATTGTAGTTAAATTGCCCATTTGTCTGTCTCTATGTCCATCTTTTTGGCTCAGTGTGAAACTAAACTATGTTTCAGGTCACAGTGCAGATTGTGCCAAAGCTACGGGAAATTGCACTCATACATTAACACACATACACGAACACACACACACACACACACACACACACACACACACACAGTGTTCTCTCTTTGCTGACAGAAGGGCTCAGAGAGTGGGTGATGAGAAAAGGTTCTCTTGCATGAAAGCACACATCAGCAGGCCAGCCGGCCCAGCACACACACCCACACACACACACACACACGCACACACACACACACATGCATCACACCTACTAAAAACATTAGCTTCACCACTGATCTGAAATCTTTGATAGTTTAAAATAGTTTTATAGTGTATTCTCTCCATTTTGAAGCTCTTCTGACTTTCTTGCCCTGTCCCTCTCAGGTAAATAAGGTCAATTGTTGTTACTTTCTATGAAGACAACAATTATTCTGATGTTTGTCCATCAACGACTTGCACCACACTGATTTCAAATTGAACTAGTCATATTGAAGAATTTCGTCCAAGGTTTGGAAAACAAATGGACTAAAATGGAGAATGTTCTCTTGTAGAAACAATAAAAGAAAAACAAAAAAAACCCACAGGTTGTCTGAGTTTATTATGACCCATAGATGGATGTAGTTGATATGCAACCTTTGGCAGTTGTAGCCATTATGACAGAGGCATACAAGGAAGTCAGGTGGCGCTGTGTGGAGTGATACTGTATACTCTAGGAGGAGGTCCGATGACCGGTCAACCAAAAACACTGAACTTTCACACCAAAGATCCAATACTCTTAAATGGATGCTTGTCCTTGTCATGCAATAAAAGGCGAGAGGAAGACTTTCAGGAAAGTGTTTGTTTGGTAAGTCATTGAGACTGAATGGGAGATGAGAGTGAAGGCTAAAAGGGAAGGTAGTACATATAGAATTACAAAAAAGATCATAGGGCCTGTAGTATTAAACCATTCATCTGTCCTCTGTGCCTCTTGTGTGAAAGTCACCGATGTAAATAGACGCCTGGTGTATTTATATACAGGAGGGTTGGCACGCTGCATGATTGATCTGAAACATTACACTGCACGGGACTGTGCTGTGCAAGACCATAAGTACACACACTTAAACTTACATTAAACTTTTTTTACAGTTGTCAAGACACACTCTCAGAAAGCATGAGGCACAACCTATACTGCCTGCATACTAACTTCACAGCTGCAGAGGTGTTGTGGAGACAGATAACAGTGTTTGTGTGTGAATATGCAAGTGCAAGTATGTATGTATGTATGTATGTATGTATGTATGTATGTATGTATGTATGTATGTATGTATGTATGTATGTATGTATGTATGTATGTATGTATGTATGTGTGTATTTTCTTCTTTGTGTGTATTGAAAGAGAAGACATTAATTACAGTCAAATAATCTGTGTAAGATGGAGAGATAAAATTGGCTGTTTGTTGATGCCGCTTTAGTCTGCTAATAGTAGGGTATTTTAAATTATCATCAAAAGGAACGTGACCTCCATTAGAAATGGCAAGTTGCTCTTTTTGAACTCTTTGAACTTTTTTGTACTGTTTAACAAACTAGAATCAGATCTGTATTGTGTTTACAAGTTTTAGAGACGATGGTTTTCTTTATAAGTGTCAGGAAAATATTCCTAAAATGATTTCTCACTGCACACACTTGCGGCCAGCAGTACTGCAAACATAGGCCTGTTGCAATGGCTGTGTTCTCATTTCTTTCAGATGTATGATTTAAATTCCACATATGTTTCCTCCTCTTGGGCAGCTTTGGTGTGCTCGAGTTTTTTCAGAGTTTAACTTTTATCCTGAATTGACATTTGCAGACTTTGAATTTGCTCTTCGGATTGCTCTGTTCAAAAGTAAGGCTGGATGTCAAATTATGGTTCTTACGAACGGGCTTTGACACGAGCATCAAGGCAGTAAGCCTAAAATTGTGACGGATGTCATAAGCAGGCAAGGTAAGCCAGCATTTCTTTTTATCACAGAGATAAGGGAGTGTGCAGTGTGCCCATTGGCTCATCTCTCGGCTGTGTCAGGAGGTTACAGGAGGGCAGAGCCACAATAATAGGCATTTATACCAGAGGATTTATAGCACATACAAGTGTGACAGAGATGGTTATAGCTTGTTTAAGTTGGGTGTCAAGAAAGAGCTGTTTTTTTTTTTTTTTGTACAGCACACCTGTTCAACCAGATTAATTAAAGTGTGGGCCTGTTGTCTATCTGAGTTGCCTCACAATGTTGTCCCAACCCAGATGTGTCTGTGTGTATCAGGCGATTGTTTTCTGCTGTCCCGTCTATTGTTCTCGACCGCCCATTTCTGTCAATTTTGGTTCTGCTTGACTTTGCTTGACTTATTCATCTGCACAGACTGTCTCTCTGCCTGCAGTTGAAGGTAGCATGACATTTAAAACAGCGGGATGAGCCGCTGCTTGCACTGTGTGCCAGAATGTCAGCTTAGCCTACTGTTTTTGGACCACCCTCTCTCTTGCCCTGCTCTCCTGCCTTTGTGTTTTTGTAGTAACCATCCTTTAACCAGGTGTTATGCACACCACCTCTATTCTTCACACCTTTATGTACCTAGCCTTTCTAATAGATCCCTTCCCACATCATTTATTTGGACTAGCATACTCTTCTGATCGCTGTGTGCTTGTTTAAGTCTTACGAAATGAGTCATGCCTGACCCATTAACTGAAGTGTGTGTGTGTGTGTCTGTGTGTGTTTCTGTGTGTTTAGGATCATCCACGAAGACGGCTTCTCCGGTGATGATGTTAAGCAGTACAAGCCTGTCGTTTACAGCAACACTATCCAATCGCTGGCTGCCATCGTCCGTGCCATGGACACGCTGGGCCTGGAGTATGGAGACAAAGAGCGCAAGGTCAGCACTGAGTTCACTCCTTTCCATATACACCTTCACCACACACATGCAGTGGAATCTGACGCACACACAAACACACACACACACATTGCAGTATATCTACTGTTTTGAATACATGGTATGGAGCCATTTAGCCTTATCTGAATGTGGCAACAAAAAATCAAACCATGCCAGATGGAAATCTATTAAGATTTAGTTCAAAACTGTGAACTAAATAAGGCCGATTGGAAATATCAGTCATAAAGCACTGAGCTAATGTTCGAGGTGCTCAGCCTCTAGTCCCGAACGCTGCAAGTAACCACTGGATGGATGCCATAAGAACTGCTGGAGTTCAGTTAGAGGGCACTGTGTGCTTTATACTGAGTTCCTGTCTTTTAGCCAAATAATCAGGAGGCCACTTCTTGTATTGGCCCTGTTAAGATGTGGCCTGAGCAAAACAGCAATTTCTTCCAGCTAGGAAAACATGTATCTTTTTATGATCAACAAAATCTCATCATATAGATTACATTACTACGACTGGATTTGTCATTGTCAGTGCAGCAGAAACGGTATTTAAAATGCACAAAAGCGTGTCCCTGAATGCAGTGGCCTTGCACACAGAACATGTATACATCCACCATGGTGTGTAGTGTAGGTGGAAGGTGTTGCCACTTTTAAAGCTCTGTATAGCTTCTGTTACTGTTGCTTCGTTGTGGAGTGCTGAAATATGGTGTGAGATCTTCACAACATTAGTTTCCTTTTCACTCTGATACATGTTCCGAATGTTTGTTTTTATTACGCATCAGAGGTTCCAGGGACATATCTGAGTTCAACATCAGTAGTGCTCATCACCCTGCACAATGGCTTAGCAGGGATCTCCCCTGGATAATAATCTGAAAATGTTCAATTCAAAATCTCACTCTGGACACATTTTAAAGGTCTTTATGGTTTTCACAATCTATTCCATTTTTCTGCACTTGGTTATTGCTTTTTTTAATGAAACTGTCAGTATTGATTCATAAGTTAATGCCGATGGTTGCCAACCAATTCTGTCGTCCTTGTGCCGAAATGCCATAATTCAAAGATAGTTATGCTCCTATGTCCTTTTAATTCCCGAAGCACACAAGTTCAATGTACAGATGATAAGCTAATTGAGGATTACAAGTCTAATCCACAGAAGAGCATCAGTACTAACTCAATACAGAGCAAAAAAAAATGGTTATTTAATCATTAGGTAAAGAAGGGTCACAGAGGCAGCATTCTCATAATTTAGGCCACTAGAGTTGTTATGAAACCAATATGCTATACATTTAAAGCACTTTTATATAATATTAATAAAAATCTGAATCAGAATCATAATAATCATAATCGTAATCATAATCATCATCATAATAATAGGTTTATTTGTATAGCACGTTTCATACACATGCACTCAAAGTGCTTTGACATTTTTTACAAGAGATAAAACAGAATACAGAATATAAAATATATCAGCACATAAGAAAAACAAATATAAAATTATAAAATGATGTCCATACACATCTGACACAATCTCCACAACCCCGTCTCTGCACACCACCACATCCGGCGCGAAACAAAACAGTCAACATGTGCCTCAAGTGCAGACCCCCATCTCAAACATGAGGGCATTCACACCTAAACCAGACAAACGGTGCAGGAACCACAACCCCCTCCATAGGTGCCCCCTCCCTCCAAGGTACCAAAAGCAATCGGCCCCTGGTGATGCTCCACCAGGCCTCACCCGCAAACCAGGGAGACCAAACAAGAGCTGCCCAAAGAAGATCCGTGAAAGCCTGTAGAGCTCTGGAACAACACCCCTGGACAGCTGATACAAATATCAAGTTGTAACAGAATGATGGGAAGAGAAGAGCATGGAGAAGGAATCCAAAGCATACACCTCATCAATGCAGGGACATAAAACTAAAGAAAATCCGAGATATAAGCAGGTGCCTGACCAATAAGAGCTTTGTAAACTATTAGAAAGATGTTATAATCAATTCTAAAAAAAACAGGGAGCCAATGAAGTGCAGCTCAAACAGCAGTGATGTGCTCTCTTTTTTGGGTTTTAGTTGAAAGTCTGGCAGAGCTCTGAATAACCTGCAGTTTCTTTTCATATATATATTTTTTTTTTAAAGGGCGTTGTAGTAGTACAGCTTGCTTGAGATAAATGCATGTATGAGTTTTTTTAGAATCCTGTTTATTTAAGAACGGGCGCACTTTGGAAATATTTCTCAGGTGGAAAAGAGATGTTTTGGTTACCTTATTTATATTAGATTTAAAACTTAGATCAGGGTCTAGAATGACTTTTTTTTCTAAAATGCTATATTTATTATAAAGTGGTTTAGCTGATTAAAGACTACCTTTTCAAATATCTTGAAATAGGTCTGTAATTGCTAAGCACATTGATGTCATGGTTTGGTTTCTATAACAGTGGTTTAAGGACAGCTGTTTTGAAAGCTTGGAGAACTTGCCCTGACACAAGTAAAGTGTTGATTATTTTAAGAACAGGTGAGCAGACAATATTTAACATTTTGAGGGGACATTTTTGAGAAATCGCATAGATGGGGTCGAGGCAGCAGGTTGACGCCTTACTCTGTTTCTCGATTTTGGCTTGAGTTACTCAGGGTCCCTAACTTATTGCAAGTTGGGTCATGTGGGTTGGTGTTGTTACTGTTAATGCCAGATCTGATAGCCCATTTGATTTGCCAACTCTTAGAAATGTAATAAAATATGTTGTGTTTAGTAGGAAAAAAAAGTGGGTTGTAGATTCGCTCAACTATAATATTACTGTGAAGCTCCAGTTTTCATTTCTTCCATGCTCGTTCCGCTTTTCAGCACAGTCTCTTCAGCTCACTACAGTATTGTTCCTCCATGGTGATATTCTGTCACTTTTGGCCTTCTTGACTTGAATGGGGACCAGTCTGTCCAATGTGTTTGTTAGGTTGTTGTTTAAGGCGTCAACCATTATTGTTATGGATATTAATGTCGTCAATGAGGAGTATTCGGTCATATGTTGTGAGCATTACTGAAATTTCTGATAGGAATACGGGTGGTTGTTTCTGTGGTCTGTATATTGTCACAATAACTATATTTGATGCAGGGACAATAGCCAGATACTCAAAAGATATAAACTCCCCTAAGTCGGTATGGTATATGGATTAGGTTGTTGAGGTTGCATCTTGTACTTACAGGGACAGAAGTCCGGGCTGTTACAAAAGTCTGAACAGGGAGATGAACCGGTGAAGCGGTTAATGCCAATTGATGACAGTAGGGGGGCTAGCAGTGGAGATGGTAGCCTGAGATGTTGCAGCAGAAGGAAAAGGGGGTGTGTGAGTTCGGAATGTAAATAGTCAGGTCTGAACAGCATGCTGTATGTTAGCCGCTAGCATGCAGCTTCCCAGCTTGCTGGAGTGAACTCCATCGGTGCCGAAGAGGGCGTGGTGGAAGGGTGAATTGAGGTTCAGATTCCAGTTTTTGCAATATGTACAATGTATTTAGTATGTATGTGTTCTACACATTGACCCATAGTGACACCAGCTATTAGCAGCAGTGAGATAACTTATCCCTTGAGTATCAGTGTCGACCATCAACACATCCATATGACATCATGCCTCTCACAAACCTAATCAGCCTTTAAACAGACCAGTCCTACCTTAGTGCGCAGTAGCATAACACACAGATGGCCACCATTTTGTTTTTTAAGAAACATGTTCACATGCTGTGGGGTTGGTCTTATTAGTGGTATAAGCATTCAGAATTTAATACTTTTAATTCTTATTTTTTGGTAACAATTGTACATCTATAGTCCGAATTCACATTGTTAGCAGTCACAGGTTTGTATCAGTAATTCTGTAACATTTTTGATAAAAAGAGGCTTCAATTTTCTCTCCTTATGTGTCTCTTTCTCTGTCTCACTCACAAAGAAACACAAACATGCACACAGGCAAACAGGCACACACCGTCACTTATAGACGTGCGTAATTAACCTTATCCGAAGGCACAGTATATTTTTAATCACAATGGAGCTATTGATACTGAAAGTAGAGGGTTGAAATAACAGTACACCTATTGATTAGGATATGGTATCCATGCGTGTGTGCATGTGTATGCTTGCCTCATGTGTATGCATGTTTGCGCTTTTAATATGTCGTGGTATTGCTTTTCTTGTCGGATATTGGTAACACTTTCAACACACCTAACTTTAATAATTATTGTCAGGTCAAGCCAAGAGTTTTGGAAAAGCCAAAACAGGCCGTGATTTGTACTTAATAGAGAAAAAAATAATATATTATTTGTAAATATGTCAGGGGGTTTGTGGAAGAAAGTGCACATGGCGTCCTGACTAGATTTCCAATATACCAACTCATATTAATAAACATTCTCTGTAGGAAGTACTGCTGTCAGGGGCTACTTTCTGAGTTCAATTAGTGTTTGTTAAGATACACTCTCATAAGTCACAGATAACACACTTGAAGAAGGAAGTGTTTCGTGTTATAACTAATCATCATTGAAGAAATTAGTTTTGTATGACCGTGTTTCAGATCTGAGTTAAAAGCTGAAGGATGTCAGGGAAAAATACAAGAAGGCACCAAACAAGAGAGACACATTGCAGTTGATGTGGAAGCCAAAAAGAGTAAGAATGATAGCTGATTATTTAACAGAGAATGGGAATGTGACAGTGGAGAAGAAACAGACAGCCTGAGCTGTGTTTAAACTATGCTCTACGTGTGACTTCCCCTCAAAGTAACCAGAGGACTTTGCGTCGGACATCCTACCCTCCCCCAGATAAGAGTCATGCATTTTATAAAAATGTCAGATCTTTTTTTAAGGCGCATAAGTGAAGTGTTTATTGTGTTAAAACGTGAATTAAATATAAGTTAAGTTAGGCCCCGCACTTCAACTCTCCTTCCCCCCATGTATGCCCGCTTTAACTCTCGCTCACCATTTTTTTTCTCTCCCAGTATATTCAGCTCCATCTCTCCCACAATTTTTTTTTTCTTCCCTTCGCTCGATTTCACTTCGTCTCATGATAACACCCAGCTCACCACCGCCACCATCACCACCACCCCACCCCCATCTGTTTCCTCCGGTCTCTGCTAGTTGCTGTGGCAACCCAGTGTTTTGCCTTCCTTTCAACACATTCCGCAAGCCCATGTCCAAGGGCGGTGTGACACATACTGTACACTTACACACACACATACACACTCCCTCTTACAGTGATAACCGGCTTGAAATAGACTGCATGTTGTCACTGCTGTATGTTTTTTCTCAGCTGTCAGAGAAGAATAATCTCCGACAGGTTTTTTAATAATTGTTAAGAATGTAAACAGGTATTGTGCGTTGAGATAGTTGAAGTCAGCAATATGTGTTGATCCAATTTCTTATGTGTCTGTTTGCAATAGCACTGTGTGCTGCTACAAAATGACACAGGCAAAAAAAAACTTATGGGGGATGGACTGTAATTTGAAACGAGGGTTATTGTGAGTGAACTGTAATGTTCTCTTCCTTATCCTCCTATAGCCAGTCTATGGATCATATACTTATACCTGTACGAAAAAACCAACAATGACCTTTTTGTACATCGGTGGGCAATAAATTGATGAGAAACATCTAAGCTTTTGTTCACCTCTACCTTTCTGGTCATACGGTATTGCAAGGTATTTATTACTCATCCTCGTCCGAAAAAGCATCAATGGATTGTAAGCTTGCTTTTATTTTTTTAATGACCCTTTATGTGCGCTCGCTTGTACATTACTGCTGCATTTGCCTTAGGCTTCATTTTCTATACTAACTGCTTCATTGCTTCCTCACAATCCACCAGCCGCTAATTATGGTTGCGTATAGATGCTCTGTCTAATTTTGAAGGTCAGTAGGCCCGCTTGGAAAAATACATTAAAGTCAGTGGTAGACACACACACACGCACAACGACTTAATGCATGTACAGCATAGGCTGGAGATCCAGATCATCCCTATTGTGTTTTTTTTTTTTTTTAAACTGCTAAAACAGAAATTATCTGGGGGGGGGTGCTATTTTAGTTGCACCGATTCATTCATGTCTCTCTTCTCATCATTATCGCGGTTACTGTGGCACCTCATGCACATTTGCAAAATAAAAGGACTGATGAGAAGAAGGACGCAGCTGCTGTTCATGCACACGCACAACAACCTATAAGAGAAAAACACTTTGTGTCTCGATGGACTCTTAAAGGGACAGACAAGAGGGACGTGGAATGAACAGAGGTTTGAGATGAGGGGACAGATGGAGCAGAGAGAGAGAGAGAGAGAGATGCACACAGGTTGTTGCACGTTGTTGTGGAGTAGTCCTCCTTACAGGTTGGTCTGTGTGTGTGTGTGTGTGTGTTAATTCAAGGGGTGGGGCATGTGAGCCCCGTCCCTCTGATGATACTGCTCCCTCTGCTCATTAAGGAATACAACAACCTGCACATGAATCACAATTGTGAGTGGTTTAGAGTGGATCTAAGTCTGAAGGGTCAACATGATGGTTGATTGGCATTTGTTTTGACAGTAGAGATATGATTGCCACACAGCATACTGGGAAATAGCAGCGAGTACAGTAAAAGCATGCATATTGTCCATGCCTTTAAAGTGACAAATTGTTGTGCATGTGGTTTATACAACCAGTGAAACATTTAGGATGCAGATTGCTTCAGGCAGAAGGCTTTTTGTGAAACAAGCTGTTCTCATCTAAACGGATTCACTTATCAGATTTGAGTTCATCGCAAGTTGGTCGGGTGTCGAAAGAGTCTCTAAGAATTCAAACAATTCTGAGAAACATTTTCTTTTTTGCCAAGAATAATATCTCAGTGAATCAAGTTAAACTGTGATATTTGACAGAGCAGAAGGAAGGTACAAAGTTTCAGTTGTCACTCCGTTGTCACACGTCAATCGGAAAACAACTTGTTTTTTATGAGGGCAGATTTTATCAACTGAGTGAAGGAATATTGACCGTGTCATGCTACGATTATGCTAAGAAAACCCCCAAACAAATCTATTGCAACAATAATTTATTGGATTTGAATTGCTAATAGGCTTCATTGATAAAACAATAATAATAAGATGTTCTCTGTGTGAACAATATATCTCTATTACGTGCATAAAGCTGGCTGTGCATTTGTACGTGTGTGTGTTTGTGTGCGAAATCTATGATAGCCACGCACACATTCATATGTACACACACACACACACACATGGTTACTGATCAGTAAAACTTTGACTCAGCTTGTGCTTTTGTGTCATTATAGATTCCTTCCAGCTAGGTTAAGAAGGTCATAGTATGGACAGAGCCTCCACTACAAACACACTCACTTTCAGATGTTGGACGTATTTGTGAGTTTCTGTGTGTGGAGAGCTTGTGTGTGTTTGTGTTTGTTTGATGTGTGGATCAGTCTGCCTACCTTCCTGCGGTGCTGAGATCCTTTTGATTTTTCCTGCAACCCCCCCCCCACCCCCCCGCTTTGTTATTTTCAGCATTCTTCTTTTGTCTCTCCTCTCCTCACATGCTTCCTCCTTTATTCTCCTGTTCTCTTTTTCTCAGTCGATTATTTCTCTGCCCCTCTCTCTCCCTCACGTCTCCCTTCCTCATATCACCATGTCACCCTTTCCTTCCTCTTCTTCTCAATCTCCTGCTTCTCTCCTTTTTCTTCTTACTTTTATCTCATCATCATTTTCCTTCCCTCTTTTCAACCTTCTCTGTTTCTCCTATATTCTTGAGCTAATTGATCCATTCAAATGTTCTGGTAAAGCCCTATAGATGAATTTATAAGCTCTCTATATGACATCTGGTGTGTTCATTTAATCAATTAATCAAGACATCCGGTTATGAGCTATTGTTATCCTGCGGCTGGCTAATTAACACTGACAGAAGCACAATGTGTGGGTTTTCGGCCAGCCATGCATGGACCTGTGATATGGGGAGAACAGAGAGAGTGTGCATCATGCGAGTGACATCGTCACAGCAGAGAAATGTTCCGTATCCTAGCAACAGTGAGGACTGTGATCCCATACCTGAGATTTGGGCAGTGTATTTCTTCTGAGCCTTTGTTTCTATGCGCGTCTCTTAATTATTGCACTGTGTTGCTTGAACAATTTATGCTGTAGCTGTAGTGCTTTACACTATTTCAGTATTCATCAGAGAAGAAAGAAGAGCCGTTGGATTTCTGCTGACATGAATTGTTCACCCATTCTAAGTCAGCTAGGCTCATATCTGCAAGTATTCAGTATCACTTGGATGACTTCGTATTGTTGAGTGGCTCATCTCTCTGGCTGGCTGGGATCTTCCTGTGTACATCCACACTCCCACTGTCCAGATTTGTTGAAGTGGCCACTCTAAACTGCCTGTAGAGGTGACTGAGTAGAAATGGGTATGCATCTGTGTGCCAGCCCCTGTGGTAGACTGGCAACAATTGCATACTGGGATATACTCCAGCTCCTTTTGTGTCTTTGAATAGGCTAAGTGGTTAAGAAAATGAATCGGTATCCTGACTCAGCCACATTTCTGTGATTCTTACTTAGAAGGTAATACACATTTAACATGACCCCAAGAGTCTGTTTTAATGTCATTTTGCAGTTATTCATGATCCCCAGAGGATGAATCCTTCCAAATTTGATATACTGGTCCATCCACAGAATTTCCCTTCAGCACCACAATGAGGTTCACAATTGTAGTATCGACTGACTATTTCAAGTATTGATGGTGGACTGGTGTGAATTGTGATTCATGCATTTATGTTCTAAGATGAAATGCTGTAACACTGGTAACTTTGTTTTACTGTAGACTTGTAATGTGCCTCAGTCTTTGCATGAAGTATTGTAGACTTGTAGTCAACCAGCAGTCCAAATCCCAAATTAGTGAAGTTTAATGTCATGTACTACTAAGAAAACCACAAGATATGCATTTTACAGTTTAAGAAATATGAATTGACTATTTAAACATTTAAGTAATAAGTTATTGGATATTAGAGACTTATATACAATGTGTCATAGGGATTAAGGTTACTGTGACAAATAGTGATAAATCATCCTTAAGACAGGGTGATGCTTGTTGTTTCTGCTCTTATTGGCCATGGTCGGGCCCTTGGCGTGGATTAGTTCTGAGAAGAAGCACATGAGCAGTTTTTCCTCAGAATGTAGGAACCTTTTCAGGAATTTATACCGCAGGGACAAGGGTCTAAATTGAACTCCAGGGTAATCTTTTACCCCCCTCCGCACACAGAAATCCCTGCTGGAGGGAAGAATTTGGGCTGTACTTTATGAAAGTATATGATTCAGTATTTTTTGTTTCACAGTCAATACTGACAATAGCTTGCAGGATCTTTCCTCACTAAATCTAGCATTGCAAGTGTTTTGTGTGCACTTTGCCACAATTGGCCATTTCTCTTCCAGCACTGACTTAATAATTCCATTTGCAGTGCAGTAAATCAAGGTCTACTGTAATTTTTTTTGTTTCTGGCTGAAACTAAAGTGTGTGCGTTGTGTTTTTGACGCCACCTACTGTAGCTACAGCCTCTCAATGCATTGCCCAGTGTCGTCCGGTGTACGTATTCATGAGCGCCAACAGTGCCTTTTAGATAAAAGTCTGCAAAACATGTCGGAGTGAATACAATCTGAAATGCTCAGAGTAGGCACTATATACTATACACACTTCCTGACACTCACAGCTGGTTCTCTACCAGAGCCACTAAATTGCCCTGAAGCTCTCTAAAACCTCAGATACAAACAGACACACACAGACCCACACACACACCCTGCTTTTCTCGCTCTCTGACCTCCACACTGTGCCAGATTGGTGCTGCCAGCATCATATGACAGGCACATGATGCCTTGCTCCTGTCCCCCTTAGTTACCGGGGCCAGTGTCGGTTTGCAAAGCGGAGTAAAATAAATATAACATTTCCAAGAATACCGTTCGCATGTGTACTCAAACACTAGGGATGTTCCTAATCACTAATTGATTTATTTATCAAATCCCTCTTTGTCAGCTTTCCACTGTAGTTTTATTTGGGTTCAGAAATGTCTTTGTTAATGCTCATAATATTTATTTCCAACAAATACCTGAATACCAGAATCATCCTTTGGGCCAAGGGATGTTCCTAATGGCAAATTCCTCATAAATGAAGGGAAAATTGAAGGAATAGGAAATGGAGGGCTGCTGTAGGATGGGGCAACATCCATTTTAAGTCAGCTAGTGGGTGGATGCATGGCTTTGAATAATTAAGACTTTCTAACCTAACTTACACAGATTCAGAGATTGACTGAAAATGTATCTGTGTAAGCTCACTTCGAAGGGATCAAAGGGGAATAAAGGTTTTAGGCCATGCAAGACTGTGGACTGACTTACACTTACAATTACAAAATACAATGCTCATAAAAGCTGTGATCATAACCCTTTAAACCCATACTTAAGAAGAGGAAGAATCATTCCTACAGAATATGTCTGCTAAGAATCAAAAGAAAAGGATCAGATCAACAAGTGTATACTGTTAAGATCACCCCACCAAGTGAACACGAAAGAATAGCTATTTTGAGTAAAACAAATCGTTTTATCTTAGAGAACCATTTATGTAGGGTTGTGATTTGTCAATCATGAAGGCAATTGGCATTTACATATCCATGTGTCCTGTGGTAGAGTTTACTCGTGGAATGTGTAAGTGACCTCAGGGATTAGGATCTCAGGTGCTGAGAGGGACAGAATGTGGACCATACTCCTGTGGGAGAGAGAGAGGGGGGGAAGAGTGAGAGAAGAAGATGAAATGTTCTCCCTCTGGAGTAAAGCCTGATGAATAGAGTGACGGAAGAGAGAAAAAGAGCACAGGGAGGGAGGGAAAGAGCACAGGAGATGGTCCTGTGGGGTTAGCACACTGGCAGTATCACAACATTTCCATTCCTCTGGAAAACAGCCAAATGTTATTTCTTGCTGCCTCAGATACAGTGTACTGTTCTGTATACAGTAAATGCTGTTCGCAAACACTTAAACGCACACACTGGGGTGACCTGATGGAACAATATATTCCATGAGGTAATATAAATTTGATTATATTAAATTGAATAAAATGTGATGAATTTAATGTTGCCTTACTGGTAATACCAAGCAAGATAAACATCATTTTTTTAAGTCAATTATACCCAAAGTTATTTTTTTCCACTATCATGTTAGGTAAGGTTGAAAAATTCCTCATATAGATACTTTGGCTTCTGAACATTTTAGGAAAGCTATACAAATATAGTGTGCAGTGTTTCCCCGTACCGTTACCATTTTGTTAATTGTGTCATACAAGATATTTTAGATATAAACATGAATGCTATGCTTTGAAAGTTTTGTCCTATTGGAGAAATATTATTCAGGTCAAAGGGAATATTTCATATTTTGGATTTTTATTTTGGTCCATAATTCAATGTTAATAGTGGAAAGAATATTTGGATTGCAGGGGAAATTAAAGAGGTGTTGACTTTTCTAAGGCCTACTACTACATGTATATCACAGCAAATATTGGTTTATGCGATTCATAAATAAAAAAGAATGTAGATATGAATTATTGTATATTTCAAAAGTTCAGGTTGTTCATCATGTTTTTTCAAAAAATAGTTCATTAAATATGAATATTTCAAAATGTACTTTTTTAATGTACAATTTAGAGTTGTCGTTATCTATAGGTTATTATGCTATATATTTTTTCTGATTCGGCCCCTTAAGATCAAATTGGGCTATATGTGGCCCGTGGCTAAAATTAGTGCGACACCCCTGAGCCAGAGTGATGAAACTGCTGCCCCAACAAGCAGCACAGGTCTGCTGGTCATAGGATGACCAGGCTTTGACCAAACTTGGCTGTCAGGGACAAAGACATCCTCCTGTCTCTACCAAACAGATCTGGGTAAATAAATAAATCGATAAATGCATAAACACACGATAAATAAATAAATAAAATTCAGTGCACAGAGAACAAATGGGGAATTTTTCCTTTTTTTGCTTTTAGGAACGTTCCGCAGGCTATGCAGGCATATAGTGGCACTCTCCTACGTTGTAAGTGAAATTTTCTCTGTTCTGTGTTCAATGTGTCTGCCACCTGCTGGTGCAGCTAATTAGACCAGGCTAAAAATAGACACCTGCTTATAAGATATATCATCTCTGTCATACAAAACCTCAGATGTGTAAATCTCCTGCCTCTTGGCTGGTCAATATTTTCAGGGGCTGGTTAAGTGGACCGGATAGCCAAGATTTGAACTTGATTTATTTGAATATGCATTTAGAAATCTGTCCACTAAGTCAGTGAGAGTAGCCTTAATACATGAGTTAATTCCTTTTAAAGAAGAAATAACCCCTATTTGACCCACAAAAGCATGCACAACACACGTCATGGGAAATCTTTTGTCTGCCTTTAACTCATCTGTGGCCAGCAGACACACATGCATGGGTGCGGGGTGGGTCTAAGTGTCTTGCTCATGAGCATTAGGGAGAGTCTTTTGTGTAGCGTGTAGTTTTGTGTCTTCATCCATCCAGTTTTTGACTTCAGTTGGTCTGGACCCAGCTGGTTGGATGTGTGTCCAGTGTGTCCACTTTCCCCAAAAACAGCGCTCGCGCCCACAGCGAGATTCATGCTCCTAGACCACACGTGTCAAACCAATCTGGCCCGCAGGATGACTTTGCAAAGTTTTGACGGGCATAAAACGAACCCAGAGCTCTCACGTAGCGTTCCCCGCTCCTCTTTCTAGCTCCCGCCCCCAGCACATCCACCCAATCAGGACACACTTCCCCACTAACTCACCCGGCATATGTCACTAGGACTGTCGATCAAAACAGTGATTCATTCGCTTACATTCTGTAAATGACATCTTAACAATGTAGAAGCACTGTTCTGTGTAATTCCTGCTGTAGAGAATTTTCAAACCATCAGAGTACTATGTTGCCACAAAAAAGATGGCAGAGACCAAGCTGTACCTGATGACACAGTGGGAACACTTTCTGTTTACACCTTTCTTTTCCTTCTCTTCCGCCCTTTCCTTTATAAGTGTTGTGTCCTAGTTTCCTGCTTGGGGACGTACACATCTCCCTGTACACACATACATACTCGTACAGTGCATACGCAGAGCACATTTGTAGTTGCAGTGTGTGTGGGTGAGTGTGCGTGCGTGCGATTGCTGTGCCTCGTAGATATAAATTATGCAGGACATTTGAATCTATATTTGATGACTGCCCCTTATTTAGAGACCAGGCATTTGGCAGATTACACTGGCTGCAGCGGCTCTGTGTACATGCATTTGAGTGTGTGCGCATCCTGTGTGCCATTTTATAATATATATGAAGGTATGTATGCATGTCTGTTTATAGTCATTTAAGTTGTAATTGATTGGCTTTTGATTGAGCTATGGAATTTCTCACAAATCTTTGCTGCATATTTTTGTGCAGGGCGGTCAGCAAAGAGACTTGCTTGTTCATGCAGTTCTCAAACAAGTTATAGTTAGACATAAACATTTTTAGGAAGAGGTTTATCTGTTCATTAAAGAAATGTTTAAGAACTGGCATACTGCCCTGTTCAAGAAGGGTCAGAGCAGGCTTTATTTACTTTATTTACTGGAGACCAAGGTCTTTCACATTACAGAGGGCGCTCCTAAAGCACTTTTATGACACTATGGTGGCATCAGCCATCTTTTTGGAGTAGGCTGTTGGGACAGCAAGCAAGAAGAGACTGAACAAGCTTCCAGAGAAAGCTAATTCAGTCCTGGGACACCATTTTGATCCAGTGGAGGTGGGAGAGAGGAGAATGATGGCTAAGCTATCATCTCTGCTGGGCAACCTGCCAGCCTTGTTCCCAATCTATCGCAAGCACCTCAAATAGATGTGCAAGGAAAACCTCTCGTACGAACCTCATGTACATATTGTGCATACTATTTATAAACTCTATATATTATGGGTTTGGTTTAAAACTTGTATATCCCCGTTTCCTTTCCCTTGTTTGTATATTTTACTTACTTATTGAGTGTGTATTTTCAGCAAATGTCCCCAGAGTGAGAGGAATAAAGGACTATCATATCTTAAATATTCTCTAAATATTGGCAGGAGAAAGGGAGTAATCAAAATTATAAAAGAAAAAAAGATTTTGATATTAATAGAAGTAAGATCGGTGTGAACTTGGGCGAACCTGGGAGACACGGTGATCCTGTAAATACCAGACCATCAGCTTTTCTCTGTGTTGTGGCAAACCCTGAACTTCTGGTGACCTGAATGGCCTTATCCCTCCTAGGAACGAGAAAATCGTTTCTACTGATCTTTATTATAAGCCGAACTGTTGTTTTTCGCTGGTCCTCGGTCAGGTATGACAGTATGACCAGGGCCAAGGGAAGAGCAGGAGGACTGGAGTCCATGGGGGATTGATCCATGGGCTGATTGTCCACAAGCTGACACTGAGTGTGTAGTGGCATGTCCTCTTGGAGACTGAAGTATGGATTTTGTGGCCTTGCTGCAGATTGGTGTCGGAGGCTGTATCGAAAATGATCCTGTCTGGTAGTTTAATTTCTGATTATGTGGTTGTCATGTGGCGGACCACTTCTGCTATAACAAGCCAAAATTCCAATTGAATGTAACTGTCTTGGGTCACAGAAGTGTAGAGTGACTGGAAACACAACACAAAGGACATCAAAAACTAATACTTCAATAATCTAGTTCCTTGAATTATCTTATTCATGAGTTTGCTGTTGCAGTTTTCCTCATATGTGAGGATGTTGATGGTTTGACCGGTACTTTTCAGTACTAGTGCTGAAACCCGGTGGTGGAACCAAATCAGAGGCATGTTTCTATGATTTCTATGTCAGTGACTGGTGAACTGTGTCTGTATATACAGTATGTGCGTGCGTTTGGATCTATGTCAGGCAGCAAAATGTATTGCCTTGTCTCTGAGCAGGTAATGAAACTATGACTCAGTTGTTTTCTGGCTAGGTACTGTCTGCCCTAATCTGTTGCTGCACACACAGATACACACACCAACACATGTACACCCACTGTGAGAGGTGACACACAGTCCCATACACAAGGACACGCACATATCCGTATGTGACACACAATGTTGATGTATTGCTACAGGCCTACACTACCTGTTAGCCCCATTGACACACATACTTTACCTCTCACTCATTCTCACACACGCACACACATACTCACAGCAACACAATCAGTGTGCAATTACTTCTGTTATTGAATGACAGAATTGTGTTCTTCCATAGTGAAATCTAGAAAAATGCACAATGTCGCCCTTCCGCGAGACAGATGCTTAAAGAAAGAATGCAAAAAAATTGAGGAAGGCCCAGATAACGCAACAAAATACAACAACAACAAAATCAAATAAAACCAAAGTTAAACTGAACAGTAAGTATCACACCTACTGTATCTAATTCGCCTTATACCTGTAAGATAATTAGAAATCATGGGAAGCCAGTAAAGCTAAGACATTTTTCTGTCACATAAGGACATTTAGATTTATGGAAAGTGGCTTTTTTCCTCTGTCTTTGAATTTCTCATCAATCTTCTATTTAGAAGATTAACTTAACTCTGACTAGTCAAAAGATGATCAGGCTCTAATTGTCATTGGCTGTAAGATCCAAATATCAGGTTATTTCTGAGAAATGCCAGCACTTTAGCGAGCAATCTCCGTGCACTGGTATGGCTGTGTAGCCTGATTAAATTTGCTCTAAGGGAAAATGTTTCACTTTAGAATAACATTTATTTTCGTAGCCCTTAGAAATAGAAAGCCGTTTGGCACAGGCAGGTCATTTCAAGCAAGGATTCTAAGAAAAGAGATACGGTTCTGATAAAGAGCAGGTGTTTTAACTAGACTCGGTCATTAGTAGATCTAAGTTGGGGTTTACTTTGGTTTCTGTTAAGTTTTGTGATATTTGGATTGGCAACATGACCCTGAAATAATTATGCTTTATGTTTTCCCCTTATTTCACCAATCGTGTCTAATCCATTTGAAATGACTGGTGACATTAATCTATACCTGTGTGCGTGTTTGTGTATGCATCTTTGCGCGTGTGTATGTGTTTGCACACTGCTCTGGCATTTAGAGGCTAATCAATGCCCTGCTGACTACCGCTGCTAATTGAAGGTTAGTAGATACCATCATGAACCCCCCATCTCACTCACTCTCTGTATCCCTCTCTCTGTCTTTCTTTCTCTCTCTCTGCCCTTCTCTTTTCCTGTCCTTGGTCGATCGAGCTGTATCCATCTCAAGAGCCACATTATCCAACCCCTAGCGCACACACACACACACACATACACACACATACTGACACACACCACATCAGCTTGCTATTAGAGACATGTTTCAATGTTTTTCTGCACTTTCCTTTACCTTCCTTTACCTACCTACACACACACACACACACACACACACACACACACACACACACACACACACACTACCCTCAGTTAGTAACTCAACACTATTGGTTGCACTATTCCTCACAGATGATGCAGATGCAGCCTCACTACTATTCCACTGAGTGTTATCTGTTAATACAAGAACATTTCCATCAGCTGAAATTCCACTGGGGTTTTGTAGACAGTAGCATGATGCAACTATGGGGTTATTTTACCCTCTCACATTTCACACCCCTCTGATTAATGCGCCTCCCCAGTAATAGAGTCTATTTCTTTTATGTAACTTTCAGGTTTCAGGCTTTCATGTTGTGAATCTAATTATAAAATGGATTTTTATAAGCAGTAATTGCATGCGGACACTTGTATGTGAGCACTTTAAATAACTGCTCAATGGAGTCCAAAAGAAATATAAATCAGTGCACGTGTTTTTGTGCATTTTCAGTGTAGCTGCGTGAGAATGGAGTGCACTGGGTATTAGGTGAGTAATCCGGGTGTATGCTGTTGCCATGGTAGCAAGGACACCTGAGCGAGAGACAGGCTGAAGAGAAAATGAAGCTGACCAATGTTGATGTAGAAGGGAGTTCAAGAGAAATAAACACAGAGGAGTACGGAGATAGATATCCTATTGCACCAAGCATTTGGATTGAATTGCAATCCAATAACACTTGGCAGAGCAGAAATTCTAAAATCAGTGAACTATTCTAAAAAGTAGGAATGTAGCAGCAGCTAGGCAGGTATTAGCCATCAACTATTGAAAACAAAAAAAATCTCGACCTCTTTCTAGCTCCGCCTCATTATCTATCCTCATTCCCCCACATTCGTTCCAACATTTTCCTCCACTTCATCCCTGTAATTCATATTTCTTCAATTATTAACTTCATAAAAAGCTTCATCTGTCTGTTAATAAATAATTTAGCCGTAAATGGGGTGTCCCTTGTGTGTGTGTGTGTGTGTGTGTGTGTGTGGTGGCGTAGAGATTGAAGACCTATCCCCAGGTGTGAGATAGAAAGGAAAACATATATCTATGTCTCTGCCCAGTCCAGTTGTCCTACCTTCTATCTTCAGGCACATTAGTAAAGTATATAAATAAATGATTAAAGTAACAGAAATAATGTTTTTTTATTCAAATTAAGTAGATTATATAAAACAAAATATGAAACATTAAATTTGTAACCAAGCCTGTCTTTAAAATTAAATCTCTAATAAACCAAAGCAACCAACACAAATGATTTTGTCAAATTACCAATGAATCAATGGGCGTTGATGAATTTGTCCTGGAGAAGTTCCCCTCATGCTGTACTCTCTAAATGTAGGAACATCATGAGGTCTTTAAACCACAGAGATGTTTAGGGGTCTAATTGAGACTTCCGATCCTTGGGAACAGTTCTTTGCTATGAAAATCAAACCTGAAAATAATTTAATCTATGGTGCACTTGGAATGGGTGAAACTTAAAGATCACAAATGTGGTTGGTAGTTATTTGCACAACTACTTGTGTATTATGCTATAGCGGCTGAAAATGTGCTCAGCTGAAGCCAATTAATGTTCATTCTGTGAATTGTGCAAAAAACTAACAATGTTTACCTGTTTCAATTATGCAAACCATAAAGATTTTTTGGGAGAAATAATTCCACTTGTGACGTGTGTAAAAAGATAATTTACCTTTGCTGTTTGATGCACTGTAGCTCAAAACAGTGGTAAGGCTGCGTTATATTTTGAACATTTTGTATGTGGTATGTGTACACTGTATAGTGTCTGGATCAGTCCAAATTATTCAAGTCCACCCCCCTCTCTCTCTCTCACTCTCTCTTTCTCGCTGTGCTAGTGCTTCAATCTTAAGTGCTGCCTCTATTGATCATTTTGGAGGAAAAGGCTAAAGGGGTTTGTGTGTGTGTGTGTGTGGTGTGTGTATTTGAGTCTGTGGGTGTATGTGTGTTGGGAAATCACATAACAAGGGCCCCAACGTGTCTGGAGTTTTAATGGAAACCTCTCAACCATCGTTAGTGGCCTCCCTCTTTCCAACATCCTTAGTGTCTCTGTCTTCTTTCCTCTCTTTCGTCTTCTGTCCTCTCTTTTTTTCCCTCTTGTCCTCCTTTCCTTCCTGCTTCTGTCTAATCTTCATACTCAGTCTAAACAAGAAAGCTGGCCACGGAATAAAATCTGTGCTATTAGATTTTTTGGGTAATTCACTAATTAGTATCGAGTCGTACGGAGGGACAACTGGAGTTGGGTCGACGAGGAGTGATTATTGTGACTGGTGAACACGCAAATTTTGCCGGCCCACAAGAGATTAAAAATGGTACAGGGTACCAGTGAAATCAGAAGAAAAGTGTAATTGTGCCTGAGTTGTGAGTTGTGTTAGCATGTTCCCATCTGGTGAGTGTGTAGGTGGTTGGTAGTTTACCAACTAACCCTGCAAGCTGTCTCGTTGTCATACAGCTTCTACAGGCAAATGTTTCACAGACACATCCTGGATCTTACTGTGATACTTTCTGGTGTGACCAGGTCTTCAAATTATCTCTGTTCATGTTATTTCCCCATATATACATCACCAGTATTCATCTATTCATATTTGTGCTGGTGACATTGACTTTAAGGTTGTCTTTTATAGCTGCTCAGGTGATTTACGTGTCTTTTGATCGCTTCCCATCAGCCCATTGCCATTAACACGCTCACGGGCTTGTGACAGTCGCTGTGCAGACGAGGGCCTTAGTGTGGGAGATAAAGACAGAGCCGGAGGCTCTTACGGTGAAGAAAGTGACACAAAGAGGAAGTGCTGCGGGAATGAGGGAAAAAAAGAGAGCAAGACTTAGTGTCTGTATGGTGTGGTGTGTTCTTTGTGAGTTCACAGCTATAGTGAGTCCTGTCATGCACAGTGATACGCCTCAGCGCTCCCCCTCTCTCTGTCCATAGCGGCTTCTCTTCTCTTTCATTCTCCAACGGAGAGAGGGGGAGGGTAACTTGAATAGACTGGAGCAATGGACAGGAATGGGGGGGGGGGGAAAGGGGGGGGGGGGGGGGGGAAGGGATGGGAGATGTTTGTGTGTGTGTGTGCATGTGTGTTATAAGTCGCTAGTCAGCCAAGCAATAAGTGCGTCGCTGCTGCTTTCTAGTCCTGTACTGCAGAAAGTAGCCCACAGGCTGCTGACACACAGTAACACAGGACAGTTTAAGCATGCTCAGATGGGTGTTGGTGCCTGACGCCCGGTAGTTAGAACTGTGTTGCTCAGGTAGCCTCATCTTTCCCTCGAAAGAAACACTATTCCATTGACAAGAAGAAAGTCAGGTCTCTTGAATTAAAGAAATAACTTGGTTCCATTTCAGAAAATGCAAATGTGTTTGGTTAAACTACATTTGATTACATCTAATTATATCTGTCCAAACTAAAACTATTTAGTGCGTTTTATGCCACCTGGTTTTGTGAATATGAATGCAAAAATACAGATTAAATATTGCAGTAATCTCTAATAATAATAATAATAATAATAATAATTTCAATTGATTTGATCATATTTAATTGAGACAGACTAATGTAGATCTGTTATATTAATTGGTTTGTTGGTTGTGTTGGTACCTATTTATGGTACAGAAAATGAATTGGATACAAGCTGATTTTTACGTGGCCATGATATACATTTAATTGACAGGATTAATTAATTAAGTCACAAAGAAGATCATTTTGCCCTATCCTCATTGTATCGTTCACCATCACTCTTTCATTTTGACAGTATTGGCTAAAACCTGCCAAACAATGGTTATTCATATATTTCTTAGCTTACAAATTGATCAAGGTGTTTTTTGTCTAAATAATTTACAGAAATCCTTCTCAGGAGATTTTGGGACAAATACACTCTTAACAGGATGCACACATACGAAATTGCAATCATTAGACATTTTCAAGGGAAAAATAACAGCGTATCAGAAATACAGGACATACACAGGAATATCGTGGCTGGGCTCATCAAGCATTTGTGTATTTGTGTGTGTAGACTGTCATTATTTATACTTCAACAAAGTATTGGCTGACTATCTGTTGTTGTAGTGTTTGTGCTTATTCTACTGTGTATGTGTAGCTGTGAAAATAAGATAATCTGATTCAACAGTTCCTATCTCTAAGCCCAGAAAACTGACACACATACATACACAGGCATGCATGTACACAAACACACTCACGCGCACACATACACACACAGTCACACACACACTCTCTGATTTGATATATGGGTTGAGCTTTCTTTTTCTTTATCAACCCTTTTCTCTGGGTGTCTTACCATTCATTTTTCTATAAGCCCCTTTGCTAGTCTCTAGGATACCAACCAGTTACCGTAGCAACCAACCTAGCTGCCACCACCATGGGAAATGCAGCCATGAAGTCACCTGACCACCTATCTTTCACAGGATTGGACACAGTGTTTTGGCCACCACTCTCTGGAATGAGGGGCCCTGTCAATTTTTTACCCTCCGTCTATTTCCTCAATTCTCATTCTCTCCATCCCTTCCCCCTCTCTTGCTGTCTCTTTTTCTCACTCAGCCAACACAGAGATTGATTGTTTAAGCAGCTTAATGCTTCAATCGCTGCATTGATTCATATTTGATAATTATGCCTTGATGGGCGAATGGCAAACAAAAATGTTGAATAATGGGCATTAACTGAAGATGCACAAAAAATAAGGATAAATTCCGTTTTATGTCAGAAATTTACAGTCAATCCTCATTTAAATGTTTTTGTCACTATATCTCTAACGATTAAGATCATCTTGAATTTGTTCTCTGTTGGTACATTTGAACACAGTTGCAGACAAAGTCGGCTTCTTTGTGCAAGCCCAAATGACAAATGATCTTGTGACTCCTTGATCTTCATGACCTGAAGGTTGGTTACAGCTTAGGTTTGAACTAAGGTCTGTAGATTGCCACAGTCTCACATTTGAGAAACTAAAATCAGAGAATGTTTAACACTTGATGTATGACTGTGGTGTGTGTGTATATATATATATATATATATGTATATATGTGTGTTTTACATTCTATCCACCTTGCAGCTTTGTAGTACTATATCTAGATCTGTTTAGTATTTCCAATGTTGTACCACCACAGTTCATGGCCTGAGAACTACACTTTCGAGAGATCTTGTTTCTCATCTGCATTCAATCTTCAGGAAACTCGGCTGAGACGGTAAAGCAGAGATCATTGTTGGGAAAGGCCAGAAATACATCTCCCTTAACTAGCAGAGATGTCTGATAAATGTCACAAGCATAACACTCTGAAAAAGGACTTGGATTTGCCTTCAAAGGCAGACATATCTCAGTAATGCCATACTAGTAATACAGTAATACATAGTAATGCATTACTGACAAATGTGTGCATTGACCTTTTTCCAGAGAAACAGGAAGTGCATAGGAACCGCATGGCTTGCAGCCCTGCTAAAGTTGGCCTCAACAAAGATGATGCGCAAACATCATCATTTTATGTCCACGCCAAGGTTGGCATGGATGAGAGCAGGGCACAAATACACACACAGGCAGCAATGAACACATTTATAATGTGTATAATTAGCCTGCTTAACTACCAGAGAGCCAACACCCAAACTTAGGGAACTACTTGTTATCCAAAATACTGCAGCTCATATTTACCTGTTTATCTTCGCTTTGTATACCAGCTACCGCGACCCCCTGACTCAGCACATGTATGTGCAATGTTTTTTTTTTTTTTGTTTTGTTTTACAGTGTGAGGAAGTGGCGATGCATAAACCTTTTACATGGCTGTAGTTTTGATGAGTGGCAAATAATTCAAGATCTTGTGTTTGTCGGGTTACACCATTAAAACAGTAATAACAAGTTAATTGAAAATTATTTTTTTTAAGCCTTAACCATGGAACTTCTAACTGTAGTTATGGGATATAAAGTATTTGAGAGTTCAGCATTTTGTTATAGCTTAGCTGGCCACAGAATGGATGATGAAGTGGCAGCTTAGATTCTTCAAAACAACTAAAGCAACAGTAATCAGCAATCAGAGCCTGAATATTATGAAGACGTGCTCAATAAATCTCTGCACATTCACCATTTGCTGCTGTGTAAAGAACCAGTAGAGGAGCAAATATCCTCGTGAATACCCTGTCCTGCATCTTATTTGCATATGTAATATTTTATAACGCAATCACATAGAGAGTTTCTTACAAATTACACGCAGAAAGCACCCTTTGTCCTCAGATTTTTTTCGCTTTCTCTCGTTGCTATTGACAAAGTGTATTTTATTGATCCACTCATAACAAGCGCATACTGTACACGCCGCAAATCCTCGGCCTCCTTCCTGTGTGTGTTTTTGTGTCATGTATTGGGGTGTGGTTGCCGGATGCCCCGTAAGGGTGTCCACGGCATGGACCACATGCAGAAACACACACAGACACACACATAAATACTGTATATGCCTATATGTGTGTCTGTGTGTATGTGTGTGTTACGGATCCATTGAGGCAGTCTACAGGAGGGCTGAACAACAGTTAAATATTTCATCACTTCCATTATTCAGCAACTGCTACAGAGAGAGAGGGAGTGGCAGAGACAGGGAGGGAGGGGGGTGAGGAGCCTGTTTGGGTATTTCAGGATGCTGTGGCCAGTACATCTGACATTTTTACAAGTGAAAAAAATGATTTTTACTCAAACAAAGTCATGATACGGGAGGTGTCTGTGTTTACCTTTTAAAACGTGAGCCAACATTGATACTCTAAGATGAGGTGGAACAGAGGATAGAAGAAGATGGAAAGATAATTAAAGGGGGAGGAAGGGATGGCTGAAGGAAAAGATAATGCTGATGTAGGAGGAGGTGGAGGAGGAGGGTGCTGCATAAAGGATAGGAGGGACCACAAGAGAGAGAGAGAATCAGAGACAAGATTACATTCTTGGGAAATGAGGATGGTCACCATGGCAACTGCAGCTGAGAATCACATGATGCGGAGGAGTCAGAGAGAGAGCAAAAAAAAGAGAGACAGACAGAGTGGGAGGGTTGGGTGTGCCATTGAACGAGAGAGGAGGGGAGAAAGGAAAAGAGACGCTAATGAGGTGAAGTAATAAAATGGATAGAAAGACAGCAGGAGGTGTGGAGGAAGGAGATAAACGATTGTAGTGACGAGTGTATATAAAGACAAAAGTGTGTATTGGTTTATCGCTGGGGCTTTTGTAGGCCACTGGATTACAATGACGTCACGTGACCATGAGACCTGTCTAAAAATGGAATAATAAAGGTTATATTTTAGGGACAAGGGGCGAGGCTGACGGGGGTGGTATTATGAGAGGGATGAAGAAAATTATTTTAAGCGTGAACACAAGTCCAAAATTGGAAGTGTGGGGACGAGGTGCTGGAGGAGAAAATGTGCCAGGGAAAAGGAGATTGTTGTCTTGTTGTTTTTGTCACTCTTTTTTTCTGTTTTGTACATGCACTTTGTGTCCGTGTTCCTCCATGCATGTCAGCTTCATGACCATTATTTTTTTATGCTGTCTTTAACATCCGGCCAGTGGCACCAGGCAACAACTTGTATGTTCAATGACCGGTTTCCCAATTTGGTCACGTCTCTGGCTTCATATTTCCATACATGTGTCTGGTTATTATCAGTGTCCTGCAGTAACTTCACTTGTAAAACATGATGTAAAGAAGAAGCCTGTGTTACTTCAAGGGGTTCAGACTTTCTGAGAAACACTTGTACAGCCTCATTGAGTTAGGAATGTGATTTCTTAGCCATGCATACACTCTTTTTTACGGTGTTGATACCCCGACTTATTAGCCATTTCCATCATAAACCCAGCATTTTTTTACTTACTTTTTAATTTGTCGACATTGTCTTTAGCCTTAGCTGGACTTTGTGTACAGAGGTGATAAAAATGTAAACGTTAGCACACTAAGATGGTTCACATAAGATGGAGACCACAGTGAATATACCATGGTGTGTGATAGGCCCCATGATGGTAGCTATATAATATGTGTTTGTCTCTTAATTTTGTTCCCTTTATGTATGACCGATGCATATGCGGAATGACAATTAAAGCAGTCTAAGTTCAAGTATAATTTTAAAATAAAGAAACTAAATCAGATATTACATACGAACCAATCAGGCGTAATCAGATTATTACAGTGAATGTAAATCATGCAGTTATTCTAGGGATGATTAAAGATGATCGAGTTGTGTTTCTCTATATAAAAGTGTGTTTTTTATTTGGGCAAAGGTTAAAAAAGGTTTCCTTTTCAACTGCTGATCCCCTTTCTGTATCTATGTGTAAAGTATTGAGTTGAAAACAAACCTGCATAGGAAAGAGTGTTTCCAGAGTGCTTTGTTCAACAATCCATTACCTTCACAAGCTTTGCGGAAGTTTAAACATATACGCATACACAAGACACACACATACTGAGGGTGTCTCCCAACATCTCTGTTTCGACATTGGACCTGAGCTTTGGCTGTGAGCTTAAAGTGTGTCTATGGCCCGCTGCCCAACACTTAAACGGTGACAAACACTGTCTGGACTACGCATGCACATACATGCCCACACACACACACTCTTATGTACAGTCCTGCCATTCATACCCCCACTTCCATACACACAGGCACACACACTTCTTCCTTATCATCCACTGTGGAGCTGCTGAAGTGGATGCTGGAACAGAGCTTTCGTCTTCACTAATAAACATTTACATCAAGTCAAATCCAATCCAGGGGGGATGACGCCTCGCAGAGGACAGCAGACGGAGGGTGTGTTTCCGCTTGATGTTTGAAAGAGATCTTTTAGGGGTTTCGTGGTGTCTCAGCTGGCAACATCAGACATTGGACTAAGGTTTAACTGTGGCCCATGGACACTGTCACTGTCGCAGTGCCTTTTACAAAGACAGTGTCAGAGGGCGAATTATTGAAGTGTAGCTCATTTCTTTGTTTGGCATAGCGACCAACTCTTGAATGAGACAGTGCAAAAGCAATTGTTTTGCCATTTTCACACACTCACGCACACACACCGAGCACACACCGAACACACACAGAAAAGCTTTTATTCATTTATTCTTGGATTAAAATTCTGTATTACACAGTTTTTCCATGTTTTCTTTCAGAATACCATGTTTCCATCCCCTTGATTAGAACCCAGAGAGAGAGATGGGGGCTGAGAAAAGGGGCTGAGAAAAGATGCACTAGTGTAATTAGTTTTCGCTCCATTTGTGGGGAGAGGGTGAGACACAATCCCAGCAAATCAGAGATCAGGAGAGTGCTTACCTCTAGCATGACTGGAGTAATATACAACTTGCTTTTACCATTATTAAGGAATCTAAATCCACAATTTTATTCAAGCTACATAGTTATGTCCTAATGTTTTGTCTGAAGTATCAGTATCACCATCATAAGTTCTGTACTGGTTGGACTGATATATTCATATTATTTCTCTGTAATAGGAAGCACATGTGAGTTTAGGCTGGTAAATGTGAGGTGGGCCTGCTGATGTACAGTGTGGAGCATTGATTTGTCAAAGGTTTGGGCCAAAGAGGGAAATGGAAGGTCCTAAAATAAATGCCAAATTGCTCTGATTGTCTATTGAATAGAAGGGACAGATGTGAGGAAGGACAGAAAGCAACAGGTGCAGAGGATGAGGGATGCTGCCGTTGATGATGATGACGATGATAAGGGTGGTGATTTGATTGCAGTGACGATTTGCTATTCAAGGCCCGGTCAGGGGTGTAGAGCAGTTAAATAGGGAGTCTCCCAGCAGACTGAAGACACACTCACACATGCATTCTTCAATTCACCATCAATGTAAAGAGGCAAATTGAAACTTCTAACTTGTTCTTTCAAACTCATAAAACTATTTAAGGCATCAAAATTACTTTTTGTTGAAAGTTAACGGATACCGTAGCATAGCTCTGCTTCAAATGGCAACACATTTTCCATCAAACTGGAAGTAAGTGGGCGTGAGTAAGGTTTAAATGTGAACTTGTGTGGAGAAACACATGTGATGAATAAATGAGGGAAGGGACTAGCGAGAGCAAAAATAAAAGACAACAGGATTGATGAACATGACGCCAGGGAAGGACAAATGCAAAAGAACATAACAGTCCGATGAGTACAGGTGGAAGGAGATATGAAGGACAGCCTTAAAAAGAAGAGCACCATAGGGATTTAATTGCAGATAGAGGTCATATAGAAGGATTCTAGTCCAGAGAGATGATGAGTGGCTCACCTGTAGCTGTGGTCTGTCGGACACCGTGATAGGCAGATGCACAACAAGGACAAAGCAAAGCATAGCATCTGAATCCAGTTCCAAATCCTGTTATTACCTCTAAATCCTTTCAAATTCATTGTTATTATTTTGGTTGTGCGGTGCAGCGTGTACACTGTTTTTATTATAACAGTGAACATTTTACTGTGCAGGAAGGGTGTGGGGTGTCACTGCGTTGTCATATTAATTAACCCTGTCCTGACACATTTTTCCATTCGCTGTGAGGGAAAACAGAGTTGATCTCACCGGGACACTCTACTCGGTCAGCTACATGTATTGGCGTGCATGTAGGATGCACATCATCTTAAATTAAGAATAACAAGTTGTACATAGTTCAGTAAGTTCATAGTTCAGTGTGTCAGATCAAGTTGTACATCAACGCATTTAACCGTTTCATGTTCTTATATTATGCTTTTGACATAAAAAAAAACATGTTTAAGGCCATAATTTAATAGTTCACTGACCATGACAGATTCCTGTAAAAAAGGACAAATAGTTTAAAAAGATGAAGTTCAAAGAAGGTCACATAGAAATTCGAATTTAACACTTTGCCAGTCATTGATCAATGTCTGAAACAGAAGGGGAGATTGTGACCACATCTCCTTTGTTGTGACATGGCAGAGGCAAACTGTATCCTGTTCATTCTTCTTTACTTGTTTTTACTTCACTGACACCTAGGTTTCCCAAAATAGATTAAATAGATTTGTTGTTGGCTTTGGAGCTTAATGAATGTCAGTAAGTTGGCATCTTGGAAGCGTCCCAAAGTACACATCCTTAACTGTGAGATTGCTGCATTTCTATTGTTGCACCTGCTTTGCATTGCACATGTGCTGAAATACACGGTGTAGATGCACACATTTTTAAAACCTCTGGTTCGGTTTCATCTCATTTTCATCTCATTGGATCGATCAAAAAACAATTTAGATAGTGATCACACAGATGACATTCTTAGCATTCCAGCTTACACATCACTGAACCTGATGATGAATGAACCTGTTTGTTTTTTGTTATTTTTTGGAGGCCTGCTTTTCGATCTGTGCAGTGGTTTCATCGACAGCTTTCACAGCAGCAGAAAAAACAAGAATTTTTGGGTGTAATGAAACGTCCTGAAAAGTCTTGTTTAATGATATCAATCGTTTTGTTTGAGATTTGGTAGAAAGGACTCATAGTGAAATTAGCAGCTCTCTGCTGGGGGAGCCTTCGTTGACACAATTAGCTTTCTGGACTTTCTTCGAGGCCACAGGATTAATTTGGCACTAAATGAAATGAGCCGGTACCGGGCGACTACCAGGTGTGAGCTTGTCAGACTGTTTGAGGTCAAATCAGGTTGCTGCTCGACAAGTATATATCTACTCAAATCTCCAAAATCATGTTATCTGCTGTCATCTCCTCCTGATTGCTTTGGCCTCTGTGAGTTTCAGGGGAATGTGGAAACTCAAACACATTGTGCGCATAATTTCTGGGTAAAATTAAAGTCAATGGTAGCACTCAACCCAATGTATATTATTTTATTGGATTCAAAATATATATTTGACTTTTGGTGCTGTTTAGGTGCACAGACGTCCAACTGTCATCACTGTCTACAAATTGTTGAAATATTGTTACAAACATAATTTCTTCACCTGACAATAGACGTTTCTTGTATAGCATTTGCTGTAGCTATAATCAAAGTCTCCCTCAAGTAGTAAAAATGTGACTATATATATAATGAAATTATGTCTTTGTGGAAAGGAAATTACAGGTCCCTTATGCACAAACAAGCATTTCAAAACTCCTGCTTTGTAATTAAATGTCACCAAAAGGAAAAGAAGAGAAATTCTTTAAGATTTTACAAAACTATCTCAGCGATAAAAACTTCATATAAAATGTCACAACTCACAACTGCGGGAGAAATGTTACACAGTAATATACACACTCCGCATAACTTATGATAAAACCCTTGGAGTTTGTAAATCTCATTCCAATTTGGGTACATTTTACATTAAAACAAAAAAGCCTTTCTCCGATTACAAATGAGTTTTAATAGACTTTAATTTGTAAAGTGCATTCTTTAAGGCTACCTTCAAGCAAAAATATAATTATAATATAATTATTTAGCTTTGCAATAACTGTGTGGTTTTGTAATGCGTCCTGAGCTACTGAAAGATGACTGCATGTCTGTTGATAGTGGAGGACAACAGCCCCCTGCTGCACTTCTACAGGAAGCATAAAATACTTTTACCTTTGTCCAAAGCCAAGCATTTTCTTCAAGATGTATGATGACATTGAAATGGCTCAGGCCTCTCTATAAACTGAGGTGGCTTTGTGATGCGTTTGTTTATCTGTCCTGACTCAGGGTCCCTGATGACATAATGACTGTAAATGATGTGAGGTGTAGTGAAGGCTTTTTGCCAAGACAATGTACCACTATTAAAAAGAAGCTCCCTCTCCAGTTAATCTCTTGTTGTTGTTACCACCATCTAGCTCTTCTCTCCTTTCCCCCTCCATCTGTATAAACTTGTGGTATTTTGTTCTTTTTCTGCTATATTTGATTGATCTACATTTGAATGTCAAAAATGCACTGAATAAGTATGATGGTTTTTTTCCTACTGTAGTATACACAAACTAATAATCTTTCATTTATATAGTGGCACGCTGTTGAAATGCATTTTTCAGGCTGACAGTATTGCTGTCACACCAATATTGCCATGTTGATATTAAGTTACAACATTCTATCACTGTTATGCTCTAATATTTAACATATTGCTTAATCATCTCTTTTTCCTCTTGCGTTACTTTTAGGCGGATGCTAAGATGGTGTGTGATGTGGTCAGTCGTATGGAGGACACAGAGCCTTATTCTGCCGAGCTGCTCGGTGCTATGATGCGCCTGTGGTCTGACTCCGGTATCCAGGAGTGCTTCAGCCGTGCCCGGGAGTACCAGCTCAACGATTCAGCACAGTAGTACGTACATGTGGTCATACTCTACCCTATGATGAAACATAATCAATCACCATTACAACTACCAGCTTGTGATATGCTTAGTGTCTGTGTGAGAGTGGAGAGAGAGACACACATGGGCAGGAAAAACGGGGATGGAAATAGAGAGAGGAGGTCGTGGTGGAGGTGGAGCATCATTCTCAGGTGCCATGCTCCTGCGTGTAGCCCTAATGTATCTGCATACCATACATCCACTGAAATTGCAGAATGACATAAAAAATAATTGCAGTAGAATGTTTCACACATGATCATTGATTTGTGCTTCTGTGGGCAGTGCACACACCACACACATCACACCGCACGCTTATACAAGCCTATACAGCAAGCTCTAGCCATGCTTATGGGGAATTATGCTTATATTATCAAACCAATCTATCTCAAATGACAGCACGGCTTATTATGAGGAAAACCACAGGTAATTATGACATTTGACTGCACCCCCGCTCAATTAAACCCCAAGCCATAATCCATCCACCATTCTTGGTTGAACCATAACAACAAAACCTTTAGTTCATCATAGGTGGTGCAGTAACCCCGGAACAAGCATTAAACTGGCTTTAAATGTATTTCGAATTCAGAGATGCTACCTTCAAAATTGTATTCTTTGGCAAGTAACCACATTAAGAAGAAAAGCTTTACTTCCATGAACTATATTGTTTAGGACAGGGTTTCTTTGTTTTGTAGTAATTTGTATTTTTTGTATGAGAGTTCTATCTATAACATGACAACTGTATACAATAAGTGGAAACCCCATCTATAGGTGAGATCACAGCAGGTGCAAAAGAAAACATGAGGAAAAAAGAGGACAGGGTGTAGTGAAAGGATGCTGCGAGAAAAGAAAGGTGTAAGGATTAATATAACGATAGTGTAGATTGATGAAACATAAACATGATCGAATGATGCAGACTGCAGAACAAATGTGACAAAAAAGGCAAAGAAAAGGGTCAGTAGGTAAGTTAAAAATGATGATTGAGCAAGTAAGATGCTGAAAGGGAGAGGGCCATTTGTCATCATGGCAGACATCTTAGAAGGAGAGCAAACATTTTCCTGTCAACATTTACATATGGTCAATTAACTCCAACAACATCCGCCCGATTGTGTGTGTGTGCGTGCATGCGTGTGTGTTAGTGTGTGTTGAATGTCACATTAAAGATTGATGCACACTTCCTATTATGTTGTGGCCCGTGGAGCAGAACAGACCAACAAGCCAATGAACTGATAGGACAGATATCACATGACCAGACCACACTCGGTTTGACTGTGCATGTGTTTGTGTGTGAGTGTGTTTACTGGTAAGGGTGGAGGGGAATTCTCATGTTGTAGCGACCTTTCATAATTTGGGGACTCATTTTCCTTATGGGAAGAAAAATGTAATTGCCATAATGTTTGGATTTGTGTTTGTGTGTAAAAGGATGTTGGGGACATCTCTCCAAAGTGAGGAGATTATCTCAGTATTTAGGTTTGACCTTCAAGGTGGTTTCACTAGTTGTGTAGAATAGTGTTAGTAATTGACCATCTCTCCTGCTCTTCTGAATGACCGACTAATTGTCAGCCCATCTCTTTGGGCCTAGAATACCACGGTTAATGTTTTTTTCAAAAACGTATTTGTTGTGTCAATTATTGTGCTTGTTATGTTAATGATTGGCTCATCTGAGCTGTAACATAGATAGTGAAGTTTGCCATACACTGCAATTCAAAGGCATCCATTTAATAAATAATAGTACTGTGTGAGTTTGATGAGCAAACCCTCAACTGACTAAGAGGTGAGGCGCTCATCTATTTAAGGCAGATGCGTCCCCCGGCCCCAGTGGTTATTGTTACAATGTCTCTCAAGCTTTCTATTTTCAAATGTTGCAGTTCAATATGATTTATTCTTGTGTAAAAAAGCACATATTTTGTTATAACATTTTGTTATATCCGACTCTCATTTCTCTGCCATATTTTATCAGCAGCAACTAGCTGGCTAATGAATTTCAAGAGTTGGTCGGTGATGCTCTTCTCAACATTTCTTGTTTTCTTGTTTTGTGTCTGCGTGCAGCTACCTAGACAGCCTGGATCGGATCGGTGCAGGAGACTACCAGCCGACAGAGCAGGACATCCTGAGGACCCGAGTGAAGACCACGGGCATCGTCGAGACACACTTTACCTTCAAAAACCTCCACTTCAGGTCTGTGCTAATTCCTGATCCTCACGTTTACCTTCTTTGCCTCTCACTGACACCAGCACCCGCCACCCATGTATGCCGTAGGAACCCCACTGTAATTAAATACTTTGTCTGTCCCTTTTTATGATTTTCTGCCTTTTTAATGAGATCGGATTCAATTAGAGTGTGGAGCTATGGGAATGGTGACAGAGAGAAGGACCTCTAATTTAATTACATATATCTGTCTGTCATGGATGCATGTGTAGAGAGTGGCACACAGAGAGAAGAGAAGTTAAACTGGAGACGCAGACTTTTTTTCGATAATTGCGGTATTACACCTAATAACTGATGTCTGATTGCCTTTTCCTCCCTCTTTTTCAACCACATAAACCATGTTTCATTATTCAGATGCACACATTCTTTATAAACATGCGGATAAATGTTAGTTCTGCTATATAGTGCTTTCTATTGTTAAGCTTGCAGCTGAGTAGGCTGGGTGTGTTCTGTGTATAATCATGCAAATATCATTCATGCAATAAAGCTAACAGCTAACAATGCTCCGTTACAAAGACCCACACTGATTAATGCTGAACAGATCTGAGATCAGGTGAATGCAACAACAGCTTGGTTAACAATATATATATATCATTGTATGTATTCTAATTGTTTGAACAATATTATCTGTGGTCGTCTCCGAAATGCAACTTTGTCAAAGTTACTTGACTATTTAGTTTTTTCCCCCAAGGTGACATGGCGTCTAAATGTTTATCTAAATTATCCATTTTTAAAAAGAGTTATAAAAGATATTTCGAGTTTGAGACAACTCAGTATTATTTTCATTATAATAATTATGGTCCTCCTGCTAGCTGATAACTGCATGCTGAGTGCAGAAATATGCACAATCAAAGCAGAAATTGCCTTTTTGCATTGGAGGATAAAAAACTAGGGTATACCAAGCCATCAGTGTAGCAGGGCGGCTGCTATATTCAAAACAAAATTGACAGAATATATGAAACCCTGTGCTCCTTTACACTGACTTGTAAAAACTTAAATCTCAATTTGCATGCATACATTAATGTAGACATCCCGTTCATTCTCACCTGTCTCTCTGTGGCCATCAGGCTGTTTGATGTGGGAGGTCAGAGGTCAGAGAGGAAGAAATGGATCCACTGTTTTGAGGATGTCACAGCCATTATTTTCTGCGTGGCGCTCAGTGGATATGACCAGGTGCTGCATGAGGACGAGACCACGGTAAGACACTGACATATACTGTATATATTCAGATGTACCCTCCCTCTCTCTTTCTCTCTCTCTTTCTCTCTCTCTCTCTCTCTCTCTCTCTCTTTCTCTTTCTCTCTCTCTCTCTTTATGTCTGTCCCTCTCACTGATGCCTTTTTATGTCACTGTGTAGCCTAATGACCTATTTCTTCTCAAAATATTGCAACACACCTTTAAAAGACACTATGTCAGAAAGCATTAGAGTTGCACTGCAGGCTTTCCAGGCCTCTTTGATCCATTCAGGATGTGGGACAACATGGCAACTATTCCCTTAATACACTTTGATACAGGGTATTGTATATAATTGCTCATACAAAGACAGTGAATGCTTGTTGAGGCTTTTTGTGTAAAAAGTTTGAGACAAGAACAGAAGAACGTATCTTTTGCTCTCTAATTCTAGTTCGTAAATAAATTAGAGGATGAAAGACTTAAAAGGTTAACGTAAACATTTTATGTGTCCATGGAATGAGTTTGTGACAGGAATTATAGGCTCATTTAACTGCTGTGCATTTGCACTTATTTGACATTTGTCTCACCATTTGGCATTATTTAATAATGTTGACACGTGAGCCGCCCCCCACTTATTGACCACACAGATGAATATCAAAAGAGGACATGTTAATATATAAACAGAATATCACGTCATTCAAAATGGGCATTGCTCCAACACTGGTGCACACACTGCTGGATTGTATTCAAAGCATGTTTGTAAATGTGCGTTATTTTTCTTTATGCAAAGCATATTTTGCTTCGACAATGCAATGACCTTATGGGCAAACCCTGTTTTAAATAACGCGAAGGCTAGGTACAGTAACCTTTATATCAGGTAGCACTCAGTAAATCATGCTGACTCTTAACATTGAAAAACGCACAAGGTGATGCTAGTATTTGAGTATTTTCTTTATAAAACTTAAAGTAAATATACTTAAAATTATGCCTGAATAATATTTGTTTCTTTTTGGTTTACTTAAATATTTGCACCTTGAAAAACCTTCAATGTGTCATCGCCATAACTAGAGTATTGTGAAGTGGTTAACTGCAAATGAGGACCTATTTGATATTTGGTGAAAACTGGAGTCACTGGAGTAGCCAGATTTTGCCACAACTCACCATGTGGCTAGAAAGATGATGTAGTCTGAAACAAGTGAGCTCATTTCAATGCATGTTGCTCCCTGTTATTTATCAGCCTGAAGTGTTTCCTCTGAGAATTTTCAGGCTGGGAAAATGTGTTCTGTAGCGGCTCTATTTATGTAGATGTCATCAAGCCTCCCCCTGTGCTGGGAGCACCAGAAGAACATCAGAAAATGAGAGGAAAAATCCATCACCAAACTCACAAATAGCTTCTATTATGCGGGGTAAACACATAATCCAGACAGATGAGAATGCTGAGAGCCTGACAGGAAGTAGATCACCATGGGATGCGATCCCATGATGTCTGTTCTTCACTGTGATGGAAACCTCCTCCAGGGGTTTGATTGAGAGGGCCGCGCAGCCACAGTTGAGTTGGTAAAGGGTTCACGTGTTAATACTACATATGCGTTCCTATGTGCCATCTGGGTTTTTGTTTACATCCCACCCTGGCAGCCTGTTTTAACTTTTTATTCTAACAGAACAATTTCCCTTCAGGAACATTATAGCTTTTTACTGATTCTAGAAACACGGAAACTGTACACAGCAAAAAATAAATAAAAAATGACCTGCTCCAATATTAATATTACAAATAATTATTGATAACACCCGTTCATAACCTATACCGCATATCCTATCTTTATGAGGGTCATGGGGAGCTGAAGCCAACCCCAGGGTACACACTGGACAGGTCGCCATTCTCTATGCTGCCCATACACAAATCCAAAAAACAGTACGTAAGAGGGAGGGCTATTTTATTTTAATGTGTGAGACTTAAATAACATCTTGTTTTGGGAAAACAGTGTGGGAGTTAAATTACCAGGCTAAAAAGCAAATATTTTTCAGTGAGTATTTTTCACTCAAACGCCCACTGTCAGTGCTACTACCAGACACATCCATGGCATTAGAAATGACTACCACCCTCACCCTTATTGGAGTTTTAGACAGTTTATTGAATACATAAGCACAACAGAAATTGAAATCATTCATTTTCTCAGATTTGCCCTGTCTGTTGTCCCTGTCCGACAAGAGTTCTTGTCCTTGTACTTAATAAAGCAGTATTTAACAATTACACCTTATAATATAATTAGTATAAAAGAGGAATGTGACCTGGACCAAATGGATGAACAGATTGGTAAAAAAAAAATCAATGTGTTGAAGCCCTAATAAAAGTATTTTCTAAAGCCACCATCTCCAGTTGTTAGACAAACTTCTCAGCTAATGTGGCTAGCAGCAGTGACAGTGTTTACTCTGAACAGCCTCCCGCCGAATAATCGACTGTCACATCAGAACCCTCTTTCATTTTATAAGCGTATAAAGTCTAACAGCCCCTTACTTAAATACAAAAATCAATTTCTTACGTTACAAGACTTTAAAAGACCTTCTCAGGTAAATTAATGCATTGCTTTCACCAGGTGGTCTGCTTCGGTTGTGTGTTTATATTATCCTCATAGGGTTTATATTGTACCATAGTTAAGAAATAATAGGCCGCTTCATACTTCATTCACTGGTAAATCTATACAAGCAGCTGAGTGCTGTTTGCACAGAAACATATCCAATAACACACATACTTGTGATGCTGCTCTTCCCATTCAAAAACTGCTTGCATTGTGTTTTCCTCTGGCTATTCTTGTCTTGTCACACACTACTACATGCACACAAACACACACACACAAACACACAAGCATGTGCGCACACTCTCACACACAAACAGACTTTTTTCTCTGATATGATTCCTGCTCTGGGATAATACTGTCTTCCTGCCTCCTTGGGTGGTGGGGTATATGCTAGGGAAGTGGGATCTGAGGTGGGTGGGGCTCTTGCATTTTCAGTTCCTGCTCTAAACTCCGCCCTGCAGCATCTCTGGCTCCTTCCAATCCTCCTGTCCCTCTCGCCATCGACTGTCCTCTCTAACCAATCAGCAGTAAGATCTTCTACAGACGCGCCACGCAAAGACAGGTATGAAACCTCCTGATAGGTTATGCACTCACCAATAGTTGAAAGCAGTGTCTCTTTGTGTTAGTAATTCAAGAATTTGTGTGTGTGTCTGTGTGAGTGCGTGTGCGTGCGTGTGTGTGCGTGTGTGTACGTCTGTGTACGTGTGTGTGCGTGTGTGTGCCTGTGTGTGTGTGTTTACCAATTTATACTTCGACTTTACTTTTGAGTCTATAACCAGAGAGAAACTGCTTTCAACTCATCCTTTTAACTCCTCTGGGTCTGATCTTATTTTCATTAGGCAGTTTTTAGGGTTTTTGATTAATTGATTTTTCTGCATGAGCAATAAAAGCTAATGCTAGTTTGTTTTTCATCTTGGAAAGATTTTGTCAGCAAACACAATAGAGGTTTCACGAAAAGACATATAAACTACTAACAGGAAAAAGAGCCCAATGGATAAACCAAAATTAACTACATTTTTCATATATATTTTTTTTATAATAAGTTGTTATGGTTTGTAGCTATTGTATCTGCCTACAGTCTGTCTTATTTACAATGTGTGTATCTGGCCCATACAAATTTAAAATTTCTTACCATAGAAAAGCTCTTGGTTGGACATAAACCTTGTTCTTTTCCTTCTCTTTCTTTATTATTGCACTGCTACATTTATAATGCACTGCTTCCACAAACATTTGCTGCCTTCTGCATGTATCCTACACGTTTATTATTGTCTACTTCTTTATTCATGCTAATGGCAAGAAGTTCTATAGCCATTTCTACGTTAGACAATGAGATAAATGAAAAAATACAGGGACATTACTCAACAGTGCCTCCAGTGGTCATAATCTAGACAGAGTAGCTTTAGTAGTTATTTCTTACTCAGTCTACTACAGTTACAGAAGACAGACGCTCACAGCTAAACGCTAAAAGTGAATTGCTTTTTAAAAAACTTCATGGCAGCAATAAGCTTCGAATTCATTGTTATTACTGGTACACAATCAATACACAGCAATACAATGCTGTGTCCACGGACAAGAGGAGGTCCTCAGTACCTCTGCTTTCTTGTTTTTGTTTTCCCAGTTTCTCTTTGTGTTCCGATGGTGTGTTTTTGTTCTTGTGTACTTGCGTGTATAAATAACACATTTTCATATCATTTCAATATACATATGTTTATCTATATTCCATTGAGCAAGTGTTTATGTCCCTCCCACAGAACCGCATGCATGAGTCTCTGAAGCTCTTTGATTCCATCTGTAACAACAAGTGGTTTAACGACACTGCCATCATCCTCTTCCTGAACAAAAAGGACATCTTTGAAAGCAAGATCAGCAAGTCACCCCTGTCCATCTGCTTCCCTGAATACAATGGTATATATTGATTTACTTCATACTGATGTTAATTTATCTATATTTTATATTTATATGGGGGCTAGAAGGCAGAGGTAAACCACCCAATACCAAACATTTAGGAAAAGCAAAGTGCCACTTGAGCGCAGTGCTTCAGCCTAAAACTAATCTTTATGTGACGTGTGCAGTGTAGCACTGCAGATATTTAACCCATAATAAAAACACAAATTATAATTTATCAAGCAATTCATCTTATTCATATGATATGTTTATCACCCAGCCCTGTGTGGAATGAAGAACCCATCTTGTTGAATTAATCACTATGTAGATGGTGACTAACTTCATATATTAAGTCATTATATTGTTGTTAACCCCCCCCCTTAACACAGTTCAACAGTTCTTTCCATTTTTTATACAACTTTTTTCATCAACTTTGTGAGTAATTGTACACTTTATACTGTATACTAAATGTTGTTTGATAAAGGAAAAGGGGATAGAAGGTAACACAGACTGAATAGAGACCACATGATTAAAAGGCTGGGAAGTGTCAGACTCAGACTCTAGAACACAGCACACAGAGTCAAGCTTGGCCAGTAAGCACGTCCCTCCGTTTGAGACAGAATGCACCTCAGCAGAAAGTGTGCTGAGCTAGAAATTCAAAGGTTGTGTTTTTTCAAGAAATACTGCTGATACAGAAAATGAGGTAAAGTCCACTTCTACCAAGGTTCAGATGGCAACCGTTTTGAAACCTTCTCCTAATCCCTACTATATGTCATCTCTCTCCTTAGGTCCGGACACTTACTTGGAAGGAATAGCCCACATTAAGTCTCAGTATGAGAGCAAGAACAAGTCAATCAACAAAGACGTCTACTCCCATGTGACCTGCGCCACAGACACCAACAACATCCAGTTTGTCTTTGACGCTGTCACTGATGTCATCATATCTTTTAACCTGCGGGGCTGTGGTCTTTACTGATGATGCTGTTAAATGTTAGCCAGTGGCAGATGGGTTTTTCACATACCGTAAGTTTACTCGTATACTGTAGGTGTCACATGGTAAATCCATGTGGCATGTACATATGTGTGGCCCTTTTCAGTGAATTTATTATCTAATAGAAAGTCAAATTAGGGGTGTTTATGATGCCATCATACTACTTAACCCCGAGGCTGACCATTGGTTCAACTCGACCCTGTATTAATGAATTGGTTGGTTGGCCGAGACCTATTTGATTTGACATGTTTAATTCCTTATGTCAGTTTCAGAAAAACCAGTAGCACATTCCAGTAACACTGTACGTTTAATTGTACCCGCCAAATAGGTTGCTGGTGTGCTGCAGACATCTTGCACAATGCTTACAAACTTATCAAACTCTTCAGGGACGCATGGTTCCTAAAACTCACTTGTACATAGACTATAGCAGTGCCTTACGCATTGAAAAAGACTGAATGCAGATGCACCCTTCTGAGATCCAGGAGTAGACTTCGATAACGATTTGGCGAAAACTGCATTTTTTGACCTCAAGTATTTTAATTCAGGATGTCACCTTTGTATGCCATAGATGTGTGTCTTAGTCACACGAAGGTCCAGTCTAAAACTATGTCATTCATTCATACCTTTGTGTGTGAGACTTTAAACAGTTGACAAAATGGTATCCAGCCAGATTTAAATGGTAAATAATCCGAAAGAAATATAGAACTGATTATCATGTAGGCTGAGTCACATGCTAGATAATTATAACAGAGACTGGTATAAATATTAATGGTCCGATTGTAATTCACCCCCACGCAATGCTTGCGCAAAACGGGCTTCTGCTTTGTTGTAGTATTTATTTTTCGCTGTTGAAGACCCTGCTCCAATGAGCTGTAAGTGGTACAGCATGTAATGTCCGACTGTTGCACTTAGCCAAACTCTTTATTCTGTGGAACTACAGAATTTTACAAAAATAAATAGATGTGTAAACCCATGAAAACTAGGACATTATGAACTACTTCGTGATAGAAATAGACAAAATATGGATGAACTAATCATTGTGAAGTTGTAAAAGTGAATTATAGTCTAATGACACATCACGGTAGGAATTTTATTTAAGTTAATATTGCAAGACCTCACCTCTTTTGGATGGTGGCCTATATGTATTTTATACTTGACTTTTCGGAGTTCCTTATAAAAAAGTGCAGTTCGATGCATTTGTGGCCACTTGAGTCAACAAATTATTACTTATTATTGGCACACTGTTGATACGGCTCACTCTACCATCCTCTGACCTAGAAAATACATTCATAATCAAACAGCTACAATAGGATTTTGAAACTTCTGACTGCCAAAAATAATCTGCAAATGGCAACCGAGAATTATTGCTCTAGTTCTGACAAAGATTGTCTCATGCCATTCCAGTCATTTGAAAGAACATACACGAGAGTGTGTGCGTGTTTGTGAAATAGCGCCCTAAAGCATTTCGTACCTCTCGTGTTAAATACATTGTTTAAGAAGTACCCTAAGAATTGGAACATAATTATTTAGAAAACAATGTGAATTAAGTATAGCTAGGGTAATTGTTTTCACTTCAACTATTTTTCTCCCTTTGTCAAATTTTTATTCTTATTTATGTGAGGATAAAGCTTCCGTCATCCTTCATGGCCTCTGGTCATATTTTGCAATTGATTTTAAATGCTGTTGCAACATGCTTGGATCTACTATAAAAACAATTTCAAGTGATACAAGAGCGAGAGTGCTGACTTTACCAGACAATTCCCAGATAATGCTTAAATGGAAGCACTGGTTTTAACGCACCCAAGGGCCATATCTGTTGTATCAGGCTGCACAGGGTATTATCTCCATTGTCCACCACTCCTCCTCAACAAGCCAGTAGTGAGCTTTGAAAGATTGTGTTCTGGTGAGAGCATGCGTCTTGGGGGAAGGAACGTCAACCTTGTGACTATTGTTTTAGGCCTGATCTTTCGCATTTTGCTAAATGAGTTTCATTTCTGTTGGTGGGTCACCCTCCCAGAACTGCTGTAGGACTGAGGTCTGATGTAGTGCCCAGCTTAGGTAAAATGAAAATTAATGTGTGCTGTTCGTGTGAATAATTTGAATGTTAGGGTGTTTACATTAAAGCCAGAGAGATGCATGGGATAGCAGGAAAATATAATCAGCTGTTTTACCAGTGAAAGGTAGATGATGTCATTAGCTCTTTCTAGCACATATGTGCCATTTCCTAATTAGAGACAGAAAGGTACCTAAAGCTGTTGATCAGGTTGCTCTGTGTGTGTGTGTGTGTGTGTGTGTGTGTGTGTGTGTGTGCGCATGCATGCTATGTGTGTGTGGTTCTGTTCCATTACGTGCACAACATGTGCATATACTGATTGTAGAAGTAAGAGACAAAGTCAGTCCCAGAGTGTTGTGGTGGAGTCAGTATCTATGGATTTAGATTACCCAGAAGGCACCTGTCTACCCTTTCCACACAGATAGGCCCCAGACACATACATGCACACATGCACTAAAGACACAAACACACGCTTGGGACTTGAACAAATGTCAGAACACCTTATGTGCCAATGCCAAATATACTACCGTACTCAGCCACAGAGCCTTAGATGTGTTGTGTGTCTTTTGCCAAACAAGAAACCTGCAGTTACGTAATGTGCATTTCTTTCGTTTATCAACTTCTCATTTGACTTTAACATTGCTTACAAAGCGTAAAGTGATTGATCATTTCAGAAAGATAGGCTTTGAAATAACATCACGTGTCTGGCTTGCAATTAGTGTAAAGAGCATTTCTTTCTAGGTTATATAATGATGGATTATGGACGCTTCCCTGCTTTTTAAATGAATCTGTATTTAAGTGTGTGTGCCTAGATTGTTTTACGACTTGCATAGACAATGGTCTATTTGTCCCTGGTCTTTAGATTTTATTTTAAATGCATTGGCCAGAAAAAGAAAAAATCATTTTCACATTGTAATGTAGCAGAATCACTTCCTTTCCTTCAATTTTGTTACAGGGTTTTATTGGAGCTTATTTGATTTAGCATTTCTTGTAACACCATCATCACACAATGCAGCCAAAGATGCTTGTGGAGATGTTGCTGTTAGATTTCAATGTAGGCGGTCCTCCTCAATATGGCCTTTGACTTTTATGCCAAAGTGCTAAAAGATCAGCCAGCAGTTTACACATGCTGTGGACGCCATCCACACTATGTTAACAAGTTCCAGTTCACAATCGGGTGATTTATTTCCCCTCCGGGTGACAACGGCAGGACACCGTTTTCAGCTTTCGGGCTTTGTCTTCCAACTCTGTCATGCCTGTGTTAAACTTAGGCATTACAGGCTTGCTTTATGGCACTGAAGTCAACTTGCAGGCTTAAATTTTGTTTTTTAAAAACAGCATAGGCTTTTATAGTTTTTCCCCCAAGGGAGTGATTAAAACAAAATTAATTATTTTTACTTGGGGTATATGAAAAACCTTTGGTTCACTACACATCGATGTGAAAGAAGTGAAAGTAGGTGTCTGGCTTACTAATAGCAGACCAACCAACACACATATTTTTACAGTTTTTTCACAACATGTATTTGATACATCAGCTATGTCTATATCAGTTTTAAACTTGCAAGAGTAGGTCAAATAACCTTAAACTTTGATATGGCCAGCTTGCTCAGAACGGCTTGTTTGTGGTCAGAGTCAAATTAATGAAATTACAAAATGTTGCTGCTCAACTAATAATGATAGTTTCATTAGAATGGATTGACTTAGCATCAGAAGTTTACTGGTGTGCCATTACAAATCCAAAAAAACACACCCGTGGAATCTGTAATTTGGTGTGACAATAATGAATGATAGCATGCACACTATTATCAAAAGTAGCTCTGAAATGAAAGTAAAAAAACGTTTTCATTATTGAAAATGTGCAAATCATTTTGATTCAGTAATGTACTGGAGTCTCATCCTAATCAGCTCCGACAAGGAGAAAAAAAATAAAAAGGTGCAGTCCTTCACAAACATCACATTGTTCGATTTGCTCCCTTGTCTGATCTATGCCGCTCGCATCTCTCTGCAACACTGACTCTCGAAAGATATTAGTGGTTTATAAAGTGATTTTTATTGTGCTTTTCCCAACCTGTCCCTACTCCTGATTAATTAAAAAAAGAACCCAAACAATCAGTGGGAAATCCCATCAACAGATGAGGACAGTGGGTCATGTAGTTTACGTCTTGCTTCAGTCCCAACAATAGATTATGGGTTCTGATATGCCGAAGTAAAGGAGAGATTTGTGGATGAAATGTTTCTTATGTTAGATTGAATTATGTCCTGTGGTGTCTTTAAGCGGACTTATTTTTGCTTGAAATTTAGAAGTAGATTTTTGCCTGCAAATACCGTCCTTATGATTTGTGCATTTACCACTCAACTTTGCCATCTGATGAAATTAGCACTTAAGCTTGGTGCTCTACCAGGAGAGAAGTCAGAAAGCCGCAGGGTGCGTGACCATGCTCTCACTGCTGCGAGTGTTGTAGCTTTAATGTCCATTTAGCCCATCTGTCCACTGTGCGCCAATACCCACCACCTGTCACCTACCTGACCCCCATTTGTGGACAAATGCCTGTATGTATGTTTGTCTGAGCATGTGCTGTATGTTTCTGAGCATTGTGAGTGAAATGTATCTGCTGTATCTTCCTCACTTCTGTCATAATTTATTGAACGTTGTATTTATACATAAGAGAAATGATAATAAAGCACCACAACCTATCTTGGTGTGTGTGATTATTTTCCTGTGGCCTAATTATTTTTGGCCTGTCCCCTGTATGTGTGTTTGCATTTGCGAATGGAAATATATATATATGCAGGCATGCAGAATGTTACACTTGATGTCATTAAAGGATTTTGCAGTAGCTGCACATTGTGCAAAAAAAACATCCAGATTGTGTTTATCTCCTGTTCCTTTTTATCATAACTGACGTTATTTTTCTTTATTTTTCTTTGCTTACTCTACCTGTTTATATATGAAATCAATCTACACTGTCACACTGTAAAATTTGTAAATGGGTGGTAACTTTAACTTTTCCCTTATTTTCCCTTCTCTTTCCTTATCTCCTGATCCATATTTCACTTCTCTGTTTTATCCTCCTCTCTTGTTTCAATGTGTTACTATCTCATCTTTCATCTTCTTTTCTATCCCTTCCTCTCTCCCTCCACAGAATCGCATGCATGAGTCTCTGATGCTGTTCGACTCCATCTGCAACAACAAGTTCTTCATCGACACTTCCATCATCCTCTTCCTCAACAAGAAGGATCTGTTTGCAGAGAAGATCAAGAAGTCTGCGCTCAGCATCTGCTTCCCCGAGTACACAGGTAATAGTGTTTTAATTTCACTAAATCAATTTGTGTGAATTCAGTGGAAAGATGTATCAGCTCTAAAAGCGCAAAACCATGAACAACACTGACAGACAGCTGAACAAAATTGATTTCTTCGGGATTATAAAACGCTGTATAGCAGTTAGACTGAATCCATTTACAAAGGACAACAAAAGCAGCTGATGAGCAATAAACTGGGTGATCACGTGGACAGCCCTGCAACAAACATATGATTAAAAAAAAAAACTTTAGACATGACTGGGTTCACAGGATTACTCATATTTAGACTAATACAAAGTTAGCATTGGTTTGTTCAAAGTTGGGGAAACAGCAATTTTATTCCATCTAAAGACAACAAAATCAGTCCTTTTAGCACATCTGATGCTCACTGTTATTCCTTATTTTACAGTTATCTGTGGGGGGAGGGATAACTTTACACAAATAACGTTTTGCTTTTGTTGTCATGGAGTTTAGTTTTATGGATGTGCAGGCAGGTGAATGTTTTAATATTTTATTAAAACCACCTTAGATGTTTCGACCACGTCCCAGAACTAATGCTAAGCTGAGAAGAAAGCCAGTTTAGATTGTATCATATAAATGATGTCTAGTGCTGGGCAATGATTACATGTTTTAATCCTGATTAATTGCATTGCTCAAAATTCAACAATTAATTCAAAATAAATGTATTGCTCACTGAGAATGTCAGTCAACAAAAGAAAAGTAACACTTTAGTGATGCAGGTTGAGTAGTTACACAATGACAGCGCCGTAGCAGTCTTAGGCCCAGCCCCCCAAATGCTCTCATCGGTTGAGACGCGGGAGTGACTGATCAACCAACCAATACTGATCAACATCCCGGCCCTCCTGTGACCCATGGTCTGTCTGTATGTATGTCCATTCAGAGCCAGTGAGAGACAGAGTTTAAAAAGAAAAACAGATGTTAACACGTGATAAAAATAACTGACGGCGTTATAAAGTCCAAATTTACACTGTGAACGGTTCTGAGAAATGAGCAGGAGATAGCCGTAAGAAAAAAAAACAAGCGTTTGAAGAAATGTAGTGTACACGAGGATGAGGTCGGCTGTTCAGCAAGGATAGCATAGAGGGAGCGAAAGGGGACGCTGACTGGCAGGAACGAGAAAGCAGGCGGTGGAGGAGGGGGACGGGAGGAGGCGTGTGTTGCTGTGGCAGAGAGAGGAAGGGTTTGGGAGTTAGGGAACAGGAGACGGTCACACTTGGTCAGCCATGAAGACAGCGAGTGTGGAGATGACAAGCCAGAGCTGTCTGCTGCCTTCTCCACACAGTCCCAGCTCCCTGAGCCTATCCTATGAATTTCTCTCTCTTGTGCTTAACCTATTTTTGGTTTTATTAGGCTAACTGCCTTGATAATCACAGTTGAGTCCACCTTATACATTCTGTCACTCCCTCATTTATGTCTCCACATTACTTTCTTCCTTCTTTTTTGTTTGTTACTTTTCTACTTTTCAGGCATGAATCCTTGAGGAGTGGCTGGGCAAAATATATTTCAACCTCCACATATGCGCAACTAGGAGGAAAACCTTGTATGGTCATCAGATTACAGTAAAATCAAGAGTCTGTTGTGTGACCTCTGCTCCCCTCTGCCTTTCTTATCCCTCTCCAGGACCCAACACCTATGACGACGCAGCGGCTTACATCCAGGCACAGTTTGAGAGCAAGAATCGCTCCCCGAACAAGGAAATCTACTGTCACTTGACCTGTGCCACGGATACAGGAAACATCCAGGTGGTGTTTGACGCTGTGACCGACATCATCATTGCCAACAACCTCCGAGGGTGTGGCTTGTACTGAGCCTGCCCTCACAGCCTATAATATCCCCCCTCCGTGTCCCCTCCCTCTCTCCCGCCCCTCCCGCCCTCGCCCTCCCTCCATGTTCCTGTTCCTATGACACTGCTGTGGAAATGATGATGATGATGATGATGATGATGATGACGATTCTGCTGATTATTTAAAGAAAAGAGAAAGAAAAATGCAACTAGGTACATATTAATAAAAATAAAAAATAGGCATACATATATAGAAATATATATAAAAGGTTTTTAGTTCTTGTCTCTTCTGTTTTCCTCCCGCTCCGACCTCCCTTTGGCCTGCTGCCAAGCAAACACATTTGTTTTAGTAGAAAACATGAGACCCAGCAGCCTTGAAAACTTCTTGAACAAATTCGACGAATGCCTCCGTTCCGGCTCTCCTCTGTCTCTCTTGCCTCGCGGTGTCTTTTGTTAGTGACAAACAAGCCCTGTACTTTTTCTTTTTTTTAATTACTATTATGACTATGACTCCTGTTTTGTTTTTGTGTATATTTATTACATGAGTATCTGTTTGTACACTGATTTCTATTCACATTTTGCCTCACTTGACACCTTTATTTGTTTTCTTTATTTTTTGTTTTGTTGCTGTAGTATTGATGATCTAATAACAAGTTTTGCAGAAAAATCTGCGACAATGTCGATAGCACTAAAAAAGAATTCAGGGCAGGGCAGCCAAAATCTCAAAAACAACTCTTGAGACCTGCTGAAACTGACAACGCTCATGTTTAGCCTTTGTTTACATTAGCCAATACATTTTAAGATGTTTGTTGTTTTTTGATTTTGAGTAACTTGTATCATTTTACTAACGAATTCCGAGATGCGGTTTTTGTCGACAGGAAGTGAGGCTTCCTGTTTCCCAAACCTGGCCTTAGCCGTAAGCCAACCTTCAGTCATGGCTCAGCCAATAGGAAATGTGCTAAATGTCCTATCAGTGCCATGTAACAGAGGCACTGTACTGTAGATAGCTACGCTTTTAGAAGCAAGTACACAATGTTATAACTCTACCTTTCTCACTGTTATAACCTTTAGACCCACTAACATTCTTCAAGTAAGGAAACTCACTCCTGGTTTGATAATGATTGATTAATTTATTAATTTATTTATTGACTGATTGCCTATTCAACACATACCTCTCTCTTTATCTCTTTCCCCCCTTCATTTACACACCACCACGCCTTCCTTCCCTCACTTCCCTCCATCTCTTACATTGTGACCCTTTTTTCGCATGGCGCCCAGATTTCAGGTTCAAAGTCCTGCCCGTATTTTTGGCCAAACCTTCTCTCCCTCCCTCCTCTTTTCCTGCTCCCTTTTAAAGCCGTGGCACGGATAGCATGAAATAATTGAGCCTTTGTATAAACAGACCAAAAAAGAAAAAAAAAAAAGAAAATGTCATCGATACTGTTCAGATAATGATATTAAAAATCCTTTTAATAAAAATTGCAAAAGATTAATACAAAATATTGGGAAGAAATTACAAATAAAAGATAAAGTATATACACTAAAGGGGAGAGGTGATTGGTTCCTTAATTGGATAGGGTGGGGTCAAACTTTAAAAGAAGTTGGAATTCAGTTTGAAAAGTGTAGAAAATCATGTGGAAGATTTTGGGGTTTGGTGACATGTTTAAAAATACATTATTACTACAATGATTCATAAAAACCATTGACCATGGGTATTATACAAAATATCCACAACAACGACAATTATCATGAACCTTTGTTTTCTCTCTGTCTCCATTTTTAAATACAAAGATGTTTTGAATAAGGATCCCAGTTTGATCGCAAGCCGATTTGGAGCCATGGCGATCTCAGACTGACCCCTTGTTGTTGTAATGCTCTGAGCTGTGGCCCACCCCTCCTCCGTTTACCGTTATGCCTGTTTCCCTGCATTAGAACCATGTCCTCAGTTTAGCCTGACTCAGAACGTTAGATATAATATTATAACGATATCTATTTTTTATTAGTTCAGAAAGAAAAAAATAATAATCTTTTTTGGGGGAGAGCACGTTTCTCGCTGCGTTTACAAGTTAGGGACGTCGCATGTTCACACATCGATGCTGTATAAAGTCATGCTCTTTACCTTCTTCTTATCTCTGTCTGTTTTCAGTTTGACACACACCTTCCAGGTCTACAATGAAAAGCACAGTTCTCACATCACACACACACACACTTGCTGGCACCCACACACATACACACACAATAAGTAGATTTGGAAATTTGATATCTTCTCATTCCTAATGTGTTACACCTCATCCTTCTATCTATCCATTTAAACTATATAGACCACTTTTTCTTGCCTTTTTGATTTTTAGTTTTTAAAAGAGAAAACAACTGTATGATGACATGATATACCTGTTTGTGGCATTTTGTTCCTTTTACCTACATTAATTTTTATTTTACCTTCTCTATGATCTGTTCTTTACCAAGTGAATGCTTTTTTTTCTCCGTGCTGCTTTCTCTCTCTCTCTCTCTCTCTCTCTCTCTCTCTCTCTCTCTGACCCTCTACTCCTCTTTAGTGAATGGTTGTTATTTCATGTGGGATGTCCGTGCTGGAAAAACCAATCGAATGTAGTGTTTACATTAAAAAGCCACTGTTTTCATGACTACAAACAAAGGCCAACATTTTCTTGTCTCTGTTTCATTCAGTATTAATGTGTCTGTGTGTTTTCAACTTTGAGTTTTAATGCAGGGTTTCTGCAGAGTTGAAAGTTTACGTTAAAAATATTACATACTTACGTGATATATGACTACATAATCACATAAATGTATTTAACACATTAAATACATTTAGGTGTTATTCTGTTTATTAAATGCTATTCCTACCCCTGTCATGCCTTAAAATTATAATTTTGTTGTCATTTTGGAAATGTTTTAGTGTCATGCATAGTGTCAAGTGTCTTTGTGCTTTGTTGTTTTATCTGAACAACTACAAACAAGAGCAACATGGAACTGCATCGCATATTCTATGCCTGGCTTTGAGAGAATGTATGGATAACTTCTCTCTTATTTCTGCCTTAAGTCTTTGAGATCACGTGATATTACCTGTGGTTCATTATCTCCTTGGATACTTTTGGGGTAGTGGGAATAAGTGTAAAATCAAATGAGTTTTCACTTGAAAATAATGAATATAATGACTGGTTATTACCAAAATGTGCATAGTGTACATTGCACAGAGAGATTGAAATCATTTTAAAAGTAATTCTGGGAGGAAAATATTTTTCACATCTATCATACCAGGGTCTTGAAATCACATTCATTATGGTCTTTAATAATTATCCCAAATATAACTATGCTATGTTTCATTACAAAATTTGGAAAAATGCTTCGTAACCAAACATGAGTTATACCACCAGCTGAAATGATCGAGGACTATCAGCAGTCTCTCTGTTGCTTACCAATCTGCAGGATTATTGTCAGTGTCACACAAGACCTGCGCTCATGAAGACCTTCGCTCAACAGCTGATATACATTAGCATCACTTTAGATTAAATGTAGCACTATATGACACACAAAAACAACAAAGATAAGCTTAGACAAGATATATAACTCATAGTTTAGTTTAATGTAATCACTGTAAGCATTGATATTATTACCATTATTATAATCAATATTTGTAGTATCCATTGATCTTTATGTCAGTAGATCGTGTAGTTTTAGGTCATTTGACATTCGCCGAAAAAAGGGAAAAGAACAAAAGCTATACAATGACAGAGGATCAAGGAAGAAAACGGTCTGAGAAAGAAACACCACAAAAATCTTTTTCAGAGTATCAGCAGCAGCTGACGCTGACGAGAACAGAGAATTCATATTTTTTCAAATTTACCCAGGATGGAGGGTAATGCTTATCTAGTCCTAATGCATTATTGTGTTCATGACATAGTCCCCCCTGGCAAGTATAAAACCATTTGAAGAGTACAAAGTAATACCTGAAATATGAAGCTTATTACCATCCGGTTAATCTTTTTAATGAATAAAGGAACATGGTTAATGCAAATGGAATCCCTGTCTGATTTTAATATAGTGCACTTTGTGACCATTTTAAAATTCCATGTGGATTGAATGTGGTTTTTTTTTTTCCCTTCACATAATCAAACAGACTTCTCCGGTCCCAACCCAACAGACTTTCCTGCTCCTGTGATTACCTGATGTATCTCACCTGTGTCCAATTGTTTCCTCCTAGTTTATATAACTCTTTGTTTCCCTTTGTCTATTGTCAGTTTGTCTGTTTACCTTGTGTTCAGTGTTCCAGCCGTTTTTCCAGGTGAGTGTTTCTTGTGTATTTTTGACGCCTGCCTGTTTCTTTGTTTTGGGCTATGCCTTTTGACTGTGTATTTTAGCCCATCTCTTTGGATTCCACAAGAACCGACCTATTTTTTGTGAAAACTTTGGCTTTTTGGATCGTTCCCCTGTCTGTGGGTCCTTTGTTCTGAGGAGAGGTGTGATCGAATGAAATCAGAGGTTGAGGTAAAAAGAGGAGAATTTATATTTAAACTTTTTGAGTTACAATATTCTAAATGTTATACTATACTGTGAGCCATTCAGCAGTGCCAAGCAACAGGAAATCCCAATGATGCATTTCTAAGGTGTCCTATTATGTAAATGGAGCTGGGGAAATTTTCAATGTATGGGAAACCATCGGCAAAGCAGCTGGAAACGTATTGCATAATACAAAGCTCTCTGAGGCAATGGCTGGAATTGCATTTCTTCAGGCATTCCATGTGAGACGGTAGTGGGGATAGTGATGATCATTCTGTGAGCTTTCATGTTTGAGAGACAGGTGGTGACACCACTTCCCATGCTAGACAGATGGAAACCGCAAAACATTTTCAAACTGTTCGCACAGAATTGACAAAGACTGAAGTGACAAAGTGAAATGACAAAGACCAAAATCAGGACCAAGATTTCCCTGACAAGTCCAAGGTCCCCTCCTGCTACTGGGATTTGATTTTAGTAAAGCCCAAGCCACTTCCCCGCCACCACATAGGCCTAATGACTGTGCTATAGATTTCATACCTGGCTCCCCCCCTTCCCAAGGGTCGCCTCTACTCCCTTACAGGACCCGAAAGGGAAGCCATGACGAACTGCACTCAGTCCTCCTTAGAGGCTCGCCTTATTCGCCCTTCCTCGTCACCGGCAGGGGCTGGCTTCTTTTTTGTCGGCAAAAAGGTTGGATCCCTCCGGCCCTGCATAGACTGTAGCCCTTGTGTTGCTTTGTCCCTTGCCAGTTCGTCATGTGTTCTTGCCTTGACTACCAGCAACCCCCTTGTCTTTGTGACCACGTTTTGATTTTGAAAGAACCTTTTCCCACTGCAACGAGTGAGTTTTGTTTCTGTGAAAAGATTTTATTATGGTTAACATTAAGACCTAATTATGTGGACAATTACCTCTGAGTCCTGCATTTATGTCCTTAGTCCTAGTGTCTCAGTTCATAACACATTCCCCCCAAAAAACAATGAAATGGTGAAAAACATTACAAACATTTTCTTTGTATGTTGATTAAACCCCCCACTTTTTTATTTCTTAATTTTGTTATAATAATGTTTATAATTCCAGCTTGTGTTGGTTCTCCTGTCATCATATAGTACATTGCGAAGTGAAAGGGATTCATCACAACACATCTGTGTGGATGTCATCAGCTGTCCTCGAGCATCTGGCTGCCTTCAGGATACAAACACCAATTCCCACTACAGCGTCAGCATCACCATCTCTGTGTGGTCCCAGGCTCAACAAATCTACACCTGCCTTGTAGATGTCTTCTAGATGCAAGCTCTAAGCCATATAGTCCCATGGTTTATTTCCTGCCTGAAGACATATGCTCCCCGGTTCATATAGATATATTTTGTAATCAAGAGTATGGATATATACGATAGACATGTTTGACGCATCCCTAACCTAACTGCCTCTTCTGACTCGTATTGTGATGATTGCTATCCTGAAAACCCTATTTCAGTACATTTACAGAGTTCATCATTCACAATACAACAAGATATAAAACAATACAATACACCACATATTTCACACAGCTGAGAGGAACAAGAGTCTGTTTTGTGGGAGGGTCCAGCTATCAGTCCAGATTGTGATCATTTATTTGCTCTTGTTGCTTACGGTTTCCTCCATCAGAGATGAGGCTACTTTACAGTGTCATGCCATAACTGCTCCCTTTATGATGAATTGTGGTGTACATTTCAAAAAATATACATTTAGTGCATCATTTCAGTCAGAATATAAATGTACTAATAACTGCATTTTTTTATGTAAAATTGTTCTAATAAAAAGATAATAGATTTTCAAAGCCATTTATTAAAAGATTCTAAATTCTGCATTATTTAAAGAATGTATTGTATTCCTAAAACATGTTTTGCAGCATTACAAAAAATGGAACCCAAAGCAATCTTTACAAATCCAAAATAATGAAAATGGGGAGCGAATCATTTTTACCCGAGTTAATAACCATGTAAAATTATAAGAGCAGGTATTATAAAACCAACGGTATGACATTTTGGGACATGCACTCATTGGCTTTCTTACGAGTAAGATTTTGAAGATAAACACCATTTGCATGTCTGTCTGTTAAAAAAGGCAAGCAACTGTTTGCTTAGCATAAACACCAGGATTGGTTGAAACAGCCATTACCATCAGCCTGTTAATTAGTGACATATAAAGCTCACTAATTAACATGTTATATCCCAGTTATCTATTACCTGCACAAACAAGGTGTAACACATTCACTGATGGGACTTAGAGGTGCCAGGAGTCAGATGATTGTGTTACCTTCGGACAAGGCTGGGCTAATGGCTTTCCTATTTCCAGACAGTTGCTTCAACTGCTTAAACGCACAGTTGTCCTCTCTGAACGTTATTAATCTTCTCATCTGAATCTAGGCATAAAAACAAATATGCATAATTCCCAAAATGTCCTCATCATGCTGCCTCGACTTAACTTCTCTGACTTTGGCTCAGGTTGTGCCACCCACATGAAATCTGTCTTGCAACTCATGGTCAATTAACACCCAAACAAACCATACAAGCTTTCACCTGCAATATTTCCTGTTTGCAGCAAATCAAACCTGAAAACGACAAACGAAACGAAAAGGTTGTCAAGGTGTAGTTATATCCTCATGCGGCCCGGTTTCAGGGATAGTTGTAGTGATGTACTTTGGGTGTTGGGGTTTGCCTTTCAAAGACAGCAGTCAAGCACCTGAAAGAACCTGACCTGAATATTAGATGAGAAAGCTCAGTTACAGTCTGGCTCACAGAAATTGGATTATAGGGTTTTGTGTTTTTCACCTGCTTTAGGATTTGATTCAGTGAAGCGGCTCCATGCATTTAGTTTGTGAAGATCACAATGGATGCAATGGTCAAAGGTAAATCTCAGTGTTAAGGAGTCATTATTTTTTGCAACACTGAAGGCTTTTATGTAAAGTCTCTTTGATTATGCTGTGATTTTTTTTTATTCCATCTAAGTCAGCCATCAGAAAAGCACATATGAAGTAAAGTATAGTGTAGTATCGTGATGTCAATGTCAGATCCCACTCTTCCTGCCTCCTTTTCTAACGTATATATTCTCATCCCAAAGAGTGGGAAACTAAAGAAACTGCCCTGGGTATTTAGTCTCCCCCTCCCCTCTCTTTCCCTCTCTCTCTCTCTCTCTCTCCCTTTGAAGCGGGAACAGGTGACCCACCCTGTGGTTGGATGGCAGCACTGCACCACCACGCCCACTGATCATGGAGGCAAGACAAGAAGCCAAACACTAGACTACACCTGTCACGAAGACATAATGGTGATAAGGATGGTGATGCCGCAACACAAGCTATTACTGCTCAGTTTCTCTTAATCGCAGGTTCCGTACCTCTCTCTATATATCTTTCTATTTATTGCATATATGTAATCGGAAAGATCATGTCCATGCTATGATGTACACACACACACACACGCACGCACACACACACATGCGAACACAAACCCACCAAAAATATATTTATAGCACTCTAACTCAGCCTGTCTGTTGCTAGGATACCAGCTAGCTCCGCTATTCTCAGAGAGGCAGTTTAGCCTTCTTCAGTGTGGTTTGTCTGACGCACATTGACACACACACACACACGAACACACACACACAGGAACATTTTGACCTCAGAGCTGACAGTCATCATGGCGAGAGGGACTAGAAGAATTGGAGAAAAGGAGAGGAAATGCTGACAGCTTTTATTCCCTGGCCTGGCAGTTGTATGGTTGCTACAGCAACTGTCCTGACTTCTCAGCGGCATCCCCGCCCTCATAGGGGAAAAAAGATGCCACGGCGCCATCTGCTGGTCCGGAGAGAGCTCAGCTGGGACATTATAAGGTTTTTACCACCGTTTTTGCAAAGTTCCTGTGTGGAATAATTAATTTAATGCAATTGATGAATTATCAAAAGTTCAAACCTGCTTCGGTTCTTTCCTTGTAGTCACCTTCAGGCAACACACTTCAATCAGGCTGATTCACAAAGTCAAAGGAAGAGTATCTTTACCAGCCATATTACAAGTAATGAAAATATATAAAATAACTCAAATTACTATTACTATTAAATAACTCTCTTCACATTCAATATTTCTCTCGTCAGTAGATACCTTTAAATGACCAGTGAGTTGACCCAGCCACATCCAATATATGACTCATATACCAAGTGTGACATAACAGTAATATGGGCACTGTCTGGCTGCTGGAAGCACTTACACCATATGATGTTTAAGACACTGGAAACATACCGTTTACTGCTCTTTTAGACATTTCAGTATTCAGCAATTTCAGTAAATCTTCTGAGCTTTTAAAAACTGATACTTATGAGTTTCCTTTTTCATTTTTATAAAACAATGCATTTGTGGGAAAACGATGGGTTGAATGGCAGATACAGGGTAGTGTAGTAAGAAAGCAATGGGTAGTAGTAGTGTGTGTATTTATTTATGTAGAACAATTACAAAACTGTGGTAAAAGGTCAGTTTTGTGTCCATGACTCAGACTCAAGGGACACGAGTTTGGTAATGTCATGCCACAGTGTGATTCCTCCACTAGAGTGTGCAAAAGTCTGATTTTTGATCCCTTTTTACCTGATCGGACTGTGGTATACTGTATGAGGCTATTTTGAATGCATTTACCTCTGTTTACAATTATAAATTCATATAAATCTTGTTAACTCTTCTGTTGTTCACTGGTGCAATCGATTCATGTATTTCACAGTTATAGTCACGGTTATACTGTACAAGGTATAGTACAACAAAAAATAACATAATTACTCTGCCCATATAGTTTACTAGTACACTTTTCTCCACGACAACACAACAAACCATGACGTGACACCCAGCTTTCATGATTGAAAAAATAATGTAAGATAGGAACGTTAATTATTCATCATTGTGGCCGCAGCTGGTGAGAAAAATGCTTTTGCTCGACTTCCAACAGCTACAGGTAAGAAGAAAAATCGCTACCGTTCGCTAAAGCCGCTAAGCAAAGCTAAGCTAAGTCAAGTCAAGAGAAACTGAGTCACGAAGTTTACGCAGTTTATATATCTAATATCGTAACAGCTGCTTTTATTTCAATCAATCATCATAACATGCAGTAAACATAACGTTATTTCCTGATGTAAAGTTGTTTTTTAGTGCTGGCATGTTTCCTTGCTTTCGTCATTATTATTATATCCTCATATAGCATTATTTTGCTTAGTCTGTGCTTTTTACCACTTTAGAAAGCCCTTCTTGTGTAGGTTTAAAGGTGGAAAAACCACGTTTCTTGTGATATTAGCAAGATAAGTACCAGAAAGGGCTTTTGGCACAGTATCTCTTGTCTTTATTTGCTCATTTGTAATGGAGGTTATCCTTTAGCTGTATCCTTTGATGTTGTGTTGCATCATTGCATGCATTGTGTTAATGGATAATGTCTCTGCCAGTGTATGTATATGAATGTTTTATTGGTAAAATCCTATCTTTAGCAATTCTATGGGAATTGGAATTAAAATCACGATATCACCTAAATTGAAGCTTAGTCCAATCACACCTTTGGGATGAAACTGGGCGAACCAGTTACACTGGTAATAAAGGGTAACATTTGTTAACAAAAACAAACAAACAAAACAAACAAACAAAATATCAAAATATTACTGATTCACTGTTACATCTTAGTTACTTATGTACAGTGTTTGTGTGCGTTTGTGTGTGTATTTTTTGCTGTCATGAGGAGAAGGAGACCCCCATACTCAGCCAGGCCCCTTGTGTCTTTAGCAAGCAGACAGACAAACAGACGGGCAGACGGGCAGACGGGTAGACAGACTGGCTGACCGTAACATTGTAACTGATACACTAAAATACTGCATGCGCCATTCCAAATTTGTTTCAGCCACGGGAGCCCGCCGTCTGACCAGGAATACACACACATACACACAACCAGACGTCTCCCCTGGTCTAAACCAGCCTGTGCGTGCGTGTGTTCGTTGGGTCCCAGAGTGAGTGATGCAGGGACATCTGAGTGAGGAAAGAGGCTGATTCTCAGCCGCTGATGTAACCCCCCTGGCAGGGCCCTTGTGCAGCTCTTTATGGAGCTGCAGGGTGATCCTGTCTGTGGCTAATGATAATCTAATTCAAATGAGGGCTCTCAACACTTCGTAGCTGCTGTCTGTGGGTTCACAGACCCGGCTGAACTTTTACTGACCCTCAGCGACCCTAGTCATAGACAGGCCAACTCAATTCTCTGATCTCTGTGTTTTCCTAAATTAGCACCACCGGGAAGCAGAAATTTCACCTTTCAAGTGCTGCCGTGAAAAAAGAATAATCTAGGAGTAGAGAAAGAGTCATATTTAGGATGTTGCTTTGAAAATGTTCTTTTGAAATATGCATGCTGCATGATGTAGTTCCTGTAGTGCTATAGTTTTGCAGTGAGAGCAGTTTTCGGTTCTGGTTCGCCTCATTTTGTGCTACACTTTGTTTCAACATTATTGAAGAGGTGATAGCAACCAGGTAACCAAACACAGAGAGCTCAGAGTGCTCACACTCCTTTTTATAAACACATCAAGGGGATGAGTAGAGAAGGACATCTTGAGACTCTTCTGACACACACAATCACACACACACACCGATTGTCTCGAGTCAGCTGTGTGTCAGTGTAGCATCATCAGCTTCTCTGTGCTCCTGTGTTATTGATGCATTTTAAATATTTATTAGGCCACTTCCACAGCAGCAGGATCATCTTCTCAGCCTGAAAACAAAGCTGATTTATTTCTGTATGTGTTTGAATAACAATGAGGAGGAACAACTGGGACACATCTTTATGATATAAGACAGAGTATTTCTTTCTGTTTAGTCTGAAAAAACAGTTTCACGCCATTTCTTCAAAATAGTTTATTCGTAATTCATACGGAATTATGACACCTGTAGTGTTTACCATTCAGTCAACGAGTATGATGATTTTCTGTTAGAACTTCAGTTTACGGATAGGATCTATATGGTATATTCATTCTGAAGTCTTAATTTGTGTACAGTAAACATCTCGATCTATTGTTCATTAAAAATCTAACAATCTACTTCTTATATTTAATTTTCCGTGCAAACATTGAGTAGAGTATAGTTTACATTCACTGTGTTAAAGGCCATATTTCTCAGAGAGGAGACAAAATGACCAAAAAACAAGAATGCATATTTCATATCATAGATGCATGTGAATGCAACAACAATAAAGGTTATGTCAGGAACGCATTGCATAAATGTTTGTGGGTTGACAACATTATGATTCTGTTGATGTGCACATTTGTTGGAGAGCGTAGGTGCATGTGCTTCAATCTTGGATTGCGGGACAAAATGTGTAATAGTCAGAGTAAGAAAGACTGAAGACACAGAAGGCAGAGTCTCTGTGATGTTGCATTTGGACACAGCGGTGCTTTGAGCTAAATGGTAACAATCGCAAAGTTGTTTTCATGTAGAATGTTTTTTATCACTCATGAGTATATTAGCATGCTCATTTTTAATACCAGAAACACATGCCATTCTGTGTCGTGTAGTAGTAGTAATAGGAGTAGTAATAACCATGGGAAACAAGGTTGTGTGAAGTGGTGGCAGTTAATATGCTGTATTATGGGACCTTTTGGTCTACATTGTGAAAACACAACCACATCCGTATAAAATTCCACAGGCCTGTATGTAATTTAATTATAATACAACATTAACGTAACTTCACTGGACTTTGTATGAGGGCATTTGCTATTTACACTAGACTTGCAGTACATTTAGAGAAATAGAAAATGTATCAGGACCATAAATTCAGCAGAACATGAGCCTGATCACGTGAAGCTCAAATGTTTCAGCCAAATTATTTTAAGACATGAGATCAGCTGTTTAGAAGAGAAAGACAGACAGAGCTGATAGGTGCTGGATGTATCGTGTTTTAATCGGCCATTTGCAGATATTTATCTGTGTGTTTCTGACGTTAATACAAGATTTGTATTATTGTTAAAAAATAATAATGCTAATCTAAAATAGTGTTAAGGTAATGTTTGTAAAGGATAATGCCGCTTATGATTTACACGGGTTTAATCAATAACAATTAAAAGAGTCAGTAATAAGAGTAAATACAATGAGACTATATATTTTTTAGGAGATTTGACAGACAACGATAAAACCTCTTATGACATGAGTGTCATAAAGAATCAGAGCATATGCTGATTATGCTGTAGCCTGAGGCCTTGTTTCCAACCCTGCAGCCTTTATTAGATTGATAAGTAATGACCCCATTGTATATATAACGTATACACTATAGTAATATATACATCAAATATATAAATGTCAGTGTTTTGGGTTGAAATTAAATAGCTTACAAATCGAGGTACATTATAACATTGATGCAACTCAATACCAATGTTTATGTAGTTGTGAATCTTCATATTACCAACCAAACTAAAAACTGAATAAAAAACAAAATGCATTTCACAAATATAAAACTTACTGAATTTAATTCTAAAAATTCAAAAATCTATATTACAAATTAATGTAAAATGATTTAATTGTAGATGTCATTTAAAGTATACTATACATCAAAATAAGAAAACAAATGAAAACCAAATAAATCTCACTAAACTGGTGTTGTCTGGACAAAAAGTAAAATAAGAACAACCATGAACTAAAGTTAATTTAACGCTCGATGTCAAAGGAGACACTCAAATGAGCTTTCATGAACTTGAGTGAACTGTGCCCAGTGTGCAGTGTGAAGATGAGACCAGACTGCATGTCAGAACTGTTTGCCATCGTAACCGCAGATTATCTGATTAATTAATGAACCTTTTACTGCGTTGCGTCACCAGCTACTGTTGGTAATCACTCACGCACTGGCCTGAGGCGGAAACACACATGCACAAATGGCCAGTTTGAGGCAGGAAAGTAGAGAGCTCTGTGTGTCAACTCCAGGCTATCTGACTGGGTGAAGTTTTGGTAGAAATCAATGATATGGGGTCATAAAAGGAGTCAGAGCATATGCTGCAGCTCCAGGCCTCATTTCCCACCCTGGAACCTTTGTTTTGGTGAAAAGTAATGATTAAACCATTAATCACACAGATGCAGCACGAGGTTCATACACTTAAAAGACAACCTGAGCTTTTTGTCTCATGAGAATATCAATCCAAACAAACATCTATCCACAAGCACAGCCCCACAAATACCAACTCAGCCAACAACACAACACATGTCACATAGAAATACACAGCAAGAGGATGAACAGCCTCACAGACAGGCACCCACTTTCAACCTGCAGGTTCTTGTTTGCATTGTAATTAAGATCTTTGTGTGAGATTATGAAGCTCCTCCAGGATTTAAATCATCATACTGTATTTACTATGTGTGTGTGGGTGGGTGTGTCTGTGTGCATGTGTGCGTGTGTGGAATATATTTCAAGTATTAATTGCATAACTGCAACTGTGTTCAAAGTGCCAGTGTGTCTCAGATGTAGAACGATACACATTAAATGCCTATCTCTGGATCTGTGAGTGGAAGGAAAACTCTGTCTAACCTAATGCTGCTTTGTTTTTCCTTTTGATTTTCCAGCACGGCCTGTGCAGGAAATGAAAAATGTTCGGATTTAGACATATGTACTACTGCGATTTTAGTTGCATTATGTATCTGTCTTCATCCATTATAATGTCCTATGGGATGTGTGGTATGTATCATAATGACACATAAACGGACTGCCAGTAAAAGTAGTAGTACAAGTGCAAGTACTGAAGTTGGTTTCATTTATCAGATACATCTACAAAAAAAAGATCCATGTGTCTCCAGAACAGCTCACAAATCCCATTGTGGATGTCGCGCTCTGCACCAAACAGCAAACTCACACAGTTAGCTGCTGCCTGGTGAACAGAGTGGAGCCTTCAGCAGCTAAAGAGCCAATTATTAACAAATTAGACTATGGAGGGAGCTATTGTTGCAGATATTGAATGCCATTTACTGTAGCCAATAGCACCAATTATGTGTCAGGCCTCGTCAGTAACTAGCAGCTCATCATCTCATCAACAGCTTCTCTCCAACCCATTTGCCTACTCCTGCAGCTGTAACCGTAGCATCAGCAATCATTGGATGCAAATTAGAAAAAGCAGCTGAAGGAAGGCTGAGTCAGGAGACATTTGAAACTATTAAATGTAAAAAAAAAAACACGACACCTATTTTTAGATAAAATACTATATCGTGTTTTGTCATGTCTGTCCAAATAACTCAGGGAAACAGGCAGGATCATTTTTAATGCATGGAGCCTTTAAACCAGAAAAACATTATAATATTTTATAAACTGATCACAAGTGTATTTAACTTTAATATGGACATAGTTAGTTAAGATAGTTATAGTTGCCAGGTAACTATAGTGGAGTATAACTGTGTTGGCCCAGCTAATATCTTAAAGTTAATCTTAAGTACAGTGCTCAAGTAAATGTACTGAAAAATATTATTTTTAACTTGAATTTTTTGGGCAATGAACTTGAATCTCTTTTAGAAATAAAACAAATACTAAATAAAAATCTTTTAAAATGTCAGTAGGCGAATAAAAAACACCTCAGCGATAAAACAAGAGTACGATGTCCTGAGGCAGATCTCTCCCTCCGTCTCTCCACTCCTCACATATGGATCCCATAAAGCTCCTGCGGTCCGGAGCGCACGCATGTGAGCTGGCAGCCCCCCGAGTAACGTGTGTAGTAGTGTTATTATTGTGAATGGTGGGAGGGGGGCGCGGTATTTTGGGTGTACAGTCACAAGAGCGACTCGACGGAGCCAGGAAGTAGACTCTTGATGCCTTCAAGTACTTTCCAAACTGCCGAAATTTAGATTTTTAACCAAAGCGTTTCAAAAAACAAGAAAAAACTAAAAACGAATCTGAGCTGAAAAGCTCAAATATCTTTGCTATCTTAATCATCAACGAATAAATAAAAGATTACATGATAGGTTGATCACCCATGTGTCGACGACGCACTTTAGGTACCCCTTTAATGTCTATTTAGTTTTGGCTGTTGTTGTTTGGTTCCAGAGCTTGTTTATTCGCCACAAGTATGTGTGGGGCCGGTTTTGCTTCTAAGTGGATTCAAAAACAACACACACACACAAACAACCACGTAGCTTGAATTAGACAACGTGCCAGACAGATATTTCCTCCTCTGCCACCAGAGCATAAACCAGCTATGTGACATATGATTCACAACTTAATTAAAGCCTCTATATCGTAAGGTGTAGCCGCCTGGCATGTGATCATTTGAAGCGTTGCTCTCGTTTTGCGTGATTTGGCTCATTCGCCATAGGTCTGCAGCCTGAGGAGCGAGAGAGGGGAGGTAGAGTCACACAGAAGCGCTGTTTTTTGCCACGCGCTTTGAGATCACACGCTCGCCAGGAAAGAGAGAGAGAAGTAGAGAGACAGTGACTAAGAAGGGAGGAGGGAGAGAGAGGGAGAGGCAGAGAGAGAGAGAGAGAGAGAGAGGAGCCTCACGGTCAAATTGAGCTTTATCTATCGCAGTGTGTCACTCAATAAAAGCAGAGGAGCGCACCGCAGCCAGGGGCAGATCATCAGCAGTCATAATCACAGAGGGAGCACATTGTTCCACACACGGGGAAGGAACACACACACGCGCGCGCTCACACACACGCACAGACACACTCTCTCTTACACACGCTCTCAGAGACAGAGGGAGAGAGAGACGCGGAAGAGAGTTGAGTGAGTGACGGACGGCGGCACGAAGCACATTGGAACTTTACTTTTCTCTGCGGGATATTTAAAGAAAACGCATTCAAGGCTCCAAACGAAGTGAAGATGCCACGGGTAGTTCCGGACCAGAGGAGCAAGTTTGAGAATGAGGAGTTTTTCCGCAAGTTGAGCAGGGAGTGTGAGGTGAGTGTGTGTGCCCGTGTGCTCCTACACACTGGCTCCATTCAGTCAGACGGCGGAAATAAAAGAGGCTCGTTAGGCTAGAAAAAAAAGCACGCTGGCGGCTTATTGTTTCAGGACCCATCTAAACGACTCTCGTCCTTACGCTCTTTTGTTAAGCAAATAGCCTCAAAGTTTGTTTGTGTGGCTCGTGCCCGTCCCTTTCTGACATTGATGAGAACTCTCTTTAGGACTCTCTTCCTTTGGCTTTATGGTTTCTCTCTTGTTTGTCTTTGTTCACAGCCTTAATTCGCGCTATAGCGAGTTTGCGGATAAACTGGTAATATCTATCCCCATTTAGTTATTTTTGTAAATTTCCATAAAAAAGACATAAACACAGAATGATGCCTTTTGCTGCACATTTAAAATTCTTGTGGCTTATCTTCAAATTGCAGTCCACTGCTGGAAGTCAGCATCGCCATCCACTTTCAAACCACCTTATTATGTGTAGTTTACACAGCAAATCCAACACACATTGTGGCCTATATATACTCTGTATACAACTGTGTGTTGTTTATTTTTTTTGGAAACTGTTTTTCTATATAGATTAAATATACTGGGTTCAGGGACCGGCCCCATGAGGAGAGACAAGCTCGCTTCCAGAACGCCTGCAGGGATGGACGGTCAGAAATAGTGAGTACAAAACTAAACGTGTTCTTATTCTTTGTCTCCTTCTTCGTTAAGTGTAATAGGAGGGGACACATGCACACAGACAGACATGAGAGACAGACATCCTATGTTTCATGAAACATGCACCTCTGTAGTGTGGAAAATGAAAAATAGCCCTGAAATAGAGTGCAATGAAGGAGACTTGAAAATGCTTCACTGTAGTCGTTATCATTCTCAAGGCTGTCTCCAATTTAACAGACATGCAAACTTGTGTTATGGGAACACTGCAATCAGCTCACTTTGTGCAACAGTATACTCTGGAGTCACTTGTCTGGACTGTGGGTGTGTACGTGTATGTCTGCCTGGCTGCCGATGTTTTGTTGTGTCCCTGCACCAGGAAGTAGACGTGTTATCAGACACGCAGAACCACCAGGCTTAGCTTCACTTAGAGCCTCACCTCTTCTTCCTTCTTGCTTTTGTAGTTGCAGTCATCATGGTGGCTTTGTTTGGCTGCAGCAGCACACATTAACACATGTTGTCACACAAACGCTTTAAGGTCACAATGAACACTGTTACTGGCTATAATTTGGTGTCTAAAATTGGTCACCGAAAGTAAATATCACCTGCCATGTCTAATTTTCTTATATACAGGGACAGGGATATAAAAAAACACTGCATGATGACCATTAATGCAGTAAATGTTATTTATGTCATATTATATAGTTCTAACAACGACAATCCTAGTTGAATAATAATATGTGTGTGTGTGCACTGGTAATCAGAATTATTGTTTTTTAAAGCTAGATTTTTGTGGAAACTTTTAGATGCGTTGTCTGTTGTGGTCTTGTCAGAAGGTGTTAGTATAAAAATGTATTTTTGATTTTTGTTTCTTTGATTTTTTCTCAATTTCTCGACGGTCGGTAGCGTTTGCAGTAGGAGGTAGGTTGTGGCAACAGTGTCACACGGCTGGGGAGTGTCTGTGTGCCGAATCTGTTTTTCTCCATTTTCAAACCGCAGTTGTCTCTGGACACATTATTAAATGCAACTGGTCAGCCAAGCTTGCAATTGTGTGAAAGAGCTGATGTGAATACTGAAATTATTGTTACGTTGCCCCTGAAGAAAGCCATAGTGAAATATATAGTCCTTGGCAAGAATTCAGAAATTTCACTAATTTGTTCACAACAGTGATGTTATGTTCCTTAATATATTTCTTCGTTTACCATTACCAATATACCTTTTTAATATTGTAGCTGGAAGAAGGTAATGCTGATTATAGCACGTTTTCTAATGTAAAAAAAATATTTAGGGGTGAAAAGTTATCTTTCTTTCATAAAAATGTTATGTCTGCATGTGTTTTTGACTTTTTCCATGAGTACAGCAGAACTTGTCACGACATATTAATATTTTCATGATGTAAGTACTGTACATGCACATTGTGTGTTTCAAACATCCTAAATCGTGTCCTTAACGAAAGGTGAGGCCAGGAGAAATGCTTTAGGCTGCTGGCACACATGCTCATAAACACATGGCAACTTCTGCTATCTTAGTCACCCTTGAGGTATTTTTCACAAACATGTTGTCATCGTCGCAGGAGAGGGAGGCAGGGAGGGGGTGCCACATCTAGTTCTACCATCTTTTAGTGGGATATGATGTGTGTCTGTCGTTCTTTCTTTCTGCCTGTCTGTGTCTGTCTGTCTGTATGTCTGTCCACACTGTATTTATAAGCCTATTCTGCTGTGAAAATTGAGGGCCACAGTTTTAATGGTTTGACGACAGCTGTGACATCATGTTTCTGATTTAACGATCGTTCAGACGCTGCTAAACCTACTGCTATTTTCATGGCTGGTGTGAACAAGTATGATACACAATGAGACCCAAACAGGACCACTTTTTATAGAAGAGGCAGATAAAACAAAGAAAAAAAGCCATTAAGCACTTTATCAGGTTAGTATTGAATTCATATGATTTATAAATTTGCCTTGTTTGTTTGTTTTATCGTGACCCCACTAGTTTGTGGGCTACTACACGTTTATCTAGGAAATGTATGTTGCGATGCCACAAATGCTGGCATGTTGCAGTGTCCATCTTTCCTATTGGTTTGATGTGTAAACATATGCACATAGACTGGACATACAGTATATTGATTCTGGATTTGTACGTTTTAATACGCCATATAAGATGTCTTGAAGGAGTCCTTATTTGAACACCCACATAACATTCCCTCGTTGATTTTTTTTTCTTCACTATTGCTCTATATTTAGTTTGTTGGTCATTTCATGCTTGTAATATATAAGCAGATTTGTATGTTATTATTATTATTATTATTATTATTATTATTATTATTATTATTATTATTATTATTATTATTATTATTATTATTATTATTATTATTATTATTATTAAACGTTTTGTTAATGTCTGATAGTGCAGAAATACTGCACAAACATTCTTAAAAGTTTCATTAATCTATTAATTCATCTATTAGGAGCAATATATATTTATATTCTGCAATAAATACAATATATGAAAATACACTGCATATAACCTGTACTTATAATTCTGTATTGAAGTTTTATCCTCACAGTATTTTGCATATGATACTTTATCATATAAAAACAACATTGGCTGTTTCTTGGAATTAATGAAAACATCACATACACACACACGCACATACACAGATGGGTAGCTCAAATCACAGGGTGACTCTAAAGTGTTTAGGATTGATTTGATAAATGAGACAATAATTCAAAGTAAATTATCTTCTGCTCGGCTCATTACAGATGAGTCATTTTCTTAACTACTATTGATTTTCACTCTGTGCTGTCTCTCTCTGTGTCTCTTAACTTTTTTTTCTTGATTTCCTTTGTTCTGCTCCTCTCTGTCTGCTTATCTTACTTCCATGTCCTCTCTCTCTCTGTCTCTGTTTCAGTCTTTGCATTCACCAGGCCGTTTTTATCACATTGTCCTGTTTCAGTGTATCCCAATTCCTCTTTTTCTTTTCCGTCTTGTTTACCCACTTTTTCTTTCACCTCCTTTGCTTCTCTGTTTCCCTCCATCTCTCTCCACTGCCAGCCTCTCATTCCCTCTCCATCTTTCCAGCAGTAGTAGGCAGCAAATTGGTATCAGATGGTTGTAATCCAATACTTCAAATACAGCAGAAATGATGACTGGGGTGTTCTCTGAGCTCTGGTTTCAGTGTGTTTGTGCATGTGTGGCTACATGTGTGTATGGGAGACATTTTATCGCTTTGTGTGTCCATGTACACATATTCATTTTCGGCGTTCTCCCTCCCTGGTTTCTTTCTCTTTAATTCAGTGTTCTCTCTCGTGCTCTTAGTGTCTGACGAGGAACATATTTGACAGGGTGCATAATTCATATGCTTCTAGCTTCAGTCGCCGCCCTAATGCCCTTAGTATTGATCCGTCCCAAGAAACACAACGCATTACACGTGCACACAAAGACAAAAAACATAACCCTGCATAAAAAACAGCAATTTCTAACTTGATTTTCTGTCTCTGTAATTCATTGCTTTCTGACTGCAATACAGGAATGCATTCTGTTGATTTTCATTTTATTTGTGCTTCTGTGTGTGTTTGTAAGTGTGTATCTTTGTGATTTTGTCTTGAAAGAAATGTCTCCATTGGTGCATTGAGACATTTTACAGAAATCCGAAAATGAGGAAAGCTACAGTATGATATCATTACATGTGTGTGAGGGTAGTAGGCCATTACAGTTCACTCTCAGAAAAGGTTGGTTAAACCAAAAAGAAACAGAGAGAGGCCGAGGGTAGGTTGACAAAAATGAGAGAAAGAACAACTTTGATGTCAAGTGTGAGTCAATCAACCATAAACCCTTCCAGGCAAATAAGACGTTAACGTATTCAAACATTCTGGTATGCTATGCAAGGCCTGGAAATATTTTCCATTCAACATCAAAAAGCTGCGTGAACTTAAAATCGAAATTGTTAAATTTTAAATGTGCTTGAATTTGCATGAACTAGTTGTTTTTTCTCTTTGACTTGACTAAGCTTGTCCATGTATAAAATACAATTACAATAATTTGCACAATTAGACACGTATCATGGCTCTGGTTGTGTAAATGTTGATATCTCTCTGCTTGGTAGTGCCAACACTTGGGGAAATAATTACTTGAAGTTTATTTGAAACATGAAAAGGTCACAACTCACTTTCTGTTCTCCCTCCCCCTCTCCTTCTCTTCAGGCCTTTGTAGCTACAGGTACCAATCTCTCTCTCCAGTTCTTTCCTGCCAACCTACATGGAGACCAACGGCAGGTTCCTACAAGGGAATACGTTGACTTTGAAAGAGAGACAGGAAAGGTAGGACCACAGCGTGAAATGCACCCACACACACACACCTTTCTTTCTACTACGCTTCACCTGTACCAAAGGTTGTAGCCAACAGACTGGCAACAGTGGAGAGAGAGTTTTGGTTAAACGTGGCCTCAAAAACGTGTTTATTCAGTTAGTGATGTGTCCTGAGTTCATCGTAACTCTGTACCCAAGGTTTGGAGAAAAGAAATGCTTTTGCAGAAACACTCTGATCTCGGCCCTTCTCTTATGCTTTCTGTTCCCCTTTTATTTCATGAAATGAAAGTAACACAAATCAATCAAACAAAGTAGACAAATCCTTTTTGTGATTTTCCTCAGGAGTGTGTGGCAGGATGTTGGACTCAAGTCCATAAAGACTATTGTAATCACTATAATCCCTTGTAATCACCTTCATGTTATGGAAAGTTATGTTTAGATCAAGGATTTCTAGGTGTGTAACACATCTAAACCAATGTACAGCCCAATGCCTCACTCAACCCCTCAAACAAACTGCATTCATGCTCACGAACCAACTTAAAGAACTAAGAGGATGTGAGTTTGCTGCAGTTGTCAAGGTGATATCCACTGTATCATACAGTGCTGTGTTTATGTATGTTAATTGTCTCCCCTGGCGCTTTGTGTGCTTGTGTTGTGTATTGTGTTAGTGTGTGTGTGTGTCAGAAGGCCCTCCACGGACACTGGCCAGCTGAAATGAATGCCGGCTGGCAGCTCATTAAAAATGCATTCTGGGGAATCAATGGATCTCCTTGCCCTAAGGCTGAGGGACTTATCTCACACACTGTTAATTATTTAACTTAAGTGTCCTGATAGTGGGATGGCTGTGTGTGTGTGTGTGTGTTTGTGTGTGTGTGTGTGTGAAAGAGAACGAGAGAGATAGAGTGTGTGACATTCTGCTCTTTTCATCCATAATCATCTTTGGAACTGTAAATATAAGTCATTATTATTTTATTTTAATCTTGCATAAAATGGAAATTGAGTGTGTAAGTTCAATGTAATGTACAGTAGATGGAAGCAGAAAGTGGACAAATTAACTCTGTTCCAATGACTTCAAGCCTTTAATTGTTTGCTTCAATTGTATTTTTTTATGCAATGCCCTACCCCAGGATCCCAGCTTTAATTTATGCACACACACACACACACATACACACACCTCCCTGCTGAATACAACTGTCAGGCCAACACAGAAATCATGCGTACGTTGCAACTTCTTCTCTTAATTACTCTCAATACACACAGAAACGCACACACACATTCACTAAGATCCCTGATGCATGGGGATAGTTTTTGTTATATCCACAGTGCTTGTCTCTCTCCCTTCCACCGTTCTCTTGTTCTTTTTTTCCGTTCCTACAGTTTTTTTGTATACATCCTCTATTCCACTGTACGTCCCCCACTCGCTACTTTTATCTTCTCCTACTTCCATCCACTCTGCCCCTTCATTCATCCCTCTCACCCGCCTTCATGTCCAAACACAGACAGTGCCAAACCAAAAGGGTAGCACAGCCAGGTTAAACTTGGCGGCTAAATATAATTGTGTGTGTGTGTGTGTGTGTGTTTGAGCAGGGAAGAGTGTGGAAGTACAGGCTTTCTGTTGTTGAAGGCTAATGGGAGCCAGCTGTGTTGGAGGTTAATTTTAGTGCTAGCTGCTAATTTGCTAGCAATTAGCAAATGTTGGACATGAACTGTAGCATCAGCATAGTTTTATCAGCAGCCTTAGTGGCATTAGAATCTGTCTTTTATTCAGTTGTGTTAGTGTTTGACTTTGAGTGGTGGAAAAAAATATTCCCGCACAGTGTATGTAATTGAAGCAGTGGTAGACCAGCAACTAATATGTTCTGCCAGGTCAAACTGTTGTTTTTGTAAATGGAGTCTGGTGGCTTAGGACATTGTTATATCTTTATACATTGTTATATCTTTAACACCTTTTTCTGGTTAAAAAATGATTTTACCTTTTTTACAAAAAGGTTTATTTCCGTCCAAATCCTATCCATCAAGTTGTCTGATATACAATTATTTCTGAACCTCTACAATGCAAACCCTAGCACTTTTAGTGTGCATACTTTGACATGGACATGTGCCCCTTTGTTTTACATTGCAGCAAGGTAAAATCACAGGGTGGTCATATTATCATGTACATGCATGTACATGTACAAGCACATGGATAGCGCTGCATTAAGCACTTAAGTCCTAGAATGCATTGTTGGGAATAACATTTATTGAGGAAGCTAGATACATAATTCTCACACTGTACATGAGTGTGAATGTAAAAACTCATTGTTGGCAATTTTTATCTCAGAAATTAACATTAGATATATTATATGATTGAGAGTTATAGTATGACATATGATATATTCATAAGTTTTTTTTTATTAGATTTTTTTATTTTCTGAAATCAAGGCTATTGCGATTTTCATTACTTCACTCATTCATTAATGTTTTGATAAACTCAAAATTAACATTTTCCCATATTGTGAAATGGACACATTTCTAAATGCACACACATATATTTTTAATTAATCCAAATAGAGAATCAAGTGTATTTGAGTGTGGAGCTCTACATTTGAGACATGTTAAATTGATTAACATGACAGCAACTCATGGAGTAGTTACTGCTGATTTTCATTATAGTCCTATAACATTTTCAACAAAGTGTCAAAGTTAAGCTGCATCAACAGAGCCGACTGTTCTTGGTGCAAAACATCTTTTCGGTCAACAAAACACTTCAAATGGGTGGAGATGTGGTTTGGAAACTTATTGGAAACAGGTCCTATGATAGGATGTGACTTTAGTCTTTGAGGTTGAAATAACAGTAATAAGGTTAAGCCACAGGTATCAATCACACATGTGTGCGTGTGTGTGTGTACATGTTGGTGTGCTTGTTGGTGCACAGTAGTAAGTGTGTTTGAAGCTATGCTGCTGCATTCTGATGAGATGGTGGCGCCAGAGTGATTGCCACAGATATATGCAAGTCTACACCCACAAACATATGAGCAGTAAACAAAACATAAAACAGAAAGAGAAGAGTGAAAAGATTCAGAAATGGTCAAAGGGAAGTTCGTGGTCATGTGGAGGATGGGTGAATGCAAAGCAGATGATGATCTGTCAGCTGATTGATGGAGGAGGGTGATCTCTCAAGGAGAAGCTCAAACACGAAAACCAGAACAGAAAAAACATATCTGGGGCCTTGTCTGTCTCAGTGGTAGGTGGGTAAGTATTAGCATCATTTTCTGCTTAAATGCATTTTTCCTGATATGACATTTTTCACTCCTCCAACTATGAAGAAAAATGTATTTTAGCAAAAAAAAAGGTTCTTAATACCTACCCAGCTACCATTTAGACTGAATGAGGCCCTACACATATGTTTTTTCAATAAAGGTTTATCTATATATCTATCTACAGCTTTCTTTGGTCAAACTAACCAGAAAACAAACTAACAGCATGCGAGAAAAAACACCAACTTACACACTTACTTTTATGTGTTTAATTGATTCTTGAGTGTAAGATTTAATTTGTTTCACTGCTGGAGAAAAAAATATCTGCAAAGTTATATAAAAAATATATTTTTTTTTACTAATTTCACCTTCATGGAATGGATTATGTGAGTTTGGAAATAACTGTCTCTTTAGCTACAGGAGTAAAAGCAAACCAATGAGCTTGAAAATGGCTAAAAACGAAGAAGATATTGTCAGTTTCATGGCATCAAAATGAATCCACAGTAATTAAAAGAATTCCATTCTGATATACCATTTGACAATCTTTTTTTTTGTCTGACTATACATTTTAGTATTTAGTATAGTATTTTTTGCTCAGTCTCTGTTCAGAGTAGTGTGAAATTGTTACATATTTCCATGCCACGTGTTTGGATTTCATAATTGTACTATTGGATAAAAGAATGAAAACAGGAACTTTGGCAAATATGGACATAGCTGTGAACTGTGTAAATCATAATGTCTACTGCAGCTCAACACCAAGAACAAACTGACAACTCCAGCTGTACAGTTGGATAATACATAACCAGACACATTAAAACATTAAAACACGTAATACATTAAAGACATTACTGATCAAATTTGAATGACCAGACTGTGACGCATTCAGTCAGCTACCTGAAGAAGTACATTAATAAAATTCAACAGACCACAGCAGATTATGATGTGGTGAGTGTTCAGATCCTTCCACACTATACTACTAGCCCACTCATTGTAAAGCTCCATGATCAGTGTTTAAACATGGCAGCAAGTCAAAATGACCCGTCCCTCTTTCAACTAAATGGAACCAAAATTATTAGCTTTGTCTTCAATTTTGACTTCTTTTTATCTTTATTTGCATAGTCAGAAAGTTATCTCTCTCTCTCCCCAACTCACTCAAAAAACACAAACACTCCAATATGATGTCTTACCTGACATCTGACTCCTCTATTGCTTACTGATATGTTCATCACCATCCATCCATCCCCTAGGGGGTATGTAGAGGTACTGCAGGGTTGTTTTAGTTTAAAAAAGAAAAAATAATAATGGTTTAATAAAAATTACAATTTGATATAATATTAATAGTAGGGGGTCCCTGCTCCATCTCACCATCAGTTTGGGGTCCTTGGCCTGAAAAATGTGGAAGTCCCCTGCCATAAAGCATGTAGTCTGTTGACCCCTGTGTCACATGCATATAAACCTCTTGTCCTTTTGTGTGTATGCATGTGTGTGCGCACAGTGTGTGGTGTTATGTTTCCCCATAAATGACGGAAGCTGTGCCATCAGTGCGTGATTTGTCAGTGACATCATCAAAGCAAGGCCACTAATTACTTCCCTCTGCTACTGCTGCTCTGCATCCGAATGTGTGTGTGTGTGTGTATGTGTGTGTGTGTGTGCGTCTTTTATACCATGTATGTCCTATCTTATAGTTCACAACTTTCTCATGAAGCTTTTTTCTTTTCTTTTTATTGAACCTCATCACTGTGCAAACACACGCATACACACACACACGCACAAACACTCACACACACGCACTCACACACACACACACACACACACACACACACACACACAGTCTGTCTCCTTCCACAGAGTATCATATTTACTGCTCCGGGCCTCAATGACCACACCCATTCCCATAATGCACTGCAGCATACATACAGAGAGGGTTTTCTGTTGATATGTTCTTTGTGTGTGCCCCACTCTTTTATGTTGACATTATCTTTTTCCGTTGGACTGAGTCTCTGTAAGTGCATTTGTGAATACTTATATAGATGGTGTGTGCACGTTGTGAGGGGAAAAAGGAGACTCAAGGTTCAGACAGAAAACAGCCCAGAGTGCTCAGTCTGGTGTGAAATCCTGCATGTGTGTGTCAGCTTCATCCTCTGTTCTTAGTTTCTCTCTTCCAGTAACTGTCCGCTAAACAGCAGGGTCAGCTACACAGCTCACCTGGACAGACAAACAGGTGTGTTTGATCAATCATATGGGATGTATAGACTATTTTTATCGTCTTTGGGGGCCAAACGTTCAATTCATGTTTTATATCTTCTAGAAAGTATATTTGTCTCAATAGTTGTGAGGGTCATCCCTGCCTGAACCCTGAAAAGGTTTTATTCTGATGTGAGCCCTCCAACATTAAGCCCAATGTTCTCTCCCCTTTTGACATCCTTTAATTCAGTAATTATCAGTCTTTTTTTTTTTTTTTTATTATTATTATTAAGAAATTAGGATTTGTTTGTTGAAAGCTTAAATAAGATAATTTGATGAGTGCTTATTTTAGGTGAATTTAATATGTTGTGTTGATCCTGTGTCTTTCTCTATCGCTCTGGATTTGTAACTCTACCTGCGGCATATGTGTGGATTTGCATGACATGTCCTTTGCATGGTGTTTTGTCTATGAATGACACAGGAACAAACTGTGGTTGTTGGCTCTCATGTGGACGCAGGCATTTTGTATAGCAATATTGTACATTGTGCTTCTATAGGTACATGGGGCCATGATAGTACAGGGCACATTGACTCAACTCACAATAGAAACAAAAACTGCAAATGAACCAGTGGCAGTTAATAATAATTTTGCAATGGAAAAGATATGATCCGATGAAGTTTTTCGATATTTCGATTCTAAACTGAAAAACTGAAACATCCCTCTTGTGAGTCTTTGGAGATGCCCAAATCAATAGGAACAATAACACTTTCTTTAAATGAAACACAGACCTTAAGTTGATTCAAAATCAGTTGGTGGTATTTGTAGTTTATTCTCTTTCCACTGCTCTCTCCTTGCCTTAACACATTTGACATCAGCCTGGATGACCTGGCTGTCACTGTGGGTTGTGGTGTGTGTGTGGGTGTGTGTATGGCCTATGTTGCTTTGCAGCATTTATAATTATGGGGTGGTAAAGTAGAAGAAGAGAGAGTGATCATGCAATATGAGACTACCATGCAATTATACTTGTGTTGCTACAGCAGGTGGTGTGTGTGTTTGTGCGCCTGTGTGTTAGACAATAGATTAGAGGACGTTTCATTCAGTCCGAGATTAAGAGCAGAAGGCCAGTAACGTGCTCTATCTCCACCTGCTGCGGTCCCCCCTGACACACACACACACACACAAACACACACATACACACACACATTTTCAGGCAGAAAGAGTTAATCTTTAATCAGAGTGACCCACACACTGTTGCCTGTTGTTTCCCTCACAGATGCTGTGACAGTCATTGATGCATCATTCTTATACCATTCTTCCATAATTACTACACTAAATCAGTTTGGTGCCCCCAGCTGTGACAGCACACAAGCACACTCATACACTCACACACATGAATATACACACACAAGACACATTAAGTAGCTGTAACGGAGGAATTAAATATCAATAATGAAGTATTGAAGCCTGTGTGCATGTGTGTGTCAGACTGCCGCAATTCACGAGGCTTAAAACACAGATGCCCATTGTGCCGATATACCTCGTAGGCACTGGTGTGTGTGTGTGTGTGTGTGTGTGTGTGTGTGTGTGTGCGCGCGTGCGCGCACAACAGTGGGTAGGTGTGCTGACTAAATGGTTGGCACCAGGCTGAATGAGAGTCACTGTGCCAAACCATCCCTCTACATATGCGTCACAAACTGTGTCTGCCAACACATGCTTTGCCTCTCTCTTTCTCTCATACATGCGTGCACACACATACACACACACACACACACACACACACACACACCCACAGTAGTAGATACAAACTCACACAGTGTCGGAAGCACTCATAGTAGCTCGGAGGGGTTCAGATCAAAATGAATCAGCAAAGTGTATCAGCATGTGCTTATTTATGTATGAGCAGTGCTGATGGTTTAAAATGGAAGACATCTGAAAGAGCACAACACACAAAAGGCAATCATTAAAAATAATCAAATAATGAAAAAAATGTAAAAACTGTGATATTGTGCAGGTAGCTGCTTCTATCAGGTAGAAATGATCTTTTTTTTTCTTTTCAGAGATATATGATATGTTACGTTTATATTTTCAGAGAATGTATTGTAAAAAATTAAATCCTTCAGTCAAGAAAGAAAATCCTCCGTATTTAGGCCATGATATTTCGCTGTACTCACATCATGCGCGAAACCTCAAAAACATGTGATGCAGGAGACACTCCAGAATTTTTTCTTAAAGCGGAATCACGGACGGGACACACATCGCATCAGTCCTGATACAGTATTTGATGAAATAATGAAACAGTAAGGTGATGGGTGAGTGAGAACAAATGAAAGGTGTGGCGTATCTAAACCTGCACTTGGTGTAAAAGTTTGTCTGAATGTCCACTGCATTTCACTCAGACTATTTTTCTTTTTCACAGTGTGTGTGTGTGTGTGTGCGTGTGCGTGCAAACTCATCACACCCCCTGTTAAATGGATGTGGGGGTTGACATGGCTCTCTCTCAGAGGAAGTCTGTGGTTGGGACATTTCTACATATTTTCCTCTCTCTCACACAGGCACGCATGCACACGCACACACACACACACATGCACGCACGCCCACACACACACACACACACACACCCACCCACATACAGTTTTTCCTATCAGGCCAAATGAAGGTTCTTTTAAAAGCACTTTTAAAAGGCAGCCCCACAGATGTGAAACCCCTCTCTCCCTCTCTTTCACACACACACACACAAAAAAAACATTCATGCGAACACACACAAAAACCCACAGTCTCATGGGGTGCGGTCTCCCCTGCAACCCCGGTGCAGTGTGGGTAGCTGCGGTAAAAGAGGTCCCTGAGAGAGGCTGTCCAAAAATAGCCTGAGTAAAAATGCAGGAACGTGGCGTTCGCCCAGTGTCACATAGAAAAATCTAGTCTTGGGAGAAGTGTTTGATTGTGTTAATTCACACCAAAATACTTGTTTACTCGGATAAAAATACCACCTAAAAACTCTCTACCCTGGGAAAAAAAGATTCAAAGCCTCTCATTGTCTGTTGCCTTAGGGAAATGTGTGTCGTGGGAAACAGTAAGAAAATGAGCGATAGGGAAGTATTAGCAAAAAGGCAAATTAGATTTGTACATTCACTTTACCAAATCTTTTGTCATGAACACAATTAATCCCATTATCGTCTTGAATTTTTCATTTCATTCATTCAAGTCTCTTATCTGCTTTGTCACCTCTAAAAGTGAGGAGGCAAATAGTGGAGTCATCCAGCTGTGTTAATTTGGAGTGAAATATTTGCTCTCTTTGCGCTCTTGAGGGAAATGTATTGCTTCCTGGTTGCTGAAACACACTGCTGAGTATTGAAGATAGCGTTACATTTATAGTTTTTTTGCAGAAAACAACAAATGAGAGCAAACCAAAAGAGCTAAGCTAAGGGCTATAAAACCAACTTTTGTTATGAGGGTTTTTTTTGTCCGAATTGAAGACATGATCCGAATTGTAATGTATCATCACAATTATTTTCAAAGAATAAATAGCTCTACTTTCAGCTCTCGAACATGAGATCATATCCCATCCATGGATGAAAAAGATCAGTCATATTTTAGCTTACAGTGTATGAATTATGCCACTGTGTACGGCAGACCCGAAGCAATGGCCATAAAAATCAACACACAAAAAAAATTAAAATAAATTGAAGCAAATGACATTAACTTACAATCATGAACAACTTCACTTAGTGAAATACACACATACATTTCTAATAAAACAGCAGTAAGTGTGTGTGTGTGTGTGTGCGCGTGTGCGCGTGTGCGCGTGTGCCCATGGGTGTGTGCAGTCAATTGTGCTGGACTAGATTTTGACGTAGTCAGTGGTTTTTCATTTTCACAGCAGTTACAGAGGGAGGGTGGAAGACAAGCCCCCATCTCCTGAACACAGAGCTTAGTATTATTCTGGAGAGAGAGCTGACTACTTCAGATTTTTTTTAAATGTCATTTTGTATGAAAGTCTGCGTCATATTAAGTCGATGCTCCTGCTTTAGGCTACAGTATGATCGATGTATGATCAATGTAATTTTTACCAGAGTCACGAAAAGCACAGAATGAATGCCTGTGTGACTCCAATATTGCATCTCTTTTATCATACTTGCAATATGACTTGTTATCATAGTAGTTGAGCACCATTGATATGCTGAAAAAAGCAGGGTTTTTAATAATTTTCCCTACTTCAGAAATGTTGTACCAATTAACTGTTGCTGACATTAACCTTTTTCTCTTGGTTTTTCTCTCTCCGCAGGTCTATTTAAAAGCACCGATGATCTTGAATGGGGTGTGTGTGATCTGGAGAGGCTGGATTGACCTACAGAGGCTGGATGGGATGGGATACCTGGAGTATGATGATGAGCGGGCACAGGTAACTTATTGTGATACAGTTACAGACAAAAAAAAACGTACTAAAAAATACTTCCTCCCTTTGCTTCACATTCCTCTAGAAATCACACAGCTATCTCTATCATGTTTAAGGTCCCAAACAAATGTGATCCAATTCCTGGTAAAAACTGCTTTAAAAATCCTGAAGGGTTGGACTTGTTAATTGTGACACCACAGCATTATAAAAGACCTGCTAACTGAATACAGCCTTTAGCATTTTTCCATGTTTTACCCTTTTTTTGATGCTTTCACAGTATTTGTAGAGCATTTATTTCAGAAAGAAATGAAAATCTCACAATCGTTTTCCTTTTCCAATATTTTTCGACTTCTTCATCATGGAAAAACACACTCTCACTCTATATTCATGTATTTGTATGTGTGCAGCATGAGGACGCTTTGGCCCAGGCAGCTTTTGAAGAGGCTAGACGCAGAACCAGAGACTTTGAAGACAGAGACCGATCACACAGAGAGGATCTGGAGGTGAGAGGGCCTGGGACTGGTTGGTCATGATAATGGGGGAATAGGAATCTGCCTTCTCACTGGACTGTGCAGCTCCAACTGTAACAGGACAAACCTGCTTCCTCACCACACCCAACATGAACTTGCAAAGCCAACCTATAACTTGTCAAAGGGATTCTTCCACAAGATTCTAATTTAGGAAAAAAACAATGGACCTGGAAAGAATCATTTCTTCTCGTGTCACTTGTACCTGGCACCATAATATTTAGGACTAATGGGTGCAGTCATATTTGTGCACATTTAGGCCGGTAACCACAACCCAACAGTGAAGAGTTGGTATTCCACAGAACACATTTCTGCATCACTGGATGTCAGCAAAAACATTTGTGAAACAAATGAATTATTTACTTGTTACATTTCCAAGACACCTGCCATTATTTTTATTTTTTAAATGGCAACCAAAGACAGGTCCCCTCATTTGCCTATCAAACTCACGAAAGGTTCTTGTCAATATCTGTGGTGTGTATTCTATATGATGTTGTTCTTGTCACAAACAAATGTGCACGCCTATGAGCCTTAGCAGACCACAGTAAGCAAAGTGACATTTAAAGCTTGTGGGCTGGCTTTGCAAGACTTGACCAATCTAAGTGAAATCTTTGTTTTCTCTAATTTGCAAAAACTATAGGAGAACAAAGCTTTACATTTTCTGGCAGTATGCAACGCATCCAGAAAAATTCTATCTAACAAGTGATTTATTCTAGTGATGCTTTGAGACATTCTTAAATGGAAGCTTAATTTGTCATTTTACAATAATGATAAATATAACTGGTTTATGTTTAGAGAAGACTATACCACTGTTTTATGTAGGTAAGAAGGTCTTTGCTCAGATTTTGGGGTGGCTTAGGCTTGTGTGATGTGTGGTTGCGTGCTTCAGTTATTTCTTACTTGAATATAATTTAAATGGTAGGTTTAGTGCATGATCAGTTTTAAAATAAACTAAAATACTTTATTTGATTTACTATAAATAAGTTATTGAATGACTGGTTCAGTTTTGTCAGCTGTCCCAAAAGCCTCAGAGGGAAAAGAAGTTTATTCACTTTGTGCCAGATTTAATTGATGCAACATTGTTGGTGGTGACATAATAATTATAGATTCCTGAATTTGGAATATACTGTACATGTATGCATATATATATAATTTAATTCTCTATTTGACATGCTTTAGGTTTAAAATGTATCACTGTCCAAAATGCATCGGATTATTTGAGACAAACTCACTTTCCCAAAAAGGCTTTGGGGAGATCAGTGGCATCCTCCCTAAGTTGACGCCCTGCGAATGAACCCCAAATTCTTCATTTTTTTAGGACCCTGTGGTTTCTAAAATCTGGGACTGATGACACACAGACAGACAACCAGCAGAACAGAAAAGGGTCTGTGTCCTTCATTTCTCACCATCTGTCACACTGTCATGCACTAAACCACCGTGTGTGTTTGTGTGTGCGCGCGTGTGCGTGTGTGTGTCTGTGTTCCCTGTTCAATGTAATCATGTGCGTTCCTGTGTTTGTCCATTGTTTTCCATCTATGCATTTTTATTTTCACATATGATGAGTGTATGCAAGTGTTTCTTAGTGTGTGCATCATGTGTTTTTGTATATTGATGAATGTGCACGTATTTTTATATTAATTTCATGAATATAATAACTGCTCATATTTATTTTTACTGCTTGTGTGGTGCACGAGACAAGTGAAGATGTGACCATCTCACAGCCTGGTAGCATAGATTGTACTATAGTACACTCACACACACACACACAAACTGTCACAAACGAACACACCTACCACAGCTTTGCAGCACATGGTCCTGCAGAAATTAGAGCTTCAACGAAAGGCAGGAACTGAGCACATGAAAAGAAGAGAGGGGGAGAGAGCAAAAATGAGAAGATTTCATCTGATTGATCTCATGTTTCTTCCCTGAGGCTTTCAGAGGAAAAAGAAAGAGCTCCTCGTGTCTCCTGCTGAATCCGTATAAGTACGAGCACCAGTCTCTTCAAAAAGAATCAAACTTTGCCCAGTTAAGGTTCTTGTCTCATACATAAAATATATGTGTATTATTGCCTCATATATTAAAAATGATGGGACAAGAACTTTGAATGATTATTATAAAATTGGTATTCACTAACCACAATACCCTGATGTATAAATAAACAAACAAACAAATGAGCTTATGTCACAGGGCAGGAACAAACATGGTTCTCATTCAGAGTTCTGATTGATTTGCTAATAGCTCCCCACACAATCCCTTAAAATGATAAGCAGTATAGCTAATGGATTATTGAATGACTTATTCATTTTAAATGCTTGATAATATTCTGGAGTTATTATTACTCCTTGGTGAAAGCATGAACTGTTCAAGGGACAAAGTCCTCATAAACTGTATAATGCCTGTACTTTACTTTATTCACTTAAATCGGAACCAGAACTTGAATATTGAAGCTGAGTATTTGAACACAGAACGTTGAAGCACAACGTAGTATTTCATTATGTATATTATTATATTTATATTTCTACATCATTTTAGCTTGCCTTTAAATCTATGTGCCAAGCTAACTTCTTAAAAAGAATAAAATTAGTTAAGATTGTTAGTAACACAGTAAGAACCCAGAGGTTTGTTTTGAAAAGTTGCTTTGGGTGTGACCGATGAGCATTGGTCAATTACTGCACAGATTCAGCCTCAGCATTTCTGTGGTCTGAACTCCACCTCTCCCTCAGTCTCTTCTTCTCTCTAACTTTCTTTATCTATGTTAGCTGGTTCACTGTAATTCAAAGGTGAACAGACTTTCTTTTAGCAGAAGTTATCTTTGTTCTCTTTTTTTATTGTCTAACGTTGAAATTCGAATGCTATTCCTCCCTCTAAACAACAACAAACAAAACAATTTTTTTTGGCATACCGTAGGATCAACATTTCATTATGCTTTACATACATCTAGTGTACATAAAAGGCTTAAACTGACATATGACCTATGACATACAGGAGCCTCATTTTTTTATTTGACATCCATCAGAACTCAACAAATATCTGTGTAACAATATTTAAAGGTTATATATACAGTATACACACACACACACACACAATTTTGAACATTCATTCAGCAGCTGACAACTCTTTATTTTTTTTGTTAATATATAGTGGTGTAATGGTGACTCGAATAGGCCGACCCATAACCTACGAGCTATGCGGTTTGAGGCCCTTGTGGGTCAGACTTCTAGAAAATATTAAGGGGTGTGGATTGAATGGCTCAAAAAGCAACATTCTGACAGTGATATGAAAAACTTAATGCAAAGGGATTTGGTAATAGTTTCTTAGAAAAGTTTTCAAATATAATAATGCACAGTGGGGCAACTAGGATAAGCTTTGTGTTGTGATTCTGATGCAGGTGCGACATCCAGTGGCAGTGAATATTGTGTATATATGTACTTTAGAGTGTTTAGCTCCCTCTCTAACCCACAATAAGAAAACCTTCCAAGCTCACCGGTAGCTGTAGGTGGCCTATTATGTTCAGGTTAGTATCGATCCACACGAAATTACATTTTTTACATGCTGCAGAGGAACATTATGGATCTTCGATATTTATTGAGTTACGTAGGTTTTATTATAATGAGGCTCAGCATAAAAACATGAATGTCGAGGTTTTTTTTTTTCTTGTGTGCTCAATGAATATAAAGATGTTCTTCTCAATTCCTGAAGCCTAAGTGTTTTGGCAGATACAACATTTGTTATCCAAAAGCAGTGAAATTCCAGTCATTGAAGGTCAGAAGGTACCTGTCAGAATGATGGATGGAAAAGCAATAGATCAAGAGGAAAAGTGCCTTTTAACTCCACTGCGCGCACACACACACACACACACACACACACACACACACATAATTCAAGCAGTCAGCAGATAGAGATTTGGTCATGAATGATGGGCTGGCACCGAAAGCATTAATATATCATTAGTATTGATCGCAATCAGACCCCCTGCTTTGACTCACGCACACACATTTACAGACTCATTCATATATTGTACAGGCACGTATGTGCAAAAAATCGCAGCGACAGCAAAACTACACACACACGCACACACACACACAAACACACACACGCTTCTCCAGTATTGAGTTGTGGTAAAGAGCCCTATAGTGGCCCGGCAAGCTTCCATCTGTGTGTGGATCAATACAGAGAGCTCTCCAGCCCTTATGATAAACTAAGATCCATACTACACTCACAGATCTGTGTGTTTACAGTCATGTTACTGCACAATTTGTTCTACTATATTTTGTCCATCAGCCATTCAAATGCTTCATAATTTGGGATACATTGGATAGTTGTGCATGTAAATTGTGAACACAAAAAACTGGTTAAAAACAGACTTGTCGTAAGTCTTGTGTGCTAAAGTGAACCATGATTTCTGTTACAGGACAGGCTTTTCAACTTGTCAAACATAGGTGTAACTGGCTGCAAATAAGATAATTGTCCAGTGAACACTCTATTCCAACCAGCCAATTGAGGACACTCTAAATGAGCTGTACACAGGTCAATCAACAAGCATGTTGATAGGGCTAAACCATTGGCCGTATATAAACATGAATGCTCCGAGTGCCATCCAAGTTATTTTGGCTTGATCATAGGAAAAAAGAGGAGATGCGTTGTCCATCTTTCTTTCAAGTCCATGTGGAGAGGTTCTTAGCATTATGTTGCCATATTTACACATCCACCACAAACCAACATTACAATTAATTTGTACAGGGCGTGTTATTAGAAACCTCCTTTTTTTTAGCTCCGTCTTTCATCTCCACCAAATATCTGCCTAATGCTTCTCCACCTCATCTCTCACATTCTTACCTTCTGCCTCACAACATCAACATCACACTCCTTTTTTGCATTGGCACTGAACATCGGCCTTGAACATGCGGTACACTCAAGCATTGCAAGCGTCATTCCTGGGAAGACTGGGAGGAGTCTCACACATGCATACTCAAGCAGATGTTGCTACACTGAGCAATTAGGAGCAAATTAGGAGAAAATGATGGTATGATATACTGTATGTGTGTGCATGTGACTGTGTGTAGGTTGCTATTATGATGAGTCATCGAGATGACACAAACTACATTCCAGTTGAACTAAGCAACCTCTTTACTAGCTCTCTGCATTTCTGTCTGCTCTGCTCTCTGCTTCACTTCTGCCACACATATCTCTCTTCATTTCTGTCACTCCGCTCTCCCCCTTTCTCCATCTCCCCCAACCCCCCCCCGCTGAACCCCCCCAGCTATCACTTAAGTGTAAACACATAACCACAGGTATTTTTTTTACAGCAGGACCAGGTCGTGCCAAGAGCTCAGAAATACACGCACACTATACCCAGTCATGAAATATATTTAAAAGTCTTGTCATGGTGACGGCTTCTCATGATGACCTAATGATCCCTTGGTGTGTGTGTGTGTGTGTGTGTGTGTGTGTGTGTGTGTGTGTGTGTGTGTGTGTGCGTGCGTGCGTTTGTTTATCGCTGTCAGACAGCCTGTATGTCTCCCAGTTTATGTGTCTGCCTCTCTGTCTGCCAGCTACCTTGACTAAAATATCTGCGTCAGTAAAGTGTATCAACAGTTGCATATAACTTGTTATAAAGCTTTCTGTCTCCTCCTAGTGAGGGTTTGTTGAATTGCATTTTCTTTTTCATTATTTGATAGCCTGTGGTTGTAGAGGGGGAGATTGTATTAAGCTTAAACACATTAAACTTAGTTTACACTTGTTGCTGAATTATACTTAATGTATTGTGTTTTTTTCTCTGATCCCTTTCTTGCTATCCTTCGCATCTCATTCTTCCTGCTTTACGCATATTCTCCCTGTCACTCTCTTTCTTTCTCCTCTTTCATACATCCATCTCTCTCTCTCCCCCAGTCCAGACGACAGCAGGACCCCAGCCCTGGCTCAAACATGGCCAACGCTGACGTAGAACACAAGATGCGCTGAAGAAGACGATGAGGAATTTGTGGAAGGAGGAAGGGGAGGCAGTCTATTCACTTTCAAAACAATTAATCAATCTACTGTTGTAGACCAATTGTTTCTAACTGTTTTCTAACAGGTTTGATTCAATAATTTTCACCTGATATTTTTTCCAAAAAATGGAATGTAGAAGAAAACTTCCTGAATTAATTGCATTGACAGTGAATATAATCCAAACAGAAGATTGATTAAAAAGGTTTTGGTCACAACAGACCTGGGCAAAAAAGTAGTTGAATACCTTTAAATAAAGAGGAAGGAACAGTTGATTTAGCATCATATTTGAAAATGTGACGACACGTCCAGAGTTGTCATTCCAGTTGTTTCTCGAGTCAGATGAGAGTTCCAAATATACAAAGAAAACTAGGTGAAGATTTTTTTTTTGTCCAGGTCTAAAAAGATTTGATAGGTGGGGTTAGTTTCATGTGCCAAAGGTATATCTTCTTTTAATAAAATAAGTTAGAAATGGAGGGAGTGGAGGGGCTAAAGAAGTCATTAACAGGAGGAGGTGGAATAGAGGCAGAGGCTTTATTTGGCTCAGGGTCATGATCAGGGCTTATTGGTTAGGATCACAAGTAGTGCATGCTTCAAAGGTGAGGTGTTGACAGTTTGTGGGGGAAAAAACATTCTGTGTTGTTTGGTGTTGTGCAACACTTCAAATTTGTGAACATGCCCTTGCTAACCTCCCACTATAGCCCAGCTCACTTCCTGAATCCTGCTGTTTTCTGAGACCAAAGTTCACTTTGCTGGAAAGGGGAGGGAGAGAGGGAGGCAGGGGATTATAGAAGGGCAATCTTAAATTGCATTAAAATACGATGGAGGACGAGGGCATCCAAAGAGTGTTTTTTATAGGGTAACAATGCATTTGCTGTACTATCATTTGAACCATTTCTCTAACCACCAGAGATGCCCATAACAACATAACTGCAGGGTATGCAACCTCAAGGCAGGACAGTCGACAATGAAAACTGCTGCAAGCCTTGCTATCTTTAGCTCTGGAAACAATTGTGGAAATGATTCTTGTGGGGAGGGGGGAGGGTGCTGTTCAAATGTCCTTCGTCTTTCAAGGGGTTTTGCACTATGTAATACAATCAGTCTTGTTCCTTAATGTGGATTTTCTTTACATGCATGAAACCAAACACAGGCCTAGCTATGTTCCTTGCTGTTCCCCGTGCAGCCTATTTATCGTCAGAGCAGTCTCTACAGCACTTTGATCAGGAATAAGTGGGTGATTCAAGGCTCTGTCATTCGGTGTATCCTTCTAAACAGCAACACACTCAAAGATGCCTGTCTCCCTATGGCCATTTTTTTCCAACAGCAAAAATCTGAGCCCACACATTTGCTCTATGGCTATGCTGTTAAAATGTTTGAGGAAAGTGAAGGATTAAAGTGCTCCCTAATAAGCTGATTCAAATATGAGAGAAGGGGTTTTAACCAGACAGCAAGGTTAGTTATAACACACAATTGTAACATACTACCAATCAAATAGATATCGGACAAGATACAAGCCTAAAACCTCTTTAAAATATACACATTGTTGCAGTCAACACTAACAGTTCATCATCTCAGGTCGCAGGCTGTTTAGTCCATGGTACAGATCCAGTTTAGTAATACACTCCAGCTATTCATCCATCAATCACCCACAGATTCCTCATCACCGAAGGTCAGGAAAAGCCTACATGCAGCCATTTACTCTTCCCAGTCCTGTTACAGCACTCGCTGAATGAAATGGTATGTTTTGCTATCTTATTGTTTTTGTTTGTGTGAAAGTCACGATGTTTACTTTTTATATTTCCTCTCCTTCTGTATATGTATTCAGCTTTGTTCCTCTTTCCGCTTTGTTATGAACTAGAAGTATCAAGAGTATGCTATTTTCTGTTAAGATGAAAAGTGTCTCAAAGCATTTGGGAGTTTTGAGGACATTTGTTGCTTGTATTTTTTCCTTTTCATTAATTTTCTTTGTTTATTGTTTTGGTTTAGTTTAGATTTTCTCACCGAAATCCACTTTCTGGGTTAAAAACATTGATTGAGGATTGACTCAAGCCCTGTTATTAGGCAACATAAATGTTTTTATATATATATATATATTGTGCAACAAGACACTCATTTCATTTTTCAGTATGTGTAACATTTACAGCACTCAATGGTTTTATTATAATTATTATAACCAACCATTCTTGTTGCTATGACTTATTAAGATTAAGGTTATCATGAACTGGGGGTACTGATTATTTTTTATACATTGATGGCCATGGGTTTGTAACAATTTTCAATAAGTTCTGGAGTAAAAATAATGTAGTAGCTAAAAACAACCATTAGAAAATGCATTGAAAACTCAAACCATGTGATGAAGCTGATGATAGGATAGGACTCAGGTTGCATGACTTTTAAAGGCTTCAGAATCACAACAACCGAAGTAAACTTTTCCCCTCACAAAGTTAACAAATATATCAAGATTTCCAAAGCCACATTAATGCAAAATAACAAGATGTCCCGTGGTTCTCAATGCACCTCCTGCTAAATCATCAACTACAATAAAGAACCAATGCAGGATTATCGTTCTAACATTTAAATACAACACCAGAGGATGTCCCTGTGATCACCTTAGTTAAAGAGGTAAAGCTTCTCACAGATGGCCCCAGCTAATATCTAACCATCAGAGATTTGGGAGACATAAGAAAAAGCTTAAATGTGTCAATTTCTCCTATGAAGTCAGATGGCCTTGTGATCTGCATGTCTAAAGTGTACTTTCTGTCTGAAGGCAGCTTCATTTAGATAAATAGTGGATTGTTTTTGTCTTCGCTCAGGTTGGTATTGTTAAGTAACCTAGTGGAGCAGATGAGAGGGGGAGAGGCATAATTGACTGTGAATAAGGTGAATTGTGAGAGGTAGGCATGATGACATGTGGGAGCATTAATGTACAGTAGTGGGCAGTGGCTGTAATGTTGGCATAAGGTTTTAAATGACTGCTTTACCAGTATTATGATTGGAGGAAAATAGCGCAGAACTGGATATGAAGCAGTACAGTTCAGTTGTATGCAAAAAGTAGGTGTCAGCAAAGGCAAGGTTTTCGATGGGTGTTTTAAGTTATGAGATAACATCTTAACGTTTGTCCAACACATCAAAACAATGGGCTAAGCTGTTCACCTCTCACATGGTTTACTGCAACACCTATCACACTGTGACAGATTTTACAATAACATCATCCAGAATTGGGGCTATCATGAAATCTGAGGAGGCATAAACATTTTACTGTACATTATAAAAAAACAACTTTCTTCACAGACTGCAGACTTTTTGGCTCGTGGCCTTTATCAGGCTTGTGGGTCCCAACAAAGGCCACAAACTGAAACATGTTCATAGGCCAATAAGAGTTGTTTTCAGACTTATTCTATAAATGTTGCTGCAGTTTTACAGGTTAAGAAATATTATTTGGTGAAACAAGTGTAAAGAAATAACTAACTAAAATTGTTTGTCATTAAGAAGTGATCAAAGTGTCTACAATGTCCCCTCCTCACCAGCCAATGTTATCATTATACTATAGTTCAGATGATTATCCAAATAAACAACTTTGTTTATTTTCCGTCTCTCAATTTTCTTAATGCAGGCATTAAGGCAAAACATAAACAATCGCTCTTTTTTTTATTATACTAAACTGCATATCTTCAATTTTGTGTAAGTTATTCATACTTTGGTTGTGGGGGGAAATCCAAAGAAAACTCTGTGATATCTAGTGGTGTTTACGCACTCTTAAGTTTTCCTTAATGTGTGTTCTGTCTTTTTCCTCTGTTTTATGTTTGCGCTTGTCCTCTCAGAGGAATTTGAAATGCAAGATATTCTACTCAAAATGTCAGATGTTTTTCATAATAAAGGTGTATGAATCCATGTCATTGTTTCATTTTTTTCCCACTTAGAAAGCTACTTCACCAACATTTGTGGCATACTCCAAAGTTGTTTTGATTCTCCTGGGAAAGTGGAAATATATCACGTCAGGATGTTTACGCTTGCAGATAGTTTACACTTATTTCTGTTAATATCTGTCTCATAGATTAGATGTGGTGAACCCATGGCAATGCAATCTCCCCCTCAATAATCCTTAAAACTAATTTGCTTATTTCTTTTTCTAATTTAATGTGTTCCAATTCCATTGAGCTATTCAAGTTCGAACTTAAACAGGCAGCTAAATGTAATTAACATGAATTAGATATAGGAAAACATGGTCAGTCACCTATGTTGACTATATCAGGTGACCATGACGTCATCGCGTCACTGCGTCATACACAGGAAGTGGAATTATCAGCTGATGCTGCTGCTGCTGCGGTTGTTGATGCCTCAAGCCGCTGTTGTTCTGACACCGTGTTGCCGTCCTCCGCTCTGGACGTTGGAGACGTTGAACGTGTCAAAGAGACACGGTGGACATTGAGCGGCTGACGTGTCTGAGATTAACAAAGGGAAGCGTCTCCTCGCGAGGACTTTGAATTTGCGCACTAGCGGCATAAGCGCTAGCCCCAAAGCTTTGAACCTTCGGTGGAAGGAAAACAAGAAAAAACGACAGGCTGCTTGGTGTGCTACCTTTGTTTATGTGGTGCCAGTCTGAACAGCAACGTTCGTTGTCTGTGTCTTGGGTTTAACTTGTTCTTCCTGCACAGACATTAGTTATTTTTACACTTCATTACGTGGAGGCGAAAAGGGCAGCTAGCTCGTCAGCTAATTTACGTTAGCTCACAGCGCAAAGGAAAAAACAGTGTTGTCGAGCTCTGTTGCTTTCGCAACCGTCCGAGGGTGATAGATAAGGACAGTTAACTGTGACTGAAGTCAGGTTGGAAGGAACCCTGTTTTTAGCCGGTTGTGACTGGATCAGGTGCTCTGTTGAATACATACAACACAGCACCAACACGCAGATGTTTAGTGGGTAAAATATTGGGGGGAAAAAGGGGTTTTCTGCCATTGTTTTTTTTTCTTTATCTATTATTAAACAACACAAACACGCAGTAGGTTTACTGCCAGCTGGTGTTTGGTTGGCTGACAAGTTGCCTGATGTGTTTGTGTGCAAGCTGTGAGCCTTTGTTGGTAACTTGCTGTACATTTTAATTTAAGGCTTTTGTTTATTTTGTTTGTTTTAATCCTCAGAGTCTTAGTTGTTTAGCCTTAGGTGCATAATCATTAGAAATATTTAATATATTGTATCTATGTTCCTTGGTGTCATTTTAATGTGGAGAACACATTACATTTGAAAAAGTGTTCCCCTGCTAACTTACATTGAGTGGCTGCCTGATACTCACACTCATGCATTTGGTATATAGAGAAAAGTAAGCAGATAGAGTTATGAAATAAGTAGCCGCTGAGACTTCTGTGATCAGGGAGTGAAGAGCAGATAGAAAGGGTCCCAAAGAGGTTCCGATTGTGTCTTGGTGAGGTGAGCTGCCCCCCCACTACATGCCAATGCTGGATCTGGAGGTGGTGCCTGAGAGATCACTAGGAAATGAGCAATGGGAATTCGCCTTAGGTGTGTATTACAAGAACATTTTATAAGAAAAAATGACACGCATGTTTTGTGGAGACGAGGATGAGACAATGAGTCATTGTCAGTAATGTTCATTTTACCAATTTTTTAAAAAATAATGTTGCTTTTCTTTCTTTGTGTGTGTGTGTCTGTTTGTGCCTGCATGTCATGTTCAGGGATGCCAATGGCCCAGGCCATCTCAATTCTACAGAAACACTGCCGCATTATCAAAAATGTCCAGGTGCTATACAGTGAACAGGTACAATGGCCAAACTATTCTACTTCTGATCTCTTTCTCTCTCTCACACACAAACACACTTGGGTAAGAATCCCCGTTGGGCAACGGTGCACGACTTCTGAGGCTTTCCTGTGTGGTAGCATTAATCGCAGTTCCTAAGCAATACCAAATATTTGTATTTTATAATCTTTAGTTAAATTACCACGTAAGTGTTATGATATTAAGAAGTATATGATTATATAATATGAAAAAAGAATCGAACCTGGTAAGTCATTGTCAGGTTTTAAAGTTATTTTTATTATATCACCCTTCAAGTTCTAGTTTTCAGCTTATATTTACGAAGTATATTCCTTCTTAAGAGTATATAGCTTTCAAAAGTGAGTCAGGAAGGTTGGTTTTGAAACTAAGGTGTTAGTTTGATCCATTGGCAACTGGAAGCAGTGTTTCATATTATCATAAAGTTAAATGTTGCGAAATGATGCTCTCCAATTCTTGTCTGATGTACATTTTTTATGCATTCATTGTATTTTTGTGGGTGCCACATGTCAGAAGTCATCTTCAAAATCTTCTGACTCGTTAGCCTTTCTGCATATCACTTCCACCCGACTCGCTGTCAATTAATTTGTTTGTTTATCTCCCCCAGACACCACTCAGCCATGACCTTATACTGAACTTGACTCAGGATGGAATTAAACTCCTGTTTGATGCCACAAATCAGAGACTCAAGGTGAAAACTGATGATTTTAACTGGTGTGCAATAAAAAAGAAATGACTGGGAACCAAACTCAAATACATTTAAAGAGAGACCTGCATAGTGTCTCTAGTTCGGAATATAATTAAAATGACTTGTTATCTATATCTATGTAAATATTGTAGTGGAAAGGGAATTTGGGGAATCTGGAGTTGAACACTAGATATTAAACAGGGATTGTTGTTATTTATCAGTACTTCAGAACTTCACAATGTCCCCCCCACACACACACACTTTACCTCCTGATACTTTGCTGCCCTTTTTATGAATATTTAACCAGCCTTTTGACTTGTGCCTTGATGGTTTTCATTGCTGGTGACAGGTGATTGAAGTGTACGACCTGAGTAAAGTCAAGTTGAAATACTGGTGAGTGGAAATACGGCAATGAAACAAACCTGTGTAATAACAGCTACATTTATCCACATAAAAAACATGTTAGACCCTCAGTTGTTGCTATTGTAATGTAAGCCATTTGACATCACTGACAGTAGCTCGTGAGCTAATGCATCATACCCTGTACAAATGTTAACAGATTTAACGCATGACATTGTGTGTGTATTTTGTTTCAGTGGAGTCCATTTCAACTCTCAGGCCATTGCCCCAACAATAGAACAAATAGACCAGTCATTTGGAGCTACTCACCCTGGAGGTACCGAATAAAAGAAATCACAAATGAATATATATCTTGATCTCACTTCCCCTTCTCATGAAATGTCCTCTTCACCCTTTCTCACCAGTTTACAATGCAGCAGAGCAGTTGTTTCATCTCAACTTTCGAGGACTGTCCTTCTCCTTCCAGTTGGACTCTTGGAATGAAGCTCCTAAATACGAGGTGAGAAGAATTTGATTGATTTGCCTGTTGGCCGGGTAGAGAATAGCTGAGTGGTCATTTCTTCATACCTCCTGGAAATCAGTTCCAGGCCCTTGTGATTGTGAATTTAAGTGATTACTCTTTATAGAGGCAGTCCAAGGTTATGCCCTGTGTTTGCTTTGAGCATGTTCCTGAATGTCAGTGTTTTATTTTAAAGGTTTTAGTTTACATGAACCCATGATTAGTTTCATATACTCATTATGAACTAACTATGTTCAGGACAATGTGACATTTTAGAATTAAGAAGAACACATTTATTCGTCCCCATCTGTTCTGGGCTTGTCCAAGTCGCGGTAGTTTGGTGGTTCGGTAGGACTTGAATTGGCAATCTTTTGCTGTGAAGGACAGTCGCCCTCACAGCTAGTCCACCGCCTCCCAGCAATTTGCACACAAATAGTCTGCAAACTGCATGTTTGTTCATAGTATTACATATATGACTGCAATATGTTTGTTTTTGATATGCTACTGAATATCACACCAATATTACATATCTTTTGTATTTGGAATATTTTTTACCAGGGTTAGGGTTAGGGTTAATCCCCACGGGGATTAATAAAGTTATCCATCTATCTTTCTATCGATCTGTCTGTCTGTCTGTCTATCTATCTATTACATATTTTAGTTTATTTTGTCAAAATGAATGTTTTTAACCTGATAATAGGAATATTTATTCTGGATTTTTTTTTTAACCCTTATATGAGAATACATAACCTGTAGGTGTTTTGTATGTAGGTTGCTTGGTAATGATAAATGCTACTCTACACATCAAAAAGTCAGCACAACGATCAAGAAACTATTGCCAAGTAACAATTGTCAGAACTAATGTTGAATATGCATGCCAGACTTCGCTGAGGTTACTACCAGATATGCAGAAATGCACTGTCACCAATCAGTGAAAACATAAGTTATTCATTTTTTCCCACAGAAATGTGGAAATTATTATTATTTTTATTTTATTATTAATTATTCAGTGTTTTTTGTGACACTTTCTCTGCTTTATTTTATCTTTCTAATTTTGGCAAAATTGCATTACTGTGTTTTCTTGATATGAACTCTATATTGTGTTGTACACGCAAACACAATGTACTACCAGTTCTATATTACTTGCAGTTGTTTTGCCTTGGCAGCCTAATTTTGACCTGGGTTTGGCCTTCCTGTAGATTCCACATGGGGCTATGGTCAAGAGGATGCACATCTACACTGGTAACAACCTGCAAGAAACAAGGTACACACATACACATACATATACAATGTTTCACAAAAATAAATGTTGCTTAAAGTACATATATCATGAGCAAAGGCTGCACAGTGCCCAACATAACAGAACAGTTATGTGTGTTTTAAAGCAGTTTCAAATTAAATTATTTATTATTCACTTTAATTATTATTCTCAGGTATAGAAATGTTGGTAGATTTTAGTTTGCAGGTATCCTTTTAAATCTAATGCCCCCATGTGGCCGAAGGAAGCAACAACACGTGCGTCCCTATTTTATATATCAATGTGTCTGCTATACTGTACCAAGCAAGCGTGTGGGGGAAATTGAAATACAGAACCTCAGAACTAAGCCTGGTAATAAGGAGTGCAAACACTCTCCTTTCTGTATCCTCAGAGCTCCAGCAATGCCGTTGGCTTGTTTCCTTGGCAACATCTTTGCGGAGTGTGTGGATATCCTGAGAGATCGGGCAGGGCCGCTGGGGCTCAGGCTGCGCCTTCTCACTGCAGGTATTATTGCTCTCTTTGTTTCCATATTTTTTCACGTAGCATTTTCAAAAACAAATACAGATGTAGCTGCAGGTTCTGGGTGTAACATGTGAACCTACAATCAACACAAACTTTACTTGGAGCACCTGCACGCAGCTGAAGGTCATGCATTGCAGTTAATGTTCACAATAGTACATACAACAGCATCATCTGATGGGTCTGGATTTCTGCTACAGACGGTAGGCTCAGAATTGGAAGTATACAGCACAAAACAATGGACCAACCTGCATTGCGTCAACAGTCCAGCTTGTGTGTGTGTTGGGGGGAGGGGGCGGGGTTTCTTGGCAAACCTTTGGCCCCTCAATATCAGTTAGTCATCGCTGTTGACTATGTGCATCCATTTAGTCATTTTTACATAACTTCAGAATAATCTCTTTTTGTATGAAAAAAGAGATCAGTCTCAGTTACAAGAGGTGATTCCCATAGAATGGGTTTGCGGAATATTGGAAAGCCTGCAGAAATGTGATACGCGATACAGTCGTGTCAACACAGAACATCAAAGAAAAGATTCCAACATCTAGTTAGGCCCAGTCCACACATACCTGAGGCTGTTTTGATGGCAAAGTGAGCCCCTGCCTCAGCATTAGTATGGTGGTTCTGATGAATTTGCTTGGTGAGTGTCGTTCTAAGGTTAAAAGACAAGCACTGCTGCTTGTGTGTTTGATGTTAGTTTGTCTTTTTTCAAATGTCATCACTACTTAAAATTGCGTTTTCGTGTCATTTATCTCCTTTGTTTGGATGTGCGAGCGCAGGCTGTGGTCCAGGTGTCATGGCTGATGCTAAAGTGAGGTCCCTAGAGAGGAACATCTACTTTGGAGATTCCTGTCAGGATGTACTTGGGGCTCTGGGCTCACCACATAAAGTCTTCTACAAGTCTGAGGACAAGGTAGGAAAATCTGTATTACATGCCCCCATATGTTGTAGCTTCTGATGTTGTTAAAACGACCTACCTCTACTTGGATCTGCACAGATAGACAGATTAGTTAATTGATGACGTGCCATATTCAGCATGATTTGTTTGCTTTTATTCACAATATGTCCAGTTGTTACTCTTTTCCCATCTTTTATATGACTTTACAATTGATTGTCACTTCTTCCTAAGTAGTGAAAGTGTTTTATTTTTAGATGAAGATTCACTCTCCATCACCTCACAAGCAGGTTCCTTCAAAATGTAACGACTACTTCTTCAACTACTTCACCCTCGGTGTGGTACGTAAGCTCGGCCTGTTTGAGTATTTACTTAGTATCATTTTAATGTTGTTGTATGCTCTTTTTTTGTACTTGATGTCATTTATACAATTGGGTTACACAGTTGGACACCCAGCTTGTACATGCTAATGTACAGTTAGGTGAAAAACACACAGTTAATATGATATTAATATTCTGAATATATAATGGCGTGTTTATTCTGTGTAAAATTACTTATCTCTGTTATTAAGAGCAGTACATGAAGTATGTGCTGAACTAGTCAATTGTACGTGCACGTTTGATATATACACCAAATGTTTGCATCTTTCTTGAATCATATCACACAAATGTCCTCTCATTTGGATGCTTGACCCAATATGCAATCTATTCTGTTGGTGACCTCCTATGAATGGGTATGGGGATGTAGTCTTGTTTCTTTCTGCATTTACTCACCCAATGTCTACAGTAGATAAGAACCAGCTGGTCTGGGCAACCATTAAGTGTTAAAGCCATCTTGATGTTTTTCTCTTACTTTTCAGGATATCCTCTTTGACTCGACAACTGACCTGGTGAAGAAGTTTGTCCTCCATACCAACTACCCTGGACATTACAACTTCAATATGTAAACCTCCTGTTGTCTATAGTTACCTCAGCCACGTTGCTGTCCTTGTTCTTTTTCATATTCTGTTCTCTGTCATCACAGATATCATCGATGTGACTTTAAGATTCCACTAGTCATCAAAAAAGGTAAGAAATATCTGTCCCAAATACATGTCTATGAAAAATGAGTCCCACGTGTCCCAACATGAGTACTGTGACCTTTTGGTTATAATCCCCCTTTCATGACGTTTTTCTGTTTTGTCTCGATGCCCTTTAGAAGGAACTCATTCTGAGACAAAGGACTGCACCTTAACCACCAACAGCAAGGTCAGTTATTGAGATAAATTATAATAGCATTGGAATATTGCTAGATGATAATGGTTCGTTGTAATATCACAAGGAAGAGCAATTGTAGGGCTGCAGTGCCATGCTGTCTTGGCATGAGTTTTGGACTCTGTGTGTTTTTGTTGTTCAGTCATCTCTGTCATCACTACTCAAAAAGCAGTTTCTGCCTTACGAGTTAACTATTTGTTTCATGCAAGTACTATACTGTATGTCATGTTCAATATTGTGCCTGTCAATAGTCGTTTTAAGTTGTTGTCTGGAAGCAAAGATGGCAAATAAACAGCCTATATGTGTAGTGTTTGCCAAAATGATCCTAAACCCACGTGGTTATATCAGCTATAGATTAAATACGGAAGTTCCTCCAGATTCTTAGGATGTTTGAATTGTATTTTGTACCATTTATGGTGAAATGTCATGATTACAGTCAAACTGTTGACCTCGCCTGTTACAAATCCCATGATTTAATTATTTCACCTCATCAATTTTCTCTCTTTCCGTTTATCTGGGAAAATTGTGTTTCTCATTCAGTGGGATCAGATCCAAGAGCTGCTGGGTTACCCGATGGAGAAGCCTGTAGTGCTCCACAGGTGAAGTGCACACATACATACTAACTGGACATTCTGAACAGAATCCAGATGTGTATCTTCACTATAATATTGCTGTGCTTGACAGGTCCTCTTCGGCCAATAACACCAACCCATTTGGCTCTACATTCTGCTTTGGGCTGCAGAGGATGATCTTTGAGGTCAGCGATTTTAAAGCAAAACAATTAAAGCAGACATTTGATTTGAACAGGCGTTTCCTGTTTATTTCATCTCCATACCTATGTAACCACTACTGTCCGCTTTCTTCACCCAGGTGATGCAGAATAATCACATAGCATCAGTGACCCTTTACGGTGCTCCACGAACCACCAGTCAAGTCCGACCCGAGTCCAGTGCTAGTTCCCACTGAGCAAGTAACCAGAACCACATCCCATTCTGGCCTGTCCTGAATCTAGTACCTCTACTGACTGAACTTCTAACCCAGAGCCAGATTCTTAACCAAGCAGACCTAACCCTGAACAACACAGCGATTCTTGCCCAGCTCAGAAACTACACATGGAGAACAAACAGGACAAGAACCCAAGATTACTACAAAAGAGACAAATCAGACCAGACATCAATCTGCTAGATTTAATGTTCAAATCAAACCCTCTCAGCCTATCACGGGACACCCAGGATCTGTGGACATTTCTCAGTGCTGGATCATTATTGCTTTGAAAGGAAACCAGTGAAAGTATTCCTCAGATGCGTGGTAATATAGCTGTGGTGCTGCAAACTGACATGGTGAGGAAATCAGTATTCTGATAGAGCTCAGCTGTTACCAACCTCCAATCCTGTGGCCGCGTCTGCCCGGGACCACAGAATACTCCCGTCTATAGCTAGGAAGCCACAGTTCCACCGGCGAAATGCATTGGCAGCCTATACGTGACCGTAACATTGTGGCAGTATGACAGCTGGCATTTGAATTCATCCGCTTCGAATCTCTAAACGTTCAAGATTAGAGACAGAGTTGTGAACTTAACACGGCTGCCACTGAAAACGTCTGTGGCCAAAGGCTTGAAGCAAATTCTGGCCTGACACACCGACTAAACCATCCACACTGCCAGCCCAAACAGTACCGCCTGTTTTTCCCCTACGCAACATCTGACTGCCACACTGGCACAGTCAAAAGCAGGACCCATCCAACTCACAAGAATCAAACCAGCCCACCCAAGAGACATCAGAGCCAAACACACAGAGAGCTGCCGAGGACTGTAAGCAAAAACATGAAACACCAGAATCCAGCTTATGTTCTACAAGAGAAGAACCAAACACATTCAGGACGTGGACAGAGACACGGCCCAGAATCCGCTCCATGGATCGGCCAATCGTACCAGGTGTGAAGAATGATCCAAACATCCAACATCATCGCCCTAATTGTTGACTCCCTCTTCATCTTCATTCCTACGCTTCCTATTTGAAAGCACACATACACAGCCTTTTAATCCCCCCCGCTACTTTGTCCTCTTGCATTTGTAATATATAAAAGCTGGCTCATCGGTTTGTAGCCTTTGCAGTGCTACACCAACATGGAAACATGCAGGCATGACGCAACAATTTGCATGTACTTGGCGGATTTTTTTTGAATGAGAATGCAAGCACAAACTGGCAACTTGTCTATTCGATTGTGCATATTGTGAGGCCACAACCATTTTCATTGTGTCTGTGTTATTTAAATCCATTCTTGCATTTGCACTAATACACACCTTTTTACTTGACCGGGTGATTGTGCCCTCATATATGAACTCATCCAGACATTTGCAGTGCATGTTTGCGTGTGGTCATAGGCTACACTTTGGTGGGAAAATGAGGACCTAAGCTATTACCACAATAAGGAAAAAGTTTATTTTTGGCTCAGTTAGTCAGTCATTGGTATGTTAGTTAGTCCGTTTTTGTAATGTCCCCCAAAGCAACCCGGGACAAATGTTTGGACAGAGGGCATGTCCTCCCATGGTGCATGGTATTTTCAGTCATGTCCTCTGAATTGCATCCGTCTCTCTGTCCCATTTCTTTTCATGTCTGACTGATGTTTTGCAATTCACCCCTCAGCAATGTCTGCATGTGTTACTTTCTGTTAATTTGCCAAATGCTATAGCCAAAGACATTTCAGGATGATTTTAATTTGATCTGTCGTCATTATCACTGTAATCTCTTGTCCGAACCTGTCCTGTGGAGGGGTGTTTTAGGCCATCCTCTTAGTTTGCATCGCATCAAAGTCATTTTTGAGCGAAACCTCAAAATTCTGCTCTGGGCTTCTGTAAATGCTGACAGTGATTACACAAAGATAAGAATAGATGACTTATGTGAGTGTTTTGAAAGCAATTGGTATCTCTTTCATAATCTGAGATTTGTTTACATCTAGAGATAAATTCACAATGTTTGTCATCCCTATTGTGAGTCTCTCTGGTATAGTGGTTCTCTGCAGATTCAGTGCATTTAACCCCATTGTGGAAATGGGGAAGAACATTAGTCATCCCTTTGTGATCTTGCCTCTTTCGCCCAATGTTCTTTTTAGTTACAAGCAACTGAATACAGTGTGTATTCATTACAACACACACATCATGTATATATGTATTTATGTGTGTGTGTGTGTGTGTGTGTATATATACATACATATATATGTGTGTATATATATATATATGTATATATACATATATATATATGTATATACATATGTATGTGTATATATATATATATATGTGTGTGTGTGTGTGTATGTATATATATGTGTATGTGTATATATATATGTATGTATATATACATATATATATGTATATATATATACTATATATACTGTATACACACACACACACACACACACAGTAAAAAGTGATGACCGCAGGTAATTTTGTCTTTGCTGAGAATTAAACACAGTTGGGTGCCGGCAGGTGGGTTGGCTGAACATGTTATGTTTAAAAACGGGTAATACTGCATTTTCATTTGTGAGAGATTTACAATGTTCCTCAGCAAACCCAGCTCAGGAACCAGATGGCGTCACAATGTGAGTTACATACAATTAGATTTTCACCTAACAGTAAAAAGAAAGCTAGAAATGTAAATTCAGAAAGTTCTCCCTTTTTTGTATTTTAGCCCTAATGGATATGGAGTCGATATTGATGTACAAATGCTGTAAACAGTTGTGTGATCTTATTCTGGTGTCAGGCTCAGGCTGAGCATAATAATATTTACCCCCGATTCAAATTCCATTTAAATCTCAGGACGGATCGTATCCGCTGACACTTGCATTTCAGACCACTTCATATACATTTTTGTGTCAGGCTGCGTGTACACAACTGCTGCTGCTTGAACTTCTACAGCGGGGTTTTTGTGTTTGATCCATTTTACACAGGCAGAGAAAACAATAATCCTTCAACATGATTTGGAGTCAAGCTTTGATACATTGCTAGATTGTGCCTCATCTCCCACCGAGCCTGTCTTTAACTATTGTCTTTATCTCCTATGTTACAACTCCTTGTACATACATTCTGAGAATGCTTATGAATTGCATCATTGTACAGTATGTATGTGTGTGCGTGTCAATGAATATTATCAAGAAGATAACATTATGGCAGTCACATTAATTTTAATTGAAAGATAGTGGTGGGTTGAGTTTTTCTAAAATGAGAACGGGTTTTTCAGGGTAATTTTTTGTTATTTGTTTTTCTTCGAATTTGATCTTCTCTTCTGTTTGTTTATATCTACAAAATACTCCGAATGCTCATATTCACCACCATCAAATATGTGATTTTGGCATTGCAATTCTGCCTAAAAAATGTTTGTTATGTCTGAGATATTCTCTACAAAAGTATAATGTGTTTTCAACAAGTGAACATGATTCAAATCTGAGGGAAAGTCTTTGTTTATCTCCCTCCAACCTCTGCTGAATTGGAATAAATTGGTAATTTCCCAAAAGATCTCATGGCTAACCCTATCATTGGAAGCAGATGGGTCAAGGACAAAAGGAGAAACAGGAGAGGCTTCTTGAGGACAAATGTGCATAGGTGTACACGTACACAGAGGCGTCGCAACAGGGCTAAAAGGGGCCCCCCAAAGACGGCTGTTTACATTGGTCCACAGCAGCGACAACCTGAAACTCCCTTAAATGTCTTGCCGTGAAGAAGACACTGCAATGACACGTCGGGAATCCCCTTATTGTATGGTACTTGCGCACTGTCAAAGCTTTTTTTTTTTTGCCTGGGGCCCCCAGAATATCTTGAAACGTCCCTGCACCTACGTATAATGGTAACAAGAAACCCATGTAGTTGACTGTTTTGTAAGTCCAGCCCATCATGGTAGATGGCCATTACTGTGGTGATGCATTGTTAATGAAGGGACAGAGAGGGGATCTGTGGGGTGCTGGGGAAGTTAATCTCACACAAATTCAGGTGGAAAAAACACATCCTTGTTTTTCTTATATTTTTGAACAAGTGAGTTACAAGAGGTATCTTTTTTTCTGGTGGTCCGGGAGATTTTTCCAGTAACATTTGAATTATCTTTTTTTATTTCAATGTGTGGAGGAACGAGTGATTGTGATAATGAGATTGTTATAATTTATAAAGAACAGCTTCACTTCGGTGTATAATGTAAATTGCACATTAATGCTTTGTATTGTCTGTTAATGGCATCATGTGTTATCACGGTTACTCCCCTCAGATTTTCTTTTGTGGACTTTGAGCCCACTTCTGGGAATGTGGCAGTTATCCTCTTAATTAAAACTTCTAAAATCCATCTGAATGTGGCTTTTTAAATGTTTGATTACTATAAGTTCATCTAAAACAGTGAAACAAAAACTCTTTCATCGTCATTCAGCAGGAAAACGTTGTACTTTGTATTTGTTTGTGGCTCTGCCAAAACACAGTGCTATTTTTCAGTGTTTCATGAAAAATACTGGATTTAGTAGTCTTACTGTAACACATTATGCCTTTAATCTAACAAACACGAGACATTTCCTGAGATTATCAGTGTTGATTTTCGTTGTTGGTTAAAACTTTAACACTACTACCTGCTACCATGCAGTCAGTGAAGTACACAGAGTAGCTTAACGAAACATAATGTAATAGAACGTAATAGACAAATTACGTTTTTTACATATATATATATATATATTTTTTTTTCACAATTAATGTTAAATCCTACAGGTTTAAAATGCAATTCTCCTTTTCACAGCATAGTGGCAGCACCGTCTTCTATTTTTATTTTGATGTTTTATAAGATCGATATTTGTCTCATGTAAATGTTACGAGAAAACATCTAATGTCCTAATATGTCATGTTTGTAGTGGACCATAGGTAAAGATATTAATCAGCTTCCTAGATAGACAGGTACTTAATTAATCGCTGAGAGAAGTGACTAAAACGTGGACGTTTTAGGTATTCCATTTATTATTTTATTCTGAATACATTAAAGAAAGGCAGAATTGGTTTTTAGGGTTGTCATGCCCCAGATGGCTTACATCTGGTCTCAGTTGTGAGTGCGGTAGCGCTCTCCAGTGATGAAACATGTTACTGCACCTTGGATGACAACCGATGGATTAGCAGAAATGTTTTAAACCCACTCTAGATTACCAACACTGATAAGCAACCTTTTCCTTTTGTTTGATTATAGATATACGATAGAATGTATTAACATGCATTAACCCATTTTAAGTCATTCATGCTACACAAAGAAAAAATCTGTGGACAAAAAAAAATACTCTGTGTACACATCATTGCATGTCCAGAAGATAAATTCATTAACAACATATAATCATCAACAGAGTAAAGTTGGAAGATGCCAAAGAGCACACGCCTGAGTGAATTTCCAGTCAGTAAAATAATGCATACACTAAGCTTAGTATGTCAATTGACTTTCAGATAGAAATGTAAAATACACAACCAGGGGTTGGGAAGGTTACATTAAAAATACTAATTCAATCCCGGTAATAGTTACCTTTTAAACATTCAATCAATAACATGATCAGTAATGTTATAACAAACATCTTACAAGTAAAGTAATGTAACCTGATTACATTTAGTTACTTTTGGATTACCTCAATACCAAATATGCAAATAAAGACAACAGTGGTTGTGCCAAAAGCCCTTTCTGGTAAATGTGTTGCTATTATCAGCCAAGACATGATTACGGCGTGGTTCAGTTTTTGGGGGACAAATGTTAGCACTTTTTGCACGACTGTAATAAGCCTCACCCCCTACAGGCTACGGAGTTACGGGCACATCTGCACATCAACATGCTGCTATGAAATGTGAAAAATATGAAATTATTCGCGTTTGCCAGTGCATTGAGTGCAAATACATTAACAATGGACGGACCAAAGCAAACAGAAGTCGCCAGTGAATGACTTACCTTATGACCAACAACACTGTTCACATTAAAATTCACACAATAGAAAGTACTTTTCAGGTGATGGCTTTCACATGTTGATTATTATATGATGTATATAAGTTGTATCATTATAGTTATTAACTTATTGTTTCAAGGTGAGCACGACAACACTGGTGGAGTTCGAGTGCAGCATCTGCACAACTGCCATCCTGGATACTTTGAGACTGGGGAATTAGCGCCCCCCGAAGGCCCATGTGATCTATTGCATCCCCAAGTTAAAGACAATGGTGCTGCACAAGGAAAACTCGTACAGGGTTTTAAATGGTCAAATCCAGAATGCACTTTTATATTTCTTCTGGACATTTGGACATGTTGGTGCAATAAAGTTCAAAAGCCAATGTCCTTGTCCATGTAAATATTAAACAACTAGCTTGATTAACGCAGGTCCTGATGGACAGATCCCAGACCCAATGTGGCCCACAAAGTTTTGTTAGGCTTTATGAGATTGTCACAACCAAAGCAGAACCTGGCCATATTCATCAGCTCATGTCGTTCATGATTACGGTATCTATTCATTCCCATTAAGCCTTCACGTCAGCTCTTGCTTGTTGGCTCTGGTCTTAAGTGACATTTGCTCAGTTGGACTGAAAGGTGATGGACTCAGACAGTCGAGGATGTTCCAATCTTAAATCGCTTTCTTCGTATGTCTAAGGTCGCAGTAATGCACAATGATGAATTGTTCCCAGACCATTCATGTGGAGCTTTAATAAAAAAGTTTGAAAACCTGTGGTATGGTATGTCGTCCAAAGTAGTAGAATGTAGAATGTTGTCCAAAAATATCAAAAAAGTCAAACACTTCAAACATGAATAGCACACTAGAAAGGCCCAAATATATGATGGGGGTGAACAAAAACATGAAAAGCGTGATGGTATATGTCAAAAAAATTGTCAAAAAAAACCACTTCAAACACGCATAAGTAGCAATGTCAAGAATGCGAAAATATATGGTGGAGGTGAGAAAAAAGGGAAACACATCATAGTATAGTTTGTTGTCCAAAATTCGACAAGAAACGTCTTAGTATAGTGTATGTTTTGGATCACTCTTGATAGGAGAAAGAAGCTGGATGAAAACGGTTGATTAACGTGGCAGCATGAATCTTCAATAACTTAGTTTCCTTTTCAGTCATGAAAAATAATGGCGAGTTGCAGCAACACTGTGCCTTAGTATTTCAATATATTTACAATGATGCAGAAGATAGCATATGAGACATACCAATCATACCAATCATATCAATTTTGCAAATATACGTGGAGTTGAAAAAAAGCCAAAAACGCAGTAGCTGGCTGTGCATTTCAAATTTAGGCCCTGCACACGGGAGCAGCACGTCCTGTGTAACATCAAACACGGTCTCTTGGTAACATCAATATTAACTTAATAAAATGAAAACAATTTTTTTTAATCACATTCTATGCCACACTGTATGCCACTCACCAACGCTTTTTTTATTTGTACACACTGGACACTGGTAGAGTCACCGCCAGACATGCCAGTGTGTCCAGCTGCCCCATGCTCTCACACAGTTTTAAGGAACTCAAGGACATAAATGGGGATTATCCCTTCAAAAGCTTTCGTGGTATACAAAACAACCAGTTCTGTTCTCAGCCCGGAGAGATGGAATAGAGTTGCGTGACTCTGCTTTAGGCTGGAAACATGCTGGGGGTCGAGGAGGGAGAGAAACATTCATTTTTCATGGTCTTCAAATTGTATCTGGCAATTGTATCAAAACGTATACACCAACGTGGAAACCATGAAAGATGGAATGCTGGCTGTCATTGATGAAGTGATCCTCGACCAAAATATAAATGCCAGCGTGACTTTAGCCATCAAAAAAATGCCTCTCTGATACAACAACGCTTCACAGAGTGGAATTACTTTTGAAGGATGTGTGTGGTAAGCTTCTGGATAGCCCTCAAAAAGGGGAGTTTATATCAATCGCTCAACTGACTGTACCAACATGGCCCAGCTCTGCATACACTATATGCCGGGTCGTTTGATGGACTGCGCTTTGGGGAGGAACTTCTGGGTCTTATTCCGTTAGAGAGACACACTACGAAAAAAGTTATTTTCAAAAGATAGTCAAATATTTCCAAAAAGTGTGCAGGTTACTGATTGTGCTCCGACTATGATCGGCAGCGAGTGCAGGGGCTGGCTGTGTAACATTTTTGGACACCTGAACACTTTGAAAAGTTGAACTGCAGGGGCGGGAAAGTCTATCGCTGATTTGGTGGAAAGGCTGTGTGCCTTCAAGACAAAGCGAACGATTTTCAAAACGGACCTACAGTAATGACAACACAACTGAGAACTTTAGCGAGAGATTCCAAGGCTTCAGTATTCCCATTGAGGTATTGCAATTTGCAGGTGACCCGTTTTCCATCAGTCCTGATGCAGACCTTTTAGGAAAGAAGTAATGTCTTGTATTGGTGAGAGCATCTTTCCGATGGAACTTGGATGATTTGCAGGCTTCCTTTGCTTTAAAACAGCACTTGTAGTCCGAGGGTGTAGTGAACTTTTGGTCTAACCATGTTAGCCAGTATCAGTACGCCACAATAAGGAAAGTGGCCGTGCTTATACTGATAATGAACATTTTTGAAGCTCACTTATTCCGAGTCTGGTGGTCTGAATGTATTATTTTATGGTTTGGAAGATTGAATACGTTCTATTTGCAGATTAAATGTTTTATTTGCAGTATTATTTATTTTTTTGGAGGAATAAATGTTCTTTTTGCAGTATTATTTTATTGTTTGAAAGATTAAATGTGTTGTATTTGCAGATTACATATGTTCGATTTGCAATTTACCGCTAATTTGTTTGGATTTTGACTTGTTCCTTATGTATGCTTGGAAGTGTTCAAGATAAAAAAACTGGGAAACTTACTGATAATGCGGTGAATATTGTAATATTATTTTCTACATTAGTGGAGATGAACCTGTTTGAAAAATAACATAGTCATAGTATAGTGTTTTCGACCAAAAACGTTATAGTATAGTATACTATATAGTATTGTCAACATACTATACTACACAAATTTGACAAAAAAAAACATCATAGTAAAGGGGGTGGGGTATCTAAAGTCAAAGATGAATATTTATTACCCACAACATTCCATTTGGATGTTTGGGTCACAAATTTATGAAATCTATGTAGTGTTTATATACAGTAGCTGTTGTGGAGGAAATTGTGAAGTCTCGCGCCAATAGAAAACCTAGATGGTAGTTATAGTATATGTTAACATGAAAGGGTCAAAGGAGAACCGAACACAACATAAGGGTTAATAAAACTTGTGTTGCAGGGAACTTCAAACGGCGGAGAAACAGACAGCCATGAAAATGAAATGAAATCATGAATTGAGGGCACATGTGCCAATGCAATTTCATCTCTGAAGAATAAAAACCTCTGAATGTATATATATAAAAGGACATTTTCCCATGATTTCAATCATCTTTAATTCAGATACTAGAGCATCTCGGTTTAGTATGAATCTCTGCATTTCAGAACTCATTACGTTTGCTACATCGCCAATTTCTCATGTTAAAAACAGGAATCGCTAGCATCTGTTATCAGCGCTACAGTAAATGTACAGCCTTGTACTTCAGCGCGAGATGTGATGAGACAACAAACCCTTACAAACCTCTATGAAGTACATTATCAAATTAACCGTAATGTTTCCTGGTTACACTTTTTACAGATTAGCTGTTGAAAATAACTGGCTTAAATTTGCTAGACTGCAATGTATGACTGAACATGTTTTTCTCATCTATGCTCTAGTTGCTGGTCAGTGTCTTATGGCTACTAATTATTGTTAACCATAAATCTTGAGCCATTCAATTACATTAGTACTACTTATGTAACGTTACATCAGTGCTATTAATGTAATGGACCAGAAATCAGAAGCAAGTAAGAGGCAACGGGACAATATTCAGCATTGATCTAAAGAAGTTGGTATAACTTTAAACAAAGCGAGTTGTCCTATCCTGTCCCCTTTACTGAAACTCCACTTACCTCAGATTCTGGCTTCAATATGAAAATAATCTGAACATGAATAGCTCAACTGCAGAGAACCTTCATACATGGTTAGAACATGACTGTCACTGCAGGCAAACAAAGTCTCAAAGTCCAAACCACTCTCTCTGTTGTTGATGTAGATGAATACTCTGGGGTACCTATCAAACTTTACTGGCCGGATATGCAATCTTTACCAGCGTGTTACAGTTTGCTGGTGAGCCGAGTGCGTGTACTGGCCGTACCGGGAAAACCTCCATCAAAGGCCGCGTTAAGCACCTCGTCTAGGTTGGTGGCGGCCACAAAGTCGAGTTGGGCTCGGATATTGGCCGGAAGCTCCTCCAGGTCCTTCTCGTTGCGTTTAGGCAGGATGATGCGCTTTACTCCTGCCCTGTACGCCGCCAGGACTTTGTCTTTGATCCCGCCCACCTGCAGATGACAGAACCACTGAAAACCTCGCACGGTGGCTTGCATTACGTGGGTTGAATGTGATGACTCACCGGCAGCACCAGCCCTCTTAATGTGATCTCTCCTGTCATGGCAATGTCTGATCTGACCAATCTGTCGCTAAACAGCGAGGCTAGGCAGGTTACTATGGTAACGCCAGCGGAAGGGCCATCCTTGGTGACAGCTCCAGCCGGGAAGTGCAGGTGGATGTCCGTCCCTTCTAGAGGATCGGGACCACCCACCACTGTTCAGACACACAAATGCGATATTAACAAACCTCGTTCACGAATTCCCTTTTCTGCAACTTATTTAAAGGCATGTAGAGTATATACTGTATTTGTAGTGTAAATACTGTACGTGCGTCTGAGGGAACTCACTGTTGGTAAGCTGGTATGTTTTGGCGTTCGCTCTGAGCCAGCTAATAGCTAGATGGGCAGACTCTTTCATAACATCTCCCAGCTGACCGGTCAAAGTGAGCTGACCTTCTCCCTCCATTCGACTGGACTCCACGAACATGATCTCCCCACCGAGTGGGGTCCAGGCCAGGCCCAGAGCGACACCTGGCAGGGTGAACCGCTCGGACACCTGCACATAAATAAAAACATCTTTCCAGCTGTGTCTGATAGAATAAATCGTTAAAACAGACAAATGACGAGGAGCGTTTGTAATCTCCCAATATTCACGGATAAATGTGAAACATAAGTCTGACGTCATCTGGGGAGATGGAGGTGCAGAGAGAGGCGTGCCGTGAAATTGCATGCAGCAGAGTGAAACCAAAGGAACAAACAGTATAGAGAAAGAGTAAACTCCTACTGGAAGAAAAGCTGTATTTTTATATTATACCTCAAGTGGGGGCTTTATAATACTCCTACTGTGTGTATTTTCACCTATTCTGAACTGTTGAGGAAGCAGGAGACACCATGGAAGAAAAGATTACTCATTCCACTCCACCCAGCTCATCCTGCCCCTGCTCACCTCCATTTCAAAGAGTTGAGGTCCCAGGATGTCTTTCAGGGCGGTGTGGTCAATCACTATGGGCATCTCTGGGGGCACAGTCTTGTCTGAACACACACACAAACACAGAAGGGGACACGCCCATTTCAAGATTCAAGATTCAAGATTCAAGATTCAAGATTCAAGCATTTATTGTCAAATGTACATTGCACATTGACATTCTTAGAATGCTGTCCACTCTCAACGCCAGAATAGTCATAATAATTAAAAAAATGTAATGAAAAGTTGAAATAGCAATAAAAAATGTGAAATAAATGAAAAGAAAAATACAAAATGACACAGGAGTAAATAAAGGGCAGTGCAAACACCAGCAAACAATGAAATAAGTAGTCCAAAAAAGAAAATGTGTGCAGATTGTCCTATGCCAGTGTCTGTGTGGAGTTGTGCTCCAAAATTGTGCAGGGGAGCAAACACCAGTGCAAAATTTTCAGAAGTAAACATCACTGGATGTGCAAAATAATAATTTCATTTAATTTAATTCATTATGTAATATTACAAATTCCAAAATGATTCACTACCAACTCATTTTGACATTATGTCAGACACCACATTCTTATTTACACTCATTAACACCACCTTGTGACCAATCAATGCTCTCCTCTCTGGGCACAGTTTCTATTCATTCCCATTCAGCCTTCACTTCAGCTGTGGCTTGTTGGCTCCAGTCTTCATTCAGTGACATTTTCTCAGTTGGACTGAAAGGTGTCAGACTCGGACAGTCGAGGATGTTCCAGTCTTAGGTTTGCTTTGTTCCTATGTCTAAGGCAGCTGTAATGCAGAACGATACATTTCGATGCATTCCATTCAATCTGAGCTCACAGAGTGAATTCATCAATAAATGCCGTTTCTACCGGGAGCCATACATCATTGATCTTTAACAGATCAATCGCAATGTTTTCCAGGTGAGGTGTCGGCTTTGGTAACGCCTGTTCCATTTTTATATACACAGAGCCTTTATGGCCATTATAATCTATTATTATCTATCATTAGAGGCGCTTGACTTCGGTGCGGGCGGCCACGGTGTACTCGCGCTCCGTGTTTCGTTCGTCTCGTTCGTCTTTTGTCACTACTTGTGCACTTTTTCTCCCACTTTCTCTTTTCACAATGCGGATTACCTACGACATGAGCTCCCTTCTTATGTTTCTTATGTTTTTTATGTCGTATCCCACCCCTTATGTTTTGTACTTATCTTATGGTTTATGTTGTATGTTGTATGTTATATGTCGTATGTATACACACAAGCGCTGTACACCATGTAAAATTCCTGTGTACTTGTACATTTGGCGAATAAAGAGATTCTGATTCTGATTCTGATTATAATTGTAAGTTATCAGTCCATACATCATTCTACTTGGCTCTTTTTGTGCGTTTCTATGAACTGAAGCTTGGCACTGATGTTTCTGTTTGTGAGATCTGTATATTGTGGTTTTCCTGTGGCTCTGGATCACCGACAAAGTGACATGTCTGCCTATATTCTGCAGAGCATTGCAGAATGCAGGGGTCTATACATGCACTTTATCGTGTGCTCATTCACAAGACTTGTGCTCCCAGGTGCAACAGGCAGGCACGGGAAGAAAATGCAAACGCAATACTGAAAGGTGCTAGGTTTCCACTGAGGCTACAGGGATAACCACTGCATCCCTGTGATGCCCTCCAATGCTACGTTGATCTCACATGTTCCCAAAATCAGAAAGAATGTAAACTACACACAGCCTCACCTGCTTGATCTATTGGTCCTTCTGGGTTCGAAGACTCTGACTTCGTGACCCTCTGACCTTCAGCAACTTTTACAGCCACGGCTCGGCAGACTCCTCCGATTTTCCTCTCTAGGGAGCGCACCCCTGCCTCTCTGGTATACCTGAAACAGCAACACAAACACAAACAACAGATGCAATTATGAGGATATGCGACACAATGGTGTTATCAGCTTCTGGTTCTACTCAAGAACTACCCTGCCCACAGACAATATCCAGAGCCTTTCAATTCAATCAATCAATCACAATTTGAATTTTTATGTTAATTAACTTTTCCACAAACATGTTTTCACGAAGTCATATGATTACTGAGTGTGGGTGGGTATGTTCTCTCATTACAGTTCAAACTACAATACAGCCCAACCACAATGAATTTATATGGATTCAAATATTTCTGAAAGTGATCTCAACCAATTATCAATTAAATTTCACTGGTGCTGAAATGATCAGGCAATCCATCAATTAGTTTGATTGTGTTGGTGCTGATTTCGGACAAAGAAGGCTGACCGGGAAAAAACATATGACTCAAGGACGCTCCCTCTCTAATCAGGTCACCCTGCCAGAGAAGCACTCGTCAGCATTCATAACTTATTTCGTCCAAAGCACTTGACCACTTAACAATACACTGTGGTGAAGTGGAATTCCACGTTCACTAGATTCCATGTCTCAGATGTGAGCAACCATCTAGCTCATGTGGTTATTTAATTCCCCACGCGCAAGGACCTCAGTAGAGCAGAGATACTGTCAATACCATTCCAGCAGGTGTTTCTCATCTATCTTAAGCCAATGATTGACAGATGTTGACCCCAAACATCTGAAAGTCTAGGTTTGATTAAGGGTGAGAAATCTGGCAACGCTGACCAGAGCACCAACATCTCAAGCCTTTGGACTCAACTGTCAAAGGAGATCTTGTCTGAGTAGTCTTCCTTGAATTTATAAAAAAAAAAAAAAAACTCGCTCCACGACAAGTCACAAAGTGACTGTAACTACATTTTTTTAAATTTGAGTATTTGTAAAAAATAGATATTGCATGCTAATTTGTGAGCTTTATTACTAAAGGTCACACATTAGTGGCTAAGTGGCTGATGGCTGATATTTGACAGAAAGACGTGAGTGGTATTATATTTTGCAGCAAATGACATGAATACACAAATGATCCATAATATAAAAATGTATATTTCTGTAAACACCTGCTGATTATATCCTGTGTGGTGTCCTGTGGTATTTGCAGCTGTTGAGGTGTCAATCCATGTTGCTCCAGCTGGTTGGGGATTAAGTGACGGTGAGCAATCTCCACCTTCTCCTCTTGGGTGTAGCCTGAAACAGTGGACAGTGGAAAAGGAAATAATCTAAGTGGATGCAGCAAAACCAGATGTACATTTTTTTCCGTTGTGTATTTGAGTTTTTTCAGAATTTAGCTGTACCATCCCGACTTCAGTCCAACATTTGGGTACACTATTATTTGTGGCTGGAAACATGAGGTGCTAGTCTCAAACAGGGGTATGGGGCTGAATCACAGCGGTCTGGTAAGCTTGTTTTAACTCCACACCCACAACTTTCTCCCCGACCCCAAATCTCAGCCACAACCATTTTTTTAACCTAACAAAGACAACTCCTTCTGGAGCTGTTTTCCAGATGAAAAGCATTACTCCACAGCAACTGTAAGGAATTTGATGTATAATTCTATGGGGCGGGGGGGACATATGTTCATGAGCACACTGCATCAAATTCAGTCACACAGTTGAGATTAGTTGGTTCAGCAGGTGTTTTTCCTGTATCCTTTAGCTCACCTGCTACCTGCAGCACCTCCATCCTGTCCAGCAGGGCCGGGGGAATGGTTGCCGTGGTGTTTGCCGTGGCAATAAAGAGCACTTGGGAGAGGTCAAATGCCACGTTGAGGTAATGATCTGTGAAGCTGTGGTTCTGCTCTGGGTCAAGGACCTTGGAGAACATATAGGTATGTGTTTCTTGTTCTTCTCGCTGACACAATATTGAGCTCAGTTGGAAAGCTCATTGGATATGTCATGAAATGCTTCAAAAAAATAACAAGCGGAAACAGTGACAAAAACTCAGGGTATGCAACAAAGGGATATTAACAAACTCAACAAGGTCAAGGTGTATTTCAAAAAAATAAGCTGCAGTGAAAAGATCTGATTGTACACCAGAAGTAACCTGAGAAAGTGAAACCCAGACTGACCTCTAGCAGGGCAGCTGCAGGGTCTCCTTGCAGGCTCTTCCCAAGTTTGTCCACCTCGTCCAGGAGGAAGACAGGATTATTTACAGCCACAGTCTTCAAACCGTTGATAATGCGGCCAGGCATGCTCCCCACATATGTACGTCTGGAAATACAGACAGGAATTTATATGCTGACCTACTGAGTAAATGTTCAGGTCAAAAAGTACAGATACTGTATTATTAATAATGACCAAAAAAGTTGTCTGTAAAGCAGTTAATGCTTTGACTCATGCATATCAAGAGAAAATGTTGAGTTTTTTTTATGTCCTATAAGCTGAGAAAGTTATAAAATGAACCGATAAACCACTTTCATCTTTATCTCTTTCACCCCTGCTGTTGGTATGTCAAACACATGTTTCTCATCAAACTGTTATTCTTGCCTTTAAAATGCCAGGATCAGTCTTGCAACCTGAGTTGAGCTCTGCTCACCTTTGCACCTCTATGCAAGCAAACACACCCACGCACGCGCACACGCACAACACGGCTTCAATACACAGCATGTCAATATAACCAACACTTTGGCTGGGAGGGTTTACATTCTCAGCAGTAATGTAATCTAAGTTTTTTTTTCTTTTATTTAAGTTTCAGATTCCAGGACATGCAATATATCATCTAAGTCATGTTCTTCCGATGTCTACCTGTTTAGTGCATTACCATGTAAGGACACTACTCTCTCTATAGTGTGGTGAAAGTCCAGTAGAGTCAATACACACAGTAGGAGTGTACCTGTGTCCTCGTATGTCAGATTGGTCACAGATGCCTCCTAATGCGATGCGGTGAAACTCTCGGCCCAGAGTCCTGGCAATAGAACGCCCCACACTAGTCTTACCAACTCCCGGGGGGCCCACAAAGCATAGGATGGGGCCCTGAAGCAGTAAGCAAACATGGTACATTAAAGAAATTGCTTCACATAATACCACAAAATGTGCCTTGGTGCATAATATGGACAGGAAGCTATAAAAGCACCTTCAGGGAAGTCTTTAACTGTCTAACGGCCAGGTATTCAAGCACACGTCTCTTCAGCTTGTCCATGGCATAATGATCGTTGTCCAACAGGACACGAGCAGTTCGGATGTCCAGGTAGTCTGGAGAGAGTGTGCATGTTGGGTTGAGGTGAATAAACATGAGATGGACGGGCCAAAAACAAAAGAAAGAGAACACTAAATCAGTGATGTTGCACATATTGGGAAAAGTGGGGTCAACAGAGCAATGACAATGTAACTTAAAAAAAGCAAGAGACAAAATCAAACCAGATGCAGCTAATCAAAACGCCGTACAATTTTTTTTCCTCAGGTGGTTTAGCAACATATTTACTGAAGTCAAGAAAAACAACTCTGTAAAACTATCAGGTAAAACATTTTTAAATATATGACCTCCCACCCAAATGGCCAATACATTTGGTAAGGATAGTTTCCTTCTCTTTCCCATTAGCATATGAAGAACACAGCAGGAGATTGTTGAGGTCAAACGTGTGCACAACAGCGGGGACAACTTCAGGAGAACTCCAGCGAGAGGTGTCTTTCTTTTTTTAGGTGTTGTTATGGTGAAAAGACAAAGCAAAGAGTTTTAAGATATCCTATAGAATATATATATTTGGCCTTTAGACTTGGACTCTGTAAAATGTTGTCTTAATTACCTTTAGTGCTTTTATTCCATGGTAACTCGACCATCAGATCCAAGTAGTTTCTGGTCAGGGCATACTCAGGCATGGACTGAAGCATCTTCTTCAATCTGAGCACAGAATAATTCCAGATTTACTATAACATTGTCTGACTTTTTTTTATTTAATTTAAACCTGTTTACATCTACATTAAAACATCTTTTTACCACAGATTCAAACCTTCCATTTAACAAGGGGGATCAACTAAATATAAATAATATAATAAAATATACACTATATATATACACATTATATATTCATATTATTGTTTATTTATTTATTAATTATTTAATAATAATAATAATAATAATAATAATAATAATAATAATAATAATAATAATAATAATAATAATAATAATAATAATAATAATAATATATTGTATTATTGCATAATATGTATTATTGGGGAAATAATTTTCTGATCATTATAATCTTTCATCTTTGGGTAGATAACTCGTGTTTCAGATTTCCATGCTAAACATATGAAATTACCCTCCAAAGTAAGAGGTTCAAGATACATATACTTCTTGTATGGCAATGCTGGCATGCAGGGAAATAAATGAGTGGATATAATTGAATGATAAGGACTAAAGGTTTTTGTTAAATGAGATGAAGTAGGGAAAGAATATATCACCTCTTGAGCTCTTTCAGGCAAACCCTGAGAGCAGCCTCAGGCATGTTCGCCCCATGAACTTTCCTTTCAAGAGCTGCGTTGTCATCTCCATCATCTTCATCCTCCTCCTCCAGATTGAACTGCCGGCCTGGGAACACTCCACCTTTGCGCACCGATAACACCTGAACAGATGGGACGAGAGTAAAGATGATGTATATGCACACATACACCATTTTAACTGTGCAAAAGTTTCATCGCCCAACAGCCTAAAAAAACTAAAGATCAGAGTTAATAGAAGAGGCCAACAGACCCTCACGATTTCATGAGTGTTTGTGAGGAAGATTGTGCCAAAATCACACCTGAGCAATGCAATGTGATCCGTTTCTCCATACAGGAGGCGCCTGGAAGCTGTCATAACCATCATATTATTATCAAGGCTTTTGTACGAAGTATAACATCAAATTCAGTTAGCTCTGATACTGATACTTTTTTCCTGTGTCATTCCACTTTATTACTCATAACTTAAATTCTGAAATTATTATTTTTTTGATTTCTTTGCATGTTTTGTTACCGACATCTGGTGAACATATCAATAGCACCTTTAGAAATATATTTACTGAGAAAAATGGCGACAGCTTCAATACTTATTTTACCCGCAGTATATTATATTGTATTTTGCATAGCGTACTCCATGTACATAAGTGTAACACGAGGGTCTTTGTGGATGGCAGTTTTGTTTCCTTGCATATGCGGGAATGACAAAGAAAAAAAACTATTTCTAATTCTAAACCAAAAAAAGTAATGCAAAATCTGTTCACCCTCTTCTCATTATCAGGGCTCTTCTTCCTTGTTTTCTGCAGTAGTTTTAGCCCCTCTATCTGCCTGGTCAACATGGACATGGCCTTCTTAAAACGCTCCTCCAAGCTCACTGCATCCAAGACCTTCACAGCCGAAGAGTAGGTACAAAGAAAATTGAAAAATTACAGTTTAAAGACATGTTTTTTTCTAAGCAACACACAGCAGCACAGCAGCAGCTTCAAATAAAACATTTTTTTTTTTTTTTTTTTAGATAAAAAATTATTCTAGGAATAATGTTATCATGTCTCATTTGCTACAAACAGTTTTACAGTATATTTTGCAGAACAAAAACCTCACCTGTAGTTTCTCCTTGTTTGATGTGCGGATCATGGAGGCGACCACATCAGGTAGCGTTTCCCTGGGCAGACTGTCCAGCAGACGCCTGAACTTAGCCACCACTGGGACAGACATGTCCAACATACCTAACAACTACACACACATCCACACATAGGGACACAATTGATTTGATTTACAGACAAAATTAGGCAAGTGTGCCATTGTCACTCAGTGACCTGGTTATAGTTATAATGACTAAGATATTTTTTGCCTGGTCCTTCTTATTTTTTTACACATTTCAGGATTAAAAAGTTCATTCAGAGTTTTCCAGGAATCCATCAAGTTGTTGCATAAACTATGTTTGCGAAGACAGACACAAAACATTGTCATGCCACAGTCTTCTGCAGCAGCCACAGGTTAGATTTCACCGTGTGGCTCATTGCTGCATGTCCACCACCATCTCTCAAAACTAGTGCTGGGAAACAATTACATTTTTCACTGCATTGTTATGTGCAAAATTAAAGAATTAATTCAAAATGTATGTACTACTCACTTCTATTTTATAAGTACGTAAGTGGTATGAACAAAGTGCAGTAACACTTGTAAATCTCAACTTAAACATTAATTAATGTAATCAAATGGAATATAAAACCAGCAAATACTGAGCAGCATCAAGTGAACATTTTTAAAGCTGTTTTCTTTTTTTTCCTGAACAGATACCATACACATATTTCTTTTATCAGGGAGTAGCATAAACAGTCTATGTTAAGTAGCGAGTGTGGTAAGCAGTGGTTCGCGACTAGTGGGTCATTCGGAGTGGCTCGGGAGAGAATAACTTTTTAACTATTTTTACTTTTACTTTACTGTGCAGGTTACTTTTAGTTTGTAAACTCCATGGTTGTTCTGGATTTCCTGATTGAGAAAAATAGTAGTAGTTACACAATGACACCACTAACTGCATTTATCCATTCCTCCAACGTTAAGGGGGAAAGGGGCTCCACCCTTAGTCTTCATGCTGTTCATGAGATCGCTGCAGCACTCTTAGGCCCCGCATCCCCCAAATGCTGTCATTGGTTGAGATGTGCGAGTGACTGATGAACATCCCGCCCCACCTGTGACCCATGGTCTGTCGGTATTTGTATTCAGAGCCAGTGAGAGACAGACTTTAAAAAGAAAAACTGCAGTTAACTCGCAATAAAATAACTGACGCCATTAATGAGTAAATGCGTTAACGTGCCCAGCAATAATCAAAACCTTACACAATCCTATCGAATAAAAACAGCCAAAAGATATTTTAAAAGAAATAAATCACAATTCAAGTATCAACTGCGTCGGTCGGAAAATGTATGAGAACAACTTTGCTAATGACATCAAAGCAAACTAAGTGGATTCAGAGGTTAGCAAACCAGGAGTCTGACTAAATCAAGATTTTCGCTTTTGGTTAAAGTTTGCTTTGACATGAAAAACACTTTGACCGTTTAAGGTGACTTTATAGTCAAAATAAATCTAAATTATTTATTGGGGTTACTTGTCTCCAACAGATAACTTTAAATAGGTTGGCTGAGGTCATGCACCCATCCATTACCCTTGTCGCGGGGAAGGGGAGCTAGAGCAAACCCAAGCTGACTTTGAGCAAGGGGGTGAACAGGTCACCAGCCTCTCACCTTTGGCAGCAATTATAGCCTCAAGTCTTTTTGAATATGATGCCACAAGCTTGGCACACACATCTATGGGCAGTTTCACCCAATCCTCTTTGCAGCACCCCTCAAACTCCGTTCAATCGGATTCAAGTCTGGGCTCTGGCTCGGCCATTCAAGGACATTCACAGAGTTGTCCTAAAGCCACTCTTTTCATATCTTGGCTGTGTGCTTAGGATCGTTGTCCTGCTGAATGATGAACCGTCGTCCCAGTGGTCAAGAACGCTTTGGAGCAGGTTTTCATCAAGGATGTCTCTGTACTTTGCTGCATTCAGCTTTCCCTCTATCCTGACTAGATTCCCAGTTCCTGCTGCCGAAAAACATCCACCATGATGCTGCCACCACCATGCTTCACTGTAGAGATGGTATTGGCCTGGTGATCAGCGGTGCCTGGTTTCCTCCAAATGTGATGCCTGGCATTCATATCAATCTTCGTCCTGTCAGACCAAAGAATGTTGTTTCTCATGGAGCCTGAGGGTCCTTGAGGTGCCTTTTGGCAAACTCCAGGCGGGCTGCTATGTGCCTTTTACAAAGGAGTGGCTTCCGTCTGGCCACTCTACCATAAGGACTGATTGGTGGATTGCTGCAGAGAATACTTATGTACATGTCATTTCTTAGTTTTTAATTTTTAATTTAAAAAAATCATTATGGGGTGTTGTGTGTAGAATCTTGAGGAAAAACAATTATTGAATCCACTTTGGAATAAGGCTGCAACATTACAAAATGTGAAAAAAGTGTAGCGCTGTGAATACTTTCCAGGTGCACTGTATGTCTCAGCTAAAGCAGTCCTAGAGGATGAAAGGTAAGCTGCATAAACATTATGCAAGTCTGATCCACAACTACCAAGGGTGCTTGTTTGAGGTTTAGGCTGCCAAAGGATGTTTGACAAATTATTAAATCCAATAGTTCAGCATTGTGAATATGGAAAATGGGTATGTGCCACTGCACAGACACATAAAACCCCAACACACTAATACTGGCAAGCACAAGCTTACGCACTCCAAATTATGAAGAAGAACCATTATTCAATGTGAAAAACACATAAAGGGCCTAAAAATATATAGCTGTGGAAATATGTTCACTGGTGAGAATGTTTGAATGGTAGTTATACAAAATGTGCTGTTTGAGTTTGGGTGAGAAAAGCAAAGCAAGATCTCCCAGGGAGAAGAAAAACACATCAAAGTGAGGGAGGGTAGTCATAGTGAAGTGCAATCTGCCCAGACCAGATGCTATTCTACCAAATCATGTTTAGAATCATGAGTCAAGTCATGATTCTTAGTCTGAACCAGACAATAGGCACATTAATATATTGATTAAGCCAAATGCTTTATTTAGTCAACTACTCAAACACAGGCATGCACGCTCAAACACACGAACACATGCAAACACAAACAGCATACACACATACCTGTACAGCAGTCTGGTAAAACTTCTCTGACAGCTCCCCCAGCTCTCCATCATCGGGGGTGAGACCCTCGGGAGCTGGAGTCATGTACTGCTCCAGTTTATCCATCTGCTCCACCTGCAATTAGAATTCATAACTTATTATAAACATTATTAAAAAAACTATTTAAAAAATCAAATCAAGTCTCACTTGGAATATAAGAATCATTATACGCCAATGGAATATTATTATTACTATTATTATTATTATTATTATTATTATTATTATTATTATTATTATTATTATTATTATTATATATTGAACAACAACAATAGCATTATTGAAAATATATTTAAACAAACATGAAGCATGGATTGGCATGGACCCATAAAATGTCCTCTCTTTGATAGTTTAACTTTTACTATTTATTTAAATAGTCTTGCGATTCAAAGTAGGCAACTGGACAGGTTGAAGATTTTTTGAAGACGAACTGAAGAAGCCTCTCATCCGAGAGGCTTCTTCAGTTCTAACTAGCTGCTGGAAAAGTTCAGGTATTTATCCTCTGCGAGCGAGATGAATAGCTAATCAGAGGATGAGTACCTAATTAGAGGACCATTGTGTCCAACTTGCAGGTCGTTGGCCATCTGGCCCAGATTCGGGTTGTGGGTTTCGAGTCTACGTGTAAATAAGGGTTGTTGGTTTCACCTGAGCTATCCTTTAAGTTATAGTTCTTGTTTACCTTCCTAGGGAGAGGGTGAAGGACAGCATTGTAAGTGGCTGAGAGATGGTGTCTTAAACCTCCACCTCTGTTCAGTGATGGCTACTCCTCTTTCAAACCATCTGTCTTCCCTGGCCAGAATGTGAACGTTTTCATCCTCAAATGAGTGTCCACTGTCCTTCAGATGTAGATGAACAGCTGAGTCCTGGCCAGAGGAGGTTGCTCTTCGGTGTTGTGACATGCTTTGGGGAATGTTTTTTTTGTTTCCCCTATGTATAAACCACAGTTTGACACAATGGTCCTCTAATTAGGTACTCATCTTCTGATTAGCTATTCATCTCGCAGAGGATAAATACCTGAACTTTTCCAGCAGCTAGTTAGAACTGAAGAAGCCTCTCGGATGAGAGGTGAAACGTCTTCAAGAAATCTTCAACCAGTCCAGTTGCCTACTTTGAATCGCACTTGATATTACCATGACCTGGATGACTGAGAACCCTCACAGACTTTAAATAGTCTTCCATAATATAATAATAATGTGCTTGCTTAATCGATTTCCTGCTCTTTTTCTTTGTCTCGCCACATCACATTCAACTTTGGTCTTAATGCCAAGTGTAATTATATGAAAACTTGATGGCAGAGACTGTTCTTTATTGATATGAGAAAGAGAGAACGATTGCATAATGCTTTGTGAGTTAGACCAGTATTAGCCATCTGGCAAAAGTCAATAGAACAAGTTACTTGATGTGTAAATATTAAGCAAAGAGCTCTGCAAATGTTTTATTTGACCTCAGCGATTCACACAAGGGGTTTAGGTGCGTGACATCAAGTTAACTTTTAAAAGCTGGAATAGATGGCAGACTTTATAAAGCTCTACAGCATAATCAGTGTACAGTTGTTCTGTTGCTTGAAAATAAGTAAATCATATGCAAACTGCCTGGTTTAACACTCCCTCTGGTTTCAAATTAGGATATGGTCTTCCTTCTACCAAAAAAATGTATTCAATCGGTGGAGAGCGATCCTGCAAAAAAATTCAGTGACACACAGCTTTGGACTCAGGCCTTAAAATCACCAGTATTTCAGAATGATGGGATTGTACCCCTTAAACCAAGTGAGAGCAAATATAAAATAAGCTTTACCTCTGCCAGGACAAAGGGTCGCTCCTTAAGCAGACTCAACACACGGAAGCGGCACAGTCCAGTGATGAGGAGGGTGTAGTGGGGCTTAGGCCAGTTGCTGCCCACCACCTGTACGGCTATCCCTGCAGTGCCTATTCTACGCAGAGATAGAGAGGATCCAAGTGAGAGGGGGCAGATGGGTGTTGAGACGCACAACAGGAAGATAATCCTAGGCAGTTTAGACAACCTTTCATCGCAAATAATCTGACATGAATCATGAGGAAAAACAATCGTAATAAACATTCCTGCTGTCATCTGATGCTGAGTGGGAAGCTCCACTTCCTTTCTGCCTGATTTCCCAGCTTCACTGGGATCTCTTTTCCATCCCTTCACTTCTACGTTGGTAAAAAGACTTCCAAAAAAATTCTGATCACCACAGACTCACTATGATATAATGCATCTGTGTGGGAGAAGATTTATTTCAGACAAGACTCTGCAAAACACCCGAGTGATGTGTGTCACTTATTGACTCACACAAATATCCTACAGTTTCTTCACCGTTAATTGGTTTCAATTGCTGCGGGGCACTGCGAGCTTCAGTTTAATCTCATTCAAGTAAGAAGCTGTGAATATTCCATCACAGGGACAAAATGACAGGAAAAGGGGTTTTGGATGTTTTTCATAAATGTTTAAAACCAAAGTCGCACTAAGTGCAAAAATGTGTTTACTTGGAATATATCCAAGGACATCTGAAAGGACTAAACTTCTAGTCTTTAAACTTGTTCTAGCCATCTCACTATGTTGGAGGAGAATGAATCCTCCATCATTGACAATGTAGATACGTTTTCCGATTATATAAATTGTATAAAAGATCTAGATATTACATTGCAATGGTCAGACTGAAATACATTGTTCAACTTTGGAAACCATATATGAATATCATTGGGAAAGTTGTCGTGGTATGGCAATGTTGGGGCGGGACGGTAAATAAGCACAAGAGGTTTAGAGAAGAAAAAATGTACAGGAAAGTTATAGGCGTTTTTGGGAAAATGACGAGGGATGTGAAATCGGTGTGAATATTGCCACCACACCACAGTGAGACGACACATATGAGAAATCCGTCAAATAGGTTTTGTTCAACATTACGTTAATATGAGACACAGTGAATTTGACGTTGATGGGATAAAATATAAAGGCTGTATATCTTGTCGTTCAGGGGCTGGAAATGGCCAAAACAGGCTTGAACAGTGCTTGTAATCAAAATGGACTTGAGCATTTTTGGTGCGTCCTAGGGTGTTTGACATGTCCACTGAATTTAGTTTGGATTGAAGTGGTGCAATGGGCTCCGTTTTTCCAATTTTCAAGGGGGCACTCAAGAGCCATTTTACGCGCCCATTTTCAAACACCACAAATTTTGAACTTTTCTTGCACACACATGTGCAAGTGTGTGCAACACCTTTCGTCCCAGGGATGTTCCCAAAAAAGGCCATGCTATTGCCATGAAAAATAATATTTGGAAGAATAACTAGTACAAGAACAATAGGGCCCTCCAATGGGACATTGCTCGGGCCGTAAATAGAAGTTGAGTGTTTAACAAACAAAAAACAGATCCAGCTTTTTGAAATAATATTTGCAGATGTTGGTGGCGTGTCCCTATCTACACAAACTCCAACAAAGACAAAATGTGTTTCAGATTTGCCACCACCACAACATCAATGTTTGAAGTTGCAAGCATGTCGTTCAAAAATGCTGTGGCTCTAAATCAAAGGCAAATGTTTTACAGGAAAAAAAAACTAAATCTATTCTCAATTTACCTTATTGGCAGTGAAAATATATATGCAAGTGCATTCAAGCTAAATGAAATAATTACTTGGCCACCTTTGTTATGCATAATAAAATGCTGAATAATACTTTTTTTATGCTGTGGCTGGTGGAGGGAGAAATACTTTTACAGAACCAGAGAGGCTAACTGCTGGTAAAAGGTTAAAGTCCACTTTTGTGTAACTGCGTGGCCCACTTCTGGTAACTGTAGACTTGTCTAGAACGACTTGCACACAAAAACTATGGCCTTTGCCTAACATTAAGGGCATTACATGTCATGCAATTACAAGAGGACAAGCTATATGGTCAATTTAAATGACCCACGGTAATAGACTAAAATCCACTGGAGAGGAGTGTCTGTGGGAATAAAACGCAGTTTTATCAGAATTTTCACGTGTCCTCTCTTTAATCATGAATCAGGTTCATCTACCTGACCCACGAGCTAGTCCAGGGCATGGCTGTTCCTGCTGTGTGCACCTTGAGTGACTGAACGTGTATTACTTGTGCAGAGTGGGCAGGTCGTCGTTGTCACGCTCAGGGTCCCTGGTGTTTGGAATCACTCCGATGATTGTGCTCTTCAACGAGGTGCCCTTAAGCAGCCGCTGGCTGACCAGCTGCATGTTGCGTGGGGAGTCGACGCTGAGCCTGACGCTGGAGCCCGGCAGAAGCACTCCCTCGTGGCTCAGCAGCAGCGGGAGACGACCTGGGATCTGGATTTCTCCCCCGGAGGTCATCGTCGTGCTGATGTGTAGTTTTTAACAAAGGCCTGCTCACTGTTAGTACGACAGGTCAACTCCAGGTCTTCCTACTCGGAGTCAAACTCCCAAGCCAGCAGTCAACATGCAACTTCCGGGTATTAATTTCGAAATAAAGTTCTAATTAAAGACCCGAACGCATATTTAACCAGCAGAGCGAACGTTAACACGTCTTCAAATTAAATGCTGCATCCAAACGTTGCTCGTGCTGTTCCTCACCCCTTTTCACAACATTCGTTGCTCTATATTTACATATGTACACTTTCTTCCTGCTCCTACATCCTGGTGTCTCTACGGAAAGTACGGAGGGACAAAGTAACCTAAACCAAAACGTAAACGCAACGAGGTTGTCCTGAATGTGCCTTTTTCTTAATGCTTCCCCTGATTGAAAGTACACACGTTCACATTCATTCAAGTACATTTTATTTCTATTCAATTATTTAAAAAAAACAAAAAAACATTGATAATATAAAGTAAATGTAGAATTTTACATAAAGGCCAGTGTGTGCAATATTTAAAACCAATACAAAAATCATAATAAAAGACCTGCGTTACATGTATGTGAGTCAACAGAAAACACTGGAATTATAATGGCAGTGTATTAAAGTGCTCCTCTATACTTACTGGTCTCTGGCCAAAAAAGCTGATGCAAATATAGCTAAATAGCATGCATCAATGACATCATAGGAGAGCTTCTTTACAGAGGACAAACTTTAAACAGATTAGACATATAAAAGCTTTTCAAGACATTGCTTTTCATATAGCATAATGATTAAATGATTCTTCCTCCTAAAAAGTGACCCAATGAAGGCTAAACCATAACTGTAACATTTATATAAACACAACTTTTATAAGGAGATTTATTTTGCAATTGTAAGTGCATTTCATATTTATGAGACAATAACCTGAATCTGAACCTGAAAATAAATACTTGACTTTGTTCATAATGCGTGTATAAAGCCTTCTTACAGTACAGAGTTATTCTTTTTTTTTTTACATTTCTTGAGCACCAACCATTACATTAAATCCTACCTTCATCATCATCATCATCATCAGTAAGTAATATAAATACAGCCACACATTTAAGATCATGGGTGTCTTCCAACCATGACAATTAGCCTTCAGGTGATTTGCTGTTCTAATCTGAACCCATATGTCCTCAGCACATAACCAATAAAATCTTATTAACTAACTAACCTTGTTGGATTGTCAGTTTGTTTGGACCATCCAACCAAAAGCTTTTTTTTATCCCAGTTATATTATATTATGTGTGCGTTGGACTGTAGTTAATAGAAAGAAAATAATGATATCCTTTACAAACCCTTACCTTTCCTTACATTGCTTTCGCAACAATCATAATCATACAGGTGCTACCCATTTCTGAACCTCGCTGTTATTCATTTACTTATTTCTTGTGCACTCTTTGGATTTTAATTCCCTTATTTATGTAATTTTGCGTTTCAAAGGGGAAATATGTTAATGTTATAGTTTAAAACAACAGTAACACCATATAAACAACATATTGTTAATAAAGTACTGTGTTGTATTCTGTTGCTAAAATATTGAGATGTTGCATGCCAACCAGATTTTCACAAATTATTCTGAAGGTCTTCAGAAGTATTTTTATTGGAGTAAGTATATATGCTCTTATTAGGTTGTTCAGGGCTTTGCCTTTTAAATGTTATAATATGTCAGGGCAAAAGGTTGATATTCCCAACAGCCTTATCATTTAATCCAAAACATCTTTAAAATGCCATTAGATGGTGGATTGTATTTTAGATATTGCATGTTTAACCACTCACCCTAGGTCCAGGATGTGAACTTATTGGTATCTCTCAGCTTAGACAGATAAATGACAGCAATCTATGCAATTATACACTATATGGTATTATGATATCAATCTATCCAGATTAGTTTTATTTTTTACCAGTAATAGAACAGTGTATTATTAATGCCAAGACAGATTCTAGTCAATATTATAAAAAAGGGTATAAGCTGTTGTATGTGTAATTTATATCCTGAATTATAAACAAACCATTCAAAGCAAGGCATGAATTATACAGGTTGAAAATCATGATTAGAGACCTGTTCTCTATTACCTTAATTTGAACTCTTGTTTTTTTATTATCATTTATTTATTATTATTATTTACATTTAATCCCAATCATGCTGCATTAAAAGCCTTTTTTGTGTCAAGGCTAAGTGCCAGTAGATTGAACTGTTTTTCTATTCGTACAATCAAGTACAAAGCATGCCTCACATTATATTGGGAATATTGTAGTGCCGAGAGGAACGTTGCCTGGCGGCCAATCAGACCACCGTGGGATCTGGAATGAAATCCCCGGGAACGCGTTGAGTCTGACCGTAAACAAGCTCCCAATCACCCAAGGGAGTTTATCCACCCAGTTGCCGTCCGTCAAACTGGCACACAGGGCCGCCTTCATGGACCGGTGGAAGCGCTCACATAAGCCGTTAGCCTGGGGGTGATAATGGTGGTCCTGTGCAGCTTGGTCCACCATGGAATAGGTAGGTGAAACCGTGTGAAGAGGGAAGTGGGCCCACAAGGTCGAAGTTGACGTGGTAAACCTCCTGTGGGGAACAGCAAAAAGTTTGAAATGGGCCCTGGTGTGGCGGTGCACTTTACCCCTCTGACAGGCAACGCATGAGCACACCCAGGTTTTCACGTCTTTCTTAGGTTGTGCATTGCTTCGAGGTCCAGTTCACAGGGACCAGCGGGTTTGGCTGGCCGTTGGAGACGTCACACAGCAGCCTGGCTCCTGCCTCTCCTAATGCAACCTCCTTCAGGTATAGACTGGTGTCGGAAGCTTTGAAGGACTGGAGCCCAGGGTCCGAGGCCTGGTCTTCACCCATGCGGAGGTAGTCGTTGCCCAGCTGGACAGCTCTGGACGATGACAGCCCTGGAGAGGCAGTCCGCGACCACATTGTCTTTGCCAGCAATGTGCCGGATATCCATGGTGTACTCAGCAATGTACGAGAGCTGGCGCTGTTGGCGGCCTGACCACTGCTCGACCACCTTGGACATGCAGAATGTGAGTGGCTTGTGGTCCACGAAGGCCGTAAACTCACGGCCTTCCAGCAGGGACCGGAAGTGATGGATCGCCAACCAGAGTCCAGCTCCCTGTCAAGTGCGTTATACTTTCGCTCTCTGGGGTTGAGCTGTCGACTGAAAAAGGCCAGCAGCTGCCAGGCCGGTGGTGCATGATGGCGGCACATGGCGGCCTGGCCCAGGGCAGCTTTGGTGCCGTTGAATGCGGCTTCTCTCTTGGGTGTCCAGTCGTGGCCTGGCCGGGTGACTTGCCCTTAAGAGCCTCCTATAGCGGGCGCATGGTGTGGGCGGCCTTGCTGATGAACCGGTGGGAAAAAGTCACCATCCCCAAGAACTCTCTGAGCGCCCGGGCAGTGTGCGGCCGGGAAAATGCGGACACTGCATCCACTTTCGACGGAAGGGGAGCAGCTCCATCTTTGGTGATGAGGTGCCCCAGGAAGTGAATGGAGGGCAACATACACTTCGCAGGTTTGACAATCAAGCCATGTTGGTTCAGCCTCGTGAAAAGGGCTCACAGGTCTCAACATTGAACATAGTGAAGAACAAGTACCGCAGCCGACTCACCAATGAACACTTGCATCAGTGTCTCCGCCTGGCAATCACACTTTTGGTGCCAAAGTTCAAAGTCCTGGAAACAGACCAAAGGTGCCACTTCTCACATTAAGGGCTGAAGGGATCTGGGAATAGGGATTTGTGGTTCCATAATATATTTTTTTACCTTGACTGACTTGGTACCTTGACTGAAAATGTTGTGGACGATTTGTATTTGAGTACCCCTGCTGTATACTGTTTGGTGGCTGTGCATTAACTCAGGAATTAAGATATTCTATTTTCTATTCTGCAATCTACTGCATATTGAAGAAAGAGTTGAATTAATAGACATCTGAATGGCATCCTGTCTCCTCTTTCCTATGTTTGGAGTCATCACCACAGGTGCTATAACCCGTTCTTGAGACACAATGCAAGAACAAGGTTGGACCCTTTAAGAAGCAATGATGTTAACAATTACCTTTAGTGGCAAACACTGTTGGCACTGTCTCTCCCTAGTAATATGTTTTCAATCTTTCAATCTCATGTCAATTATTGTGTTACCAATAACATTCCTCCACACAGTAATACAGACAGTTTAATGCATTCATCTCAGAAAAGCCAGTGAGTTTTGGCTCAGTTTAAATTGTATTAGTGCATTTCAGCATCACACAGAAAACTTGGCCACTTATCATCATTACTATAAAATTCCATGTGGGCTAATTCTAAATTTCCTTTTCAATATATTCTCCACACTAACAATCAATCAGAAGGCCACTATTAAGTCCCTAGATGGTGTTCTAGGACTGATTATTCGAATGAAGACTCAAAAGCACTCACAATGACACATCCATACAAATCCTTACCCAGCAATCTTCTATTCATAGATCCTTACATACTTTTAAGCATTTGATTACATACTAAAGGAAGCATTCATTCATCCTATTGGGGGACTGGAAGCTATGTGAGATGCAGCTGTGCATTCAAGTCCACTCCACAAGTTAAAATACCTAAAAGAGTTTTTTGGCAATCAGCAACATGTTATATGCTGGTGGTATATAAACACTACTTTCTTACTGAAATTCCGACTGTCCTTCAGCGGAGAGCAGGAAATCTACTATGTTTGAAACCAATATCTTTTTCCAATATACCAACCAATATAATTTTCCAATGTTAGTATTTATTTTCTGGAGACTCTGGGATTTTCCTGCATTACCTCTTGCATGATTATGTTTTATGTTTATTACATGTAGGGCCTCTACACTGGCCCTGACTGCATACCCGAAGAACCCCACCCCATAGATCATCTTAACAAACACAACCACAGAATATCAGTAAAACAGAGGCTATAAGATTTGAGTAGTAATGCTATACTGTAGTATCATATTTAAATATGCAGTCTGGCAAGTATACTAGCATAAACATGGGGTTTCATTCATACAAGTTTCCTTGCACCACTTCTCTCAGTGAGCATCACTGCAAGAACAGTTCACTGAATTAATGACATTTACCAAACCTTTGCTATCATCTCTGGACACACACTACAACTCCCCTCAAGTTGAAATCACAAGGACGAGGTGTTCTTAGAGTTAGGGGCATTAAGTCCATGCCATCAACATGCTGTGAGATCTGGATTAAACAAACACACACAACATAAAATGAGTCTACAAATGAGTCATAAAATGTATGCAGCAGGTAACTTAAGACGTCCTAGGTGGTCTCCAGGTTGTCTGACCCTCATTAGCACTGCATGCATGGAGCACAGCAACAAAACAAGCCCCCCTTCTTCATAGTAACAAAGAAGACCATTAGTTCCGCTCTGAATTCTGGTCCCGTTTGCCAGTACATTGAGTCCCCAACATTAACAATGAATAAAAAAATCGACAGTGTGTCCACAGTTTTTAATAAGGAATGGACAGCTAAATATTTTTTTATGACGAACAAACACTGCCCACACTTAAATAGAATATAAAAGTGTTATTGGTCAGGTAATGGTTTTCACATGTTTATTGTTATAGCGGCTATGTTAGTCATATACTTAATAATTTAGGCTATTAGTTCATGACCCACCTCTCCCCCGCTCAATCTGCTACTGACCTGTCCCGTCTGTAACCTTAAAAGTCAGTTTGGCCCTTGAAAAAAAGTTTCCCACCCATGTCTAAATAATTATTTAGACTTTTATGTACCAGATAGTATTGCACAGTATTTCATCACATTCTCAAGTCTTAAATTATGTACTTACTGACATTCACTTCCCATTCTCTTTCCCTATGCTATTCAGTATGATCCACGGAACCAGAGTTGCTCAACCTAAGCACAGCTTCACTCTCATATTTCATTTTTTTTTTAATTCTAAATGGTTGCAGCTGTAGTTGTTAAACTGCATGCGTTGGCAGTATGCATCTATATGAATGTGGTTAAGCTGGACAGTTAGACACATGTATTTCAACAAATAGTATCTGGGAACCTTCCACACTGCCCAGGGACAAACACTCAGGCATCTGATTTTCTTGAGGGCCACTTCTTAACCTTTTGCTTAACCAAACATTTGAAAAAAGTATGTGTACACTGTCCTTGTGAGCTGTAACAGGACAGTGCTGGGGAAAATGAGGTAGTAGTGTTCATTTATACCATGAGGCGAAATGCCTGCGTGGTGTAGAAGGGTGGAGATCACAACCTCGCAGGGATTTTCTTCCACTGTAGCAATTTCCTGGGCCATGACTTGGCACAGAGGGTTGTCATCAGGGTCTGCCTTTGGTGGCGTTTCTCTCCCCCCTCTAGATCTGACTCTTCTGTGTTTGCCTGGATAGTGGTCTCTTATGGGTCTATTGCTGATCTGGTTCCGTTACTGTCCACCTATGTTTCAGCTGCTGAAACATTCTCTCCATTAATTTGAGACGGGACTGGTCTGGTTCCCCTGTAGCAGCAAATTTCCTTTTTGTTATTTTAGTAATTTATGATCAATCTCAGTGGCCAAACTGTCAGGATATTTTTTGCCATTGAGGAGTATGTGATCTGCCTACAGAGTCTTGTGGTTTTCATGTAGTGTTATTTTTTTCACTTTTTCACTTCTCAACCAAGAGGCATCTTCAAATCTGACTATTGGGAAAGATCAGGTATTTATCCTCTATGGGATTATCACCAGAAAGAAAATTGTCAAACTAAACTATCAGGTCGTTGGCCCCGTGACCTGGTTTTAGGTGGTTGCTTCACCTGAGTCCGGGTTAGAATGAGGGTTGTTAACGTTGCCATCCTTAAAAGAGTGCCATCTGTCCTTGAGATGTAAATGGGCAGCTGAGTCCTGTCCAGACGTGATTGCTCTCCAGTGTTAGACAATGTGTTTTTGTTATAGTTGTTTTGTCTCTCCAATGTTTTAAATAGATTCTTTAAAAATCCTTAACTAGTCCTGATGTGTGACCTTAGCAGAGATATTGTGTCAGATTGTTTATGTGTTTGCTTTCTTTTTTTTATCAAAAATTCAAGAATTGTTGTGAGCAAAACATTAAATTAGAAGAAAGAATATGAACACCAGATTGAAATTGATTGAAAAACCTGCATTTTATTATGCAAGATAACTGAACACAGCAAAATAATGATAGCACTGTATTTAAGGGCTTTTTAATACTGGACACAGGATTAGTTGATAAAAAATAGCAATTTAATGTTTTTATTTTTTATTTTTATAAAAGTATTGTCACGTAGCATTATACAGTTCCAAAAAATAAATAAATTCAATATCTTGTGTATAAAAAATCTGTTTCTAAATTCTATCTTCAGACCCCAGACAACAACCATCCACTTGACTGCAGTTACCATTTGTTGTGGTCCGTCAGCTGTGAGAAATATCACAATATTTTTTTACATATGATTGATTAAGTATAATAAAAATGAATTTACTGCATTTATATAAATACAAATACAAATACAAATCATAATAGAGCTTCGTTTGTGAGGACAAAATTGAAACAGTTGAAACTGCTCAAGCCATTTCTCTATATATAGCATAATAATTAAATATCATTCTCCCTTCTAAAGAGTGAAACAATAATAGCTTGACTGTATATCATATGTTTCAAATGAACGCATGAACTGACACTGTAACATTCATACAAACAGAGCTTTCATAAGTAGATTATTTGTGCAGTCCTGTGTAATTCAACTGTATGACACGTACCTGAATCTTAGTGAAACATTGTATTATTGAATTTATATGTTATGCAAACATAAAAAAAGTTCTGCCTCTTAATTCATTTATTGAAATTTCTCTTAGATGACTGAATGCATCCTCTATATCATATCACTAAATCCTTCCAATTCATAACCCAGACATCCTTATTCTACATGTCCTGACCGTGAAGCCTCCAGTATACTTGGCTTAATATCACTTTTTCATCAAGTTTTCATCATCATTGGTATTAATGTGAGGAATGTAAAATCCAAGTGAGAAACGTAAAACAATTGCATTTCAGTAAACAAGACAAGATCCAGGGTGTATTCCAACCCTGACAATTGCAGAGGGCCTCCAGGTAATTTGTCGTAGTACTCTGCAGCCATATTACAATTTCTCAGAACTTGCAAACAAAGACTGACCATAACTAACTACATCTCCTTACTTTATAATTAATTAATCTCCACAGTGCATAATACATATTCTCACTCTTGCTTAACTACTGTTAAAGGGTTTTTATCAAGTGTCTAGTGTAAATATTTGGTAGCTGTATATGAAATAAAAGGTTCTTCACCTGCCGAGTCAACAGATTATCTGTGCAAACAATTAGTGCAGAGGTGTATTGTGGGTGTGAAACTAATTATATATTTTTTCACATGTAATAACCTTGACGCACAGGATGCACTGTTTCCTGAGCCCAGCTGTTAATAAAGTAGGCTTTTTAATTCTTACAAAGAGTTTTCACTTATCAGAGTCTTTTCACCAACACAACCACCTACGCATTAGATTGGTAAATGTATGTCTGGTTTGGTTCACCTACACTTACAAAGACACATGGAAGCAACTTCTTTAGGCAAATGCTTAGGAAGATTGTGATCATAACAATGTAAAACTACAGATGACCAGCTTGAAAATGTCATATTTTTCACATGAATGAGGTTAAGCATATAAATATACAGTGTTGGCACAGAAGAAGGATTGAACATTAATTTGATAGTGATTTAATAGTTGTGACTTTATAGTTACCTTTTATTCTAATTAACGATTACTATGAATGGTCACCTGAACTGTGTTTCTAAAGGTTTCTTGTATGTACACAGGTCCTGGGGCTAAGAAGAGTAGTAGACTGTTTTTCCCATTTTATGTGTGAACCAGTGGGATACAGAATTGAGGTTTACTTGCCTTCAATTTTCACACATTTGCATGTTCCTTGGGGTCACACAAACATAGTATAAAAAATAAGAATTAAAATATGATCTCTATACCTGTAAACCTAGAAAAAAAATACAACAAGAGGGCTAACGAAATCTAATAATCAGACAAAGACATGGAAATAATTAGACCGGTACATTTTGCTTTTATAAACTTATTATAATATATCATCTCAGTTTCAAGCATTTTCTTTCCCGTATAGGCCAGAATACTTATTATTGTTAGATTACTTATGTAATACATTTTGAAATATATAAAGACTTGACGTACTATAAATCAATACTGAAATTGATGTAGCTTCATATTTAAAATACGACTGGCAACTCTTTGAGCTTTGTCTGGAGAAAAACATTAAATAGTTGCCTGGCTGGTTGGAGGGAGGTGATTGAATGGTGTAGCTTTTCTGTGTTCAACTGTAAATAATTGTGCACAATAAACAGACATAAATATTTAAAATAAGGCAACATAAAAAAAAGTATGATTATGCAGTCTGGGCAGATAACACATTTGTATAATAACATTTGAAATATAGGTTAAAGGAAAAGGTGTGCATTGGCAACAAGGCATGAGGGGAGAGAAAACAGTAGTTATCAGTTTGCCTTTAGGTGTGAAGTTCCATTCAGATACACTGCTTTTGCTCACTGATGTTTGAAAGAGGTGTTCATAGAAGATAAGTCTGGCTATGTTACAAACTCAGTTGTATTGTTTTGGGCAAAGATTTGGCAAATCCACAGTGATGTCCTCACTCCTGGTGAAGTAAACCCGTCAATGACGAGGATTTAGTCGATTGTTCTGCACTCCCCTTCTTAAATAATCCATTTTAGGAAAGAATGCATCTAATATATGGATCATACACCAGTTTTTACAATTAAGTTGAACATGAATACTTCTCTTCCAAAGATATAATCCCAAATGACACAGCATCAGGCTGCAATACAAGAAAAGCTAAGATTCTGGGCTTCCTTAGTGACAATTGAAAAATCTAAGGAGTTCAAATGAGCTTATACCTGCCTACATGGTAATTACATAATGACTAATACTGTCACTGGGCCTTCAGATTATGTCTGCTTTGACTGATGGAGCCACACACAGATTTAACCTCTTTCATCATATTACTACTCATTACTACATTACCCTACACCCTCTTTGATAGATTTGACTAAGACTTATTCATGTTCACAAATCATATTCAGGACTGAAGTGCTTTGTTTCAGTCTGGATTGTCCTTTCATGCATCTCTGAACAGCACAACGGAGCCCTTATATAGCCCCTGAATTTCAATAAAGGTTTTATCTATCTTATCAGTATCAATGGGGCCCTCACTCCACTGGCTTCTCCTCAGCTTTCAGGCCGCACATCTTTCTTCCTGCCTTTCTTCCAATGGGAAACCCCACAGTCTGTAAAATAAAACAGAAAAGAACATTTCAGTTTAATGATTATGTTAACTGTTTGATCATCCCCTATTAATACAGTTCCTTTTTTTTAACAGTCCCAAGTGAAGTAGTCGCAGGTATAGTTTTACATTACACATCACAATTAAAAATGCTCATATATCTATTTTGGTGTCACACAAACTTTTAGTTTTATCACACCTGCAGTACAAGCTAGCCTAGTTTAATTGCCTTATAATGGATAATAACCCTGAGACGCGAAATCCCTCAGACACATTCATTTCACCAGTGAGGGAACATTTTGGCTATTTTATTTAAACATTATGTATGTGTTATTTTTTAAGAAATGGAGGCCTAAACTGACCTGTGGATTTGTTGGGAATCATTATTCATCATACTTGAATTAGAATGAAAGGATTTTAAGAATCTAGGAGACACCTTTGTTTGAATGTCAATACACAGGATGAAGCGTATATGGATGTGAATCACTTTTCTCTAAATTGGAAAAGGACAAAATAAAGTATTTTTCATCCAAGAAGTATCTTTCTTCTCCTTTTTTCACACTGCCTGTGCATGACCACACCCATACAGAGATTACATCTTAGATGCATTACAAGGTTTGTTATACAACTGAATAACCACACAACTGTGTTTCTAGTCAGCCAAAAGCATATTGTGTTATTTAAGAGTAGCAACATTATAGTTATATTGTCAATGTTTTATAACTCAGTATTAATGTTGCACATCACAAATAAACAAGCACAAATATTTACCTGCCTTTGCAACCTGATAAAATGCAACAGAAATAAACCTATGACCTAAACCAGCAAATGCATCATGAACCACAAACATTGACAACAGAAAGCAATTTATGGTAATTATAAACCTAAAGAAATACATAAAATCCACAATACCAACAAAAAAAATTTCAGTCGAAAACAAAGTCTTAGACAGAACATATCAAGTAGTGAGGCAGTCTGGCATGTGTGTCACGGAAGTTATTTTTATAGGTAACCCTAACCCTGAGAATGTACTACTTAAACCATGTCAGTGTATGTGGAAGTGTATGCAAAGTAAGAATCCAGGTCTGGTGGCCATGCAGTTCTGATGGTCAACATGGGAGAGCACCACAGGTTCAAGTCGAAGGAAGAGGATATTCCACAAATCAAGGGTGTTTTTTTAGGTTAACTTTGTATCTGGTTTCAATATGTAAGGTATATAGGTTGGGCACACAATGTACATGTGAACTGTGAAGCAAACACAAGCAGCATACTGAAGGAGTTTTAATCATTGTGGGTTTTTAAGAAATTGTTAAAAAGGCAGCTGAAATGATCTGCCTCTGGTTGTGAACGGTGTTGATGAAGTCAGAGTATTTAATCTGATGCTTAAATTCCCTGTAATGGGGGCTACATTTTTTTTACAGTGACAGGGCTGAATTTGACTGGGCTTTCCCTTGCATGGATTTAAACTTGTTGTAACCTGTTTAATGTTTAGGCTGATCTGTGTACACGTTACTGCAGGAAGTTCCAATACACCACAATTTATTTATAAATCATGATTTGGAGCATTTGGCTTTAACTGAATATTGTTTCTAGAGCAGTGACACTAATGTTCACAACAGAAAATTAGCTATTAACTCCCCGTGAAATGTGATGACATAAACATTATTCTACTGGGAAGTTTAGTAAAGAGAAAACAGTCAACATGACTACACCCTGCTGGTTTAGGCTAGAGTTGAGGCTCTTTTCCATGGAGCTGGTAAACTCTTCACTTATCACATCACTGTCTAACTATTATGATCACACAGACAAATAGTTTTAATTTAGCTTCTCCATGAAACGTGCAAATCAGCATCATCATAACAGTAGACTGTGACCCAAGTGGCAGATATATCGATCTCTTTTTCAGGTAGTTTGTACCAACATATACGGGGGCCTATTATAAATTCAAAGTAAGGCAACTTCATGTGCTGCACTGTGTCACTGAAGCGTCAGCGGTGTGCTTGATCAGGTGTCTATGGGTGAGCTTTTGTGTGCGCATGCATGCAACCATGTCCCTGTAAGACAAGAAAATGATGCTTCATAATAAAGAATGTCAAACACTGGGAATTAGAAATGAACACAATTATAAACCTGCCCCTATATACAGCCATGCTAAACTCTCAACCAGTGGTCGCTATACGCCCGCCTTATGGCGCTAGTGGAGTGCTCTGTGGGAAAAGGGGTTTAATAGAAGTTAAGTGTCATAGTGGGAAGTCTGCATATACGCAAGGGGACCACCCTAAAGCCACAGGAGGGTCTCTCCTAATGCTAAATTGAATACCGTTCAAAGAGAAGAAAAGAAATGGCCCCCAGCTTCTGACAACAGGGGATGGAAACAACAAGACCACCAAATGACCAAAACACTGATGAGCTTTCATCTGAGAAGGGAACTCAAGACTTACATAGTTCAGAAGGGATGGAAGAACCCCCGACGAAAATCGTGGAATAAAAGATCCAGATCCAGTCCAGTGGACTTTTAAAGGTGAATGTGCAAGAGGGGCAGAAAGGTCGCGGAGACTGAGCAAGGGGAAAAATGGCAAGCATGCGATACCTGTCTGCCACAGAACTTGCTAAAATTGTTGAGGATTTCTTTAAAGATAGACTCATAGGGGATAGGCTCTTAGAGGTCACTTAAAGGCACCACTGAACCAGCATGGTTTCATAAATGGATCATCTGTAGTAAACAATGATACCTACACTATCTCCCTGGTTTCTGATAAACAAGCTTTGGGGGTGTCCCAGAGTGAGCTGTTTAAAAACAACCACTCTTTAATCAGAAATATGTTGGAAACATTTTTACATTGGGGGTAGGTTATACTTTATATTATATAAAATATTTAAAAGAAGGCCTATCAACACTAGACTGAAAGCAAGCCTTGCTATGATAAACATGCCCAGTCATCTTCCGGTATATTTGGCCCATTCACATGATTCTGTGGTGTAATGAAACAATTATAACTTGGATATTGTTTTGTCCTGTGATGAAAAAGAATGGTTTGGAATTCAAATAGCAGACGTAATGTGTTTTTAAAATCTGCCTAGAGATCAGTATCAGCATAAAATGATGTGGTGAAGACTCCAGCACGTTCTACTTGACCAAAGGCTTCGCAAGAGTGAAGACTTGCATAACACAGTACAACTTAAAAATAATCATTGTGTACTGTTCTAACTATCTACTTACTTTACTACTTAATTCATTGCCAAATCACAGGTGTACATTTTTCTTATTTTGGTTTTATGTAAATTGACATCCTTTAAGTTGCATTATCACCACCTTCTGTCTTTACAATGCCACTATTTCCAGATTTGTCCTCTATTATCTCAATATCTGTTCTAGCCTTCCCCATCCTTTTTAACCCAATTCCTTGAACCTAAAAGCCCATTCCCCCAGCACCAAATATACTTTATCTCAAAGTACGGTTTGTAAGGTTGAGACCCCATTAAAAAGACACCTGGAAACAATGGAAAGAGTACAATCTCTTTGTGAGTGTGACTTAAAAATCCACCTGTTTTACAAATGTTTAAACTGACATTAGGCCTCATGCGATTGCAAAACGAAGGTGAAAAGCAAATGCTGATAAAATGTTTGATGATAACAGGACTCAGACATACTCGAATGTCCTGTCTGTGGAGTGAAATTGTTATAGTCTTCATGTAATACATCTATTGGACAAATTCATATAAAATGGATTCTTATAAACAGTTTTCTTTCATGGTCTTGGCAAGATGTTCAGGTGAGCTTTGTTTTAAGGCTAGCATTATTAAATATAATACAGTTATATATTTAATTGTTTTGGTCTGCGAAACTTGTGTCATTTTTACTAGTCTCTGGCACATTGGCTTTAAGGTTTCTTCTGTGATACTCACAGTCTTGTTGCGCTTCTTTGCTGTCAAAGCAGTCGCTGAAGAGGCAGTGCATGGTTTGGCAGAAGTTGTCTAGAAGAGATTTTGGTGAGGCGAATCGCCAGCTGGTCTCTGGCACTCTGTCAGGCTCTTCTGTTAAACAATCCCAGATGTTTTGGATAGTCTCTGGAAGCTCTTGCTGGAACACCTGGAAACACATGGACTGTTACTCTCATTTTAATCATGCACACTTTTCTTTTCATTCAATTTCTTCTAATGTCTCTGAATGGTCTACGAGAAAAAACATCCAATTCTGATACACAACCCTGGCTCTATATTTGAGAAACAAAGACAATGTTCCAATTCTTATGCACAGAGGTGGGAGAGGGTGGGCTGGGTTGGTGGAGGGAATGGGAGTAAGTCAGATGTCTTTCAATCTGAAACAGTGTGTTTCCATGGGAACAATCACAAACGATGTATGCTAATTGCACATTCCACAAGATCGCCTGCCCCACCTTTGCCTTTGCCCTCCAGGATTCTCAGGTGAATCAGGAGGACAGAAAAGAGGCAGCCAGTAAGCTGGGATAACCAACCGGGATTCAACAGGTGATTGAAATACATGAAATAAAAGGACATCAAGTGACCCGGAGGTAAACTTATCAACTTTGTATATTGAACCAAATCATCTAGCAAAGCTGATGAAAGATGACACATCACAAGAAGGGCAACATTAGATAAGGATCAAATGCAAGGCAACTGATCTGAGGAAGTGTCTCTGTTGACATAAAAGCCACTGTCTTCGTTAACCCCAAGCCCCAAGGCAAGATGTGATAATGAGTGATAGGAGACCTTTATTTAAGCTTGAAATTCCAATCATCTTTGTCTGGCATTTAGAAACTTGTCTTGAGGGTGTTTTTACACCCTGCCTCCTCACAGAGGTCATAAGAGGACTTCAAAACACGAGAAATGCACTGGAACATTTGATTTCGTATCAAATGACATCGAAAATTAGTCACAATCAGAGATCCCAGTACTAATTACACCAAATAGCCCTCTTATGTATTTCACTAAGTGATCAATGGCTGTACTAAATTCCCCTTCACTGATCTTTTATTTTGGATCCTAAATGGAAGATGTGGTTAATTTTCTAAAGATCAGGGTATTCATTTCTGATATTGATAAATAGAATCAATATGATATCCATCTCCATCTGCCAAATATCCACTTACCCGGTACCCCAGTCTGAGGGGAAATTAAGTTGCTTATTGAATTGCTTCATTTGAAGAGGAAGTGGATACGACGTGGTAGAGATATGTGACCTCTGCCTTACCTCAGCCGGATACGATTGTACAAAGACTCCTTCGGCATCCCTGAAGCGTCTTTCCAACTCAGCAGTGTATGGACGCGAAGGATGTCTGTCCGGCATAACCCGGATGAGCTGAAAATGTGCATTAGTCTTTAGTTATATGAAAGCAGCTTTGAAAATGTGTGACAAATTACAAAAAGGTGCATGATATAAAGTACATTTTTGTGCTGTAACTCTAGTTGTGAGAACATTTAACCATGTGCGATATGCTGCTCTGAAGGGGTTTACCAGCTACATGGCAGCGGTTTCCCACGATCAAGTAGTCCGACCCTCATGAGGGACAAACAGGAGTGACACTAATCAGCAGCATGCAGGGCCACAATCTCATGCTGAAAGCACTGTAGGTAAAAGGTGGGCCTTGTTGTCAAGCTAACATAATTACCAGGCTCAGCTCTTGTCGCTTACATTTTCTTAAAAAACATGCTTCTTTTTGCATAAAGAATAAATTATAAATAAATGACTTGAAATGATGAGTGTTGTACTTTTTCAGAATAACGCATGGATCGTAAAATATTCTGCTTTTTCATTGATAACATTAAATTAGAGGTTAGTAAATCAGCCTCTAAGTGCATTACTGCCAACAGATGGACAGTGTTTTGCAACAGACTGGTGAACCGTGAGACTCACTTGGCTCTAAATGAGCTTCAGTATTAGGTTAATTGAGCGTCAACTGTGGTTTAGAGGTGTTTCCATTTTTCATAATTGGTATTGGCATTCATGAAGCCTACGTAAAGCACCGGATTATAGGGTCCCAGCCCTGAGGTTTAAGAGGTCTCAGGAGGGAAGAGAGAGCTGCAGGGGGTTAGGCCTCATTGGCTTTGTCAGCAGCTTAGGTGTGTGGCATATAAAGTCTTTCCTGAAGGCAAAAAATTTGGTGCTGGTGCAGAAACGGTTGCATATCTTTAAGCTACTGTATTTTCAGGTAAACCATCACTGTGTGTCATTTCCTTAATCAGTCAATAGGTGTAAAATTATTATTTTTGTTAATTGACTGAAAGGCAATTTAAGCTTTTGCTAAATATATTATTTGCAGTAGCAGCTTCATAACATAGTTTTAGTACTGATCAATAAAACAATGCTCAGAAGGGAAAGTCATATATTGTGTTTCAGCATCTGACAATACACTCATCCCCAAGCATGTGGAATGCTGTAAATCCTATATGGAACTGTCAGAATTGTCATATTGGTATAAGGTGTATGGACACAATGTCTTCTCAAACGTTGAGTAACACAAATGCTCAGTGAGTCTTGAGCAAATTAACAAAGCTTCTGCAGACTGATTTCATTTATCTTTGTAACAAACTGGTGGCTCAACTTACACTGAAGCCCAGGGCGCTCAGCAGTCTCAGGCCAGCTCTGCATACAACTCTCTCTGAGTGGCCCTGTTCAGACCTGGTATTCACATCCAAACTGAAAGTCTGCTCACACTGGAAGGCATCTTTTGTTGCAACTTGTGAACAAAGCTTACGTTCCCATTCTACGTGTGAATACCCCATCAATTATGTTCATGAATACAATGTTGAGTGGCTAATTGGTTCATTATCAGTGTGTTTGTTTGTGTGTATGTCTCCCAGTGTGTCAGTGCAGACAGGCCAGTCAGGAGGGGCTGACGGAAAGCATTATGCACAGCTCTAGTGTGGAATAAGTTTTTTTTAATAATGTGTCCTGGGGACACATTTGCGGTCACACAAAAATGTGGGCATGTGCGTCCTTGAACCCACTGCAAAGCTAGTTTGAGTGATCAGATCTCAAGACGAACCATCCACTCTCTCATGTGGAAGGATTTTAATAACCAGGTCTGAATGGGGTCAGTGACACTGGAGGAAAACTGTTTCTGTGTTGTGACGTGATCAGTTTTAATTTTCCATGAATAAATAATGTCTTCAAAATAAGAAAAAACTAGTAGCCATGAGCTACATGCAACTTCAAAAGAGACTTTGTTCTATGTGAACAGCATGTGATTTGAGCTGCACGGTGGATGAATGTACAAGAGACACCCTTCAGCTGTTCAACTTAAATAACATGTTTATAGCAGTTCTCAACACATGACTAATAATAATAATAAAAACGCTTTATTTGTATAGCACTTTTCATACAAAGGATGTAGCTCAAAGTGCTTTGATCATTTTTACAGGAGATAAAACTTTACTGAATACAGAACATAAAATATATCAGCACGTAAGAGAAACAAAAAACAAATATAAAATTATAAAATGAGTTAATTACTCCTATTTGACTGCTGACAAAAGCAGCAGAATGAACCCTGAAGTGTTCTGGACAATACCATCCGCTTGCATTCAGCCAAAAGCCCCAGAACTCTCAGAACTTGTGCTTTGAGGCGTTGTATGTCTGCACTCGACACAGTGCAGACATACAACGCCCCAAAGCACAACGCGGAACCCACCAAAGAGCCCTCCAAGGCAGGGCAGCGGAACGTCATGCAGTGACCAGATCAGCCACTTGAGCCAAATCCAATCGTGAACGGAACCCAGTGTCCAGCGAGGTCCACGGGCTCCACACCCCAGACTGCCATCGACCGCAAAGAACCACCCGGAACCAAGCATGAAAAGCGACCATTCTATTTGCGACCGTCAGTCCGCACAACCATCCCCGGTCCCTCAAAAGAAGGGAGGCTCACACAGAAATAGCCTCAAACCCTACATCCTTCATCCGACCCGGATGAAAACATCCCCAAACCAAAGCTGAAAGTCTGCACCCAAAGCACACACTGACTCCTAGCTCCATGTCAAGTCCACAGTGGTGGTGCACAGAGACAAAACTGCAGAAACCGCGCCACCACCCAAACATACACGGACCCTACTGTAAAAATAAAATAAAATATTTTTTTATTTTGTGGCACTTTTGCAGTATTTAACCGGCCTGCCGTTGAAAACTTTAGGGCTCATGCAGGGACATAAAACGGTGAAAGATTTGAGATATTAGAAGGAGCCTGACCATTAAGACCTTTGTAAACTACATTTGTTTTAAATCAATTCTAAAGGACATGGAAAGCCAATCACACCGTGTCTGCTTGAGCCTCTGTGCTGTGGTTGGATTTACAACCTGATTTTTTTTTTCTAAAATGCTATATTTATTTAAAATGTGGTTAGGCTGATTAAAGACTACCTTTTCAAGTATCTTGCTAAGGAATGGCACGGTTGAAATAGGCCTGTAATTGCTTAGCAGATTGCTGTAAAGGTTTGGTTTCTTTCCCAGTGGTTTAACGACAGCTGTTTTGAAAGCTTGGGGAAAATGACTTGACACAAGTGAAGTGTTAAATCTGAAGAACAGGTGAGGAGCTACTCTCAGGAATATTTTTTTTGAAATGTGGGCTCGTCTTTCAGCTTGAATAACAAGGTTGTGGACAGAGATGCACTACCGTAGAATGTTACGGTGAAGCTCCAGTTTTCATTTCTTCCATGCTCGTTCCGCTTTTCAGCACAGTCTCTTCAGCTCACTACAGTATTGTTCCTCCATGGTCACTTTTGGCCTTCTTGATTTGAATGGGGACCAGGCTGTCCAATGTGTTTCTTAGGTTGTTGTTTAAGGCGTCAACCATTTCATTCAATGAAGTTTGTGCATTACATAGATCCAGACATTCTGTAATTTCAGTGAATTTCGCTCGGTTGTGGCGTCTAGATACTGTTTTTGGACTTTTAGTTCCTTTGTGCTGTAATAGTTTGATTCACTAATATCAGTGACAGAATCAGTGTTGATTAGTATTCTACATGAAATGACAAGGTCAAGTATATTGCCATGTTGATGGGTGGCTTTGGCAACATGCGTTAGTGTTAGTTCGAGGCTGTCTATGATGTCCATGAAGTCAATGGAGTCAGAGTCATGATGAATATGAATATTAAAGTCACAGATGAGGAGTATTTTCGGTCATATATTGTGAGCCTTACTGACAGAAGTTCTGAAATTTTTGGAATGCTGGTGACTGTTTTGGTGGTCTGTATATTGTCACAATAATAATAAACAATAATTTGATTCAGAGACAATGGCCAGATATTCAAAAGATATTAATTCCCCTAAATAGACCAGTTGAACTGATCAGAGAAAATGCCAGCTAAAATGCCCCTTTTTTTGTTGTGCCTTATGGAGAAATGTATCATTTGGAGGACAAGTTTCTATGAGAGTTGTAATGCCGTCTGTCTTTAGCCAGGTTTCAACTAAAAACATAAAGTACAATTTATTTTAAGAATTAAAATCATTGATTAAATAACTCTTATTTGTGAGTGACCTTACATTCAGGAGTGCCATTTTTACATGCATGTCTGGTTTTATGTGATTAAGGAATTTGCTGGTATATGGATAACGTTGTTGAGGTTGCAGCCAGCAGGCGGGTGTCTTGTACTTACAGGGACAGAAGTCCGAGCTGTTACAAAAGTCTGAACAGGGAGATGAACCGGTGAAGCGGTTAATGCCAATTGATGACAGTAGGGGGGCTAGCAGTGGAGATGGTAGCCTGAGATGTTGCAGCAGAAGGAAAAGGGGGTGTGTGAGTTCGGAATGTAAATAGTCAGGTCTGAACAGCATGCTGTATGTTTGCTGCTAACAAGCGGCTACCCAGCTTGCTGGGGTGAACTCCTTCAGTGCTCAAAGAGGGCGGAGCGATCCCCAAAAAGATACAAATTGTCAATAAAACTCTGAAGTCTGCACGCTGATTGGAGCCAGGTGTTGAGGCTGAGGATCCTCCTGAAACGCCCTGCTCCACAGGCCAGCGTGGGGATAGGACCGGATGATAAAAACGGACTTTCAACAACTCCGTAAAAGATTAAAAATGTCATCAAAATCACTTTTTGTCAGCTCAGACTGCCGACAAGCTGTGTAATTAGACCCCACATGGACAATTAGTCAGCTGACAGAGGACAGGAGTGTTTGCAGCAGACCGGGAGTTAATCCAGGATGACCGTGAGGTGCTCGAGAGAAGCATCGTGTTGCTACCTTGAAGAATCGGATGTTTCTAGTTATGGAGTCCCCAACTATTAATGTTTTTGAGGAGAAGAGACTACGAGGAGATGATGACTGAGGGGGTGAGACAGTGACAGCTGGGCTGGGAGAGGATTCCCCTCACCGTTTCAGAGGCAGGAAAACTTCCCGAGCGACTCATCACGGAATCTTTTGGGAATTTATGATGATAGGAGGAGGTCACCAGACGGAATGGAGGATGCGGATACTGCTCCACTGAGGACAGGGAAGCACTGTTGGTCACTGGTGCAGAAGTTGCAGTATTGGCAGGGTGCAGATCCGGATGAGTCCGAGACGCGGGATCATCAGCTAGATCAGGGTTTCTCAACATTTTTCGAACCATTATCCAGGTCCCTTAACGCCCCCCATCAAATACAATGCAGGAATGAATGTCTCCTCTGATTTTAATTTAGACTATTGTTCTATTTGTCTTATTATGATTAATATTCTTAGTTTTAATTATTTATATTAGATATTAATTAATTGTGTTTGTATTTAAATTTGTACATGATTTTACACATTTTTAGGCTGCTATATAATGGTTCTCTGAGATTTAAGTTATATAATACTTTCTAAATATGTAAGTAATATTCTATATTCAAAATAAACTTATAATGTGTTTACCAGCAATTGCCCTCATAGGCTTTACCTAGGGAGCAAAAAGAAGCCAAGAAAATATAAATATTATTCAGGAGTGTTAAAAAAATCAACATTAAGAGGTTTGAAATTCAAACTTTAATTGGCATTACTGGCCACAGCCAATCTTTTATATATGCATTAATGATGGACCAAGTTAACCCAAAGTAGAGGAACTCAACAGATTAGTGGTGAATTACATGATCAACTCATTTGCAACAATTTATAATGGGAATAACAGCGTACCTGTTCTTACACATGGTGCACATATCACGCAAATTCCAAAAGTGACTTCCCCCATAAGCATACTGGGAAGTCTTATACCACCAAAGTCCCAAGCTTGCATATAAAAACTCATAGCTGGCAACCCAGCAAGCCCAGCTTAGAATGTTTCAATATACAGTATATGCCTCTGACAGCGTACCTGTTCTTACACATGGTGCACATCTAACGCAAGTCCCAACATCAACTTAATTGAAAGGCATGCTGGGAGGTCTCCGCCCACACATAGTTCCCAGCATGCATATCAAAATCTCAGCTTTGGCAACCCTGACCTAGAGCATGTCATGTTTGGAATCCCACACAATGGTATCCTGAATAGTAGCACTGAGTGGGGCAAGCTGTTTAGGCTGCCCTGAAGCCAATTCCATGAGACATAACCCAATAGAGTCTTCTTGTTTGAGCTCATCAGAAAGCCATTGGATATCCTCCCCAAGGTCTGTGATCTTATTGTTTGCCTTACTGGAGTAGCACATACTCCTCAGGATGTATTTATAGCTTTCTCGGGCTTGTTGGTTAGCTACCACTAGTTAACCTGCGCGGCGAGCGTGGCTGAATGTCAACAACATTTGTTATTAACTCTTCCTATTTGTCTTTCACCCTACCAGGACTTGGTTCAGCCTCTGGACACGGTGATCATATTACTTTTACTGGAAATGACACACACTTTATTTTAAACAAAGAACAAAATTCCAGTTTGTAAATTTTTCCCCAAGCATTTCTGCTTAAAATATGTGTTTAAGCATGTCAAGTTATAGTGCTTGTATGTGAAAGAGACACAACCTTATTAGTTGGTATTTTTCAGTGATCCCTGTCTCAAAAAGGTTTTTTACATACCTTTTTTAATACGCCCTGGTTGACCTGAAACCATAGCCTCTGAAGAACCAGCTCATTCAGTCCCTCTACCTGTAACTTCTAAGGAGGATAAAAACTGTTAAGAATCAGAGGAGAGTATTATTTGCACACCACTGAACTGGACATATTCACGGCTCAGATGCTGTTGGAGGTTTGTATCAAGACTTTTAAGCTAAGAGATAACATCCGGTCTTGTGAGACTATAGTAATTTTAGAGATATTTCCTCAATGATGTCCTCTGGCAGGAAACAGCAGAGTCAATAAATCAAACTTTAGTCAACAACAGCACAGATTGTCGGAGGTTTACCATTCTGCTGATGTGTGATAGTTTGAAGAATTCCTTCTGATGAACCCTGATGGTGTAGTTGATGGGGAAGTTGTGCCTCTGTAAAATAAAGAAAAAAAGGACCGGAAACAACATTATAATTATATAATGTTTTATTATCGTTGGTTTATTTATTTTATCTAAGGTTATTTACAAGTGATTTGATAGTAATGCTCCCTTTCTCTCAATATCAATGTTTCTCAAACTGTGGACCGACCCCTCAGTGGTCCGCGACACCCCCCACACACACGGGAGATTTGCATCACACCCTAAACCCCCAATGCCCTAATGTTTCTGTTTGAGGTTCAGGAGTGTGCTGTTCCATTACATTCACTGCTCTGACCCTGGTAAGCGATGCAAATGATATGACAACCTTCTGTGCAGTGAAATGAGAAACAAGTGTGTCTGAATTAGGGCAAAGCTCAATTGTTTGGAAATTGAAAACAGGGGCACCTTCAGTCTCAAAACATTGCGCACTGTTTTACTTACAGAACGTTTTTCAGGTATAATTTCTCCCCATTTCCAAAACCAAAAGATAGTCCACAATGACAAGTTTGTAAATCCCAGTATTAAAAAAAACACCACAGGCTGTTAAATGTCCCACCATTTCATTCAATGTTTTTAAATGTTTTTTAAATGTTAGGGCATGCATTGCGACATTCTCTATAAACATGCCAGCATTCTCTCACCATGTACCGTCGCCTGTGGCTTAGGCTGTCATTGAGAGTCTTCAAGGGTGTGCACATGCTGGATGTCGTCAGGGCCATCAGAATAGGTTGTAGCAGACACAAGCCTACAGAGACACAAATAACAAAGCACAACATTAACGTGTGTGTAAAGTATTAAAACAACATTGTAAGCTAAGTATGTACATTAAAAATTGCAATTTGCTCTGTATTGCTAATGTTAAAGCTTGATTCATATGATCTGATAAATATCCACCATGGATCAAAAAGCTTTCAACACACAGATGTTTTAGAACAGGATTAGTACATCTTTTTAAAAGTTTCAAATATTCAAAACAAATCCATTCCCAAATTCCTCACCAACTATGGTGTGGTTCTCTGCACAGTTCTCATTAAACGCAATAGCTGACTGAAGTCCATCCACTATCTATACCACTACCATAAAGGGTCAAAACATGGCTGGAGCATTAAAACTCCAAACCAAACCTGTTCAAAGTCAGATTCAAACCAAGAGCCCTTGCTGTGAGGCAAACGTGCTAACCACTACACCAATGTGCGGATAAGATTGAGATTATCCATCCATCCATCTTCATCCGCTTATCCGAGGTCGGGTCGCGGGGGGAAACAGATCCAGCAAAGGACGCCAAACTTCCCTTTCCCGGGCCACGTCAGCCAACTCTGCATGGGGGATTCCGAGGCATTCCCAGGCCAGTGTGGAGATATAATCTCTCCACCTAGTCCTGGGTCTTCCCCGGGGTCTCTTCCCCTTGGTCGTGCCTGGAACACCTCCCTAGGGAGGCGCCCAGGAGGCATCCTCACCAGATGCCCGAACCACCTCATCTGGCTTCTTTCGACGCGAAGGAGCAGCGACTCTACTCCGAGTCTCTCCCGGATGTCTGAGCTTCTCACCCTATCTCTAAGGGACAAGCCAGCCACGCTTTGAAGAAAACCCATTTCTGCCACTTGTACCCGCGATCTCGTTCTTTCGGTCATGACCCATCGCTCATGACCATAGGTGAGGGTAGGAACAAAGATTGACCGGTAGATCGAGAGCTTTGCCTTCTGGCTCAGCTCTCTTTTCGTCACAACAGTGCGATAAAGTGAATGCAATACCGCCCCTGCTGCGCCGGTTCTCCGGCCAATCTCTCGCTCCATCGTCCCT
>JAFBJU010001010.1:35097-200171 GCA_016785305.1 Colistium nudipinnis | reverse complement strand
TGTTGGTCGGATTCAGGAGTTCCTCAAAGTGTTCTTTCCAGCGCCCGATTACATCTTCAGTTGATGTTAACAGCATCCCTTCCTTACTGTACACAGATTGGATGTTTCCCCGTTTTCCCCTCCTGAGATGTCGGATTGTTTTCCAGAAACACTTTGGTGCCGAGCGAAAGTCGTTCTCCATGGTTTCCCCAAACTTCTCCCACACCCGCTGCTTCGCTTCTGAGTCCCCCGGGATAACATATCCCAAAAGGACTCCTTCTTCAGTCGGACAGCTTCCCTGACCCCCGGTGTCCACCATGGCGTCCGAGGGTTACCGCCCCTTGAAGCACCCAAGACCCTCAGACCACAACTCCCAACCGCAGCTTCAGCAATGGAGTCTTTGAATACTGCCCACCCATGTTCAATATCCCCAAACTCCACAGGGATGCCAGAAAAGCTCTGTCGGAGGTGTGAGTTGAAGATATCACGGACAGGGGCCTCCTCCAGACGTTCCCAGTTCACCCGCACGACACGTTTGGGCTTACCAGGTTTGTCCAGACTCTTCCCCCACCTCCTAATCCAACTCATCACCAGATGGTGATCAGTTGACAGCTCTGCCCCTCTCTTCACTCGAGTGTCGAAAACATACGGCTTCAGATCAGACGATACGATGACAAAATCGATCATCGATCTTCTGCCTAGGGTGCTCTGGTACCATGTACACTTATGAACATCCTTATGTTCGAACATGGTGTTCGTTATGGACAATCCATGACTCGCACAGAAGTCCAACAAAAAACGACCACTCAGGTTTAGATCAGGGGGGCCATAAGTCCCAATCACGCCTCTCCAAGTATCCCCATCATTGGCCATGTGCGCGTTGAAGTCCCCTAGTAAGACTATGGAGTCCCCTACTGGAGCCCCATACAGGACTTCATTCAGAGCCTCCAAGAAGGCTGGATACTCTGAACTGCTGTTCGGTGCATAAGCACAAACAACAGTCAGAGTTTTCCCGCCCATAACCCGTAGGCGTAGGGAGGCAACCCTCTCGTCCACCGGGTTAAACTCCAGCACAGAGGCACCCAGCAGGGGGTTTGTGAGTATCCCCACACCCGCCCGGCGCCTTTCACCGTGGGCAACTCCGGAGAAGAATAGAGTCCAACCCCTATCCAGAAGTACGGTTCGAGACCCAAGACTGTGAGTAGAGGTGAGCCCCACCAGGTCTAATCGGTAACACTCCCCCTCCCGCACAAGTTCTGGTTCTTTCCCCCACAGAGAGGTGACGTTCCACGTCCCCAGGGCCAGCTTCTGCCGCCCGGGTCTGGGTCGTCTCGGTCCCTGACCTTCACTGCCTCCCATTAGGCAATGCACCCGACCCCCACGGTTCTTCCCATGGGTGGTGGGCCCAGAGGATGATGAGATTATTTCCTTTTAATTTCTATGGATTGTTTGGGTCCAGCTCTACCAGGTGAGCTCTGCAGCACTCTGTCTTTATTTTAATTGTAACTCAACACAATACCAAAAGAACATTATGAAAAAACAAAAACTCATCCAAGTCAGTGACCTATATTCGAAAGCACAACCTACAGTTGACAGAAATGTCGGGGGTCAACAAAGTCACATGAACACGTCATGTGGAAACCACTTATGTGGACAGCTTGTTTAAGAAGTTTGAACAAATGGCCAGTGCTGTCGTGTGTCTAGAAAAATCACGTCTATGAGCCCTGTCCATAGCCCTGAGCCTTCTGTAAAAAAGCTCCAGTGAACACTGACATGACGGATCAGATGTCTGACAGGCAAAATTAAGCAAATCTGTCAAGCAAGCCAATATTTTGATAATCGTCTGACATGTTGTGTACAATGTATAATTTTTGTGTCAACCTACCGAAGACAGAAAATAATTTTACTATGTATTTTATAATCCTTTTTTTCCACACCTCCTTCTAATCAATGCAAATCCTGCTGCTGTCCTGTGTTTCCAATATCCACTTAACTCTTCTGATTTCACCATGATCCCTCTTATCCAGCCGTCTTGCTGCTGTCCTTACTTTTTTTATTTGCACCTTTCTTTTCTAAGTTGACTTCAGCTGTCATTTCAGTGGTTCAAAGACATTTCCAACCCAACTGCTCCGACCTTAGCTGGAATCCAGTTCCAGGTCCAGTCCACAGGTGGCGTGTGGGTATGTGTGTGTGTGTGCACGTGAGTGTGTGCGCGCAATACTTATTCCAACATAATTTCCTTGAATAGCAATATGCCAATTTTATAAAGTGTGTGGGCAGCACAGTACAAGTGTTGTGCCTCACAACAAAAAGGTTATAGGTTCAAAAACTGGCTTTGTCTAGTCTCAGGGCCTTTCAGTGTAGGGTTAGCATGTTCTCCCCGTGTGTGCGTAGGTACCTTCCACAGTTCAACCCTAACCCTAACCCTATTCCTAATTAAAGGTGATTGAAGTGACTCTAAATTGTCTGAAGGTGCGAATGTGAGAGTGAAAGGTAATGCCGTTGTACACCCTGGACTTGTCCATCACCCTTGGACAGCAGGGATTTGTCGCAGCAGCCCCGCAACCCAATAAGGATGACTGGTTACAGTTAATGTGGTAGTATGTGTGTACAATTACATAGGGGTGAGCAATAACACATATCAATTGCAAATGTTGTTCTCACAAACTTGTGAGAACTTTCGTTGTCTAGCAAGGAAGAAAGATTAAACGTTACCCTAACCCTTATCTGGCGTAAATCTAAATAGTGACAGTTAATGGCTGATTTGAACATGTGTGATATCCTTTAATGGCCATAATCGCCCAGCCATGTGTTAAGACAGAAGAATGCCTTCTTCCCATAGCCAACAGCATTTAAATGTTCAACAATATGTTTCTCTGAATGGATGTCTATATGAAACTTTCCCTGTTGCCAACAGTCGGCTGACTGAGTCACTGTAGCCGGTTGATTCCCCTCTCAAACTAATTCCCACTGCATTATTTTCTGTGACAGCTGACATTTATTAAACATATACTGTAAGTCTATTTTGAGCTCATCGTCTGAGACTGACTCTTGGCCTGGATTTTCTTTCTGGTTCATAATGGACTGGCCACCAGGGCCTCCACATCAAGGGTCAGAGGAGCATAAAAGTTGTATGGATCTGTCACTCTCTTTACCAAGGTGTGCATGACAGCAGGCTAAATGCGAGACGCTTAAGACTTGCTTTTACTCGCACATGAATGTATTTCCCCTTTGGCAGCAGAACACGCTAGACTGGCCTTCAGATGGTCCTTTCTCCTGCAGAGAAAGGACCATCTCCAACCTTTTAAACCTAAGTTTCAGGAAAGAAATATACTGATCTCCAACAATGTAAAGTAAATGTGGTCTTCAATATTCCTAATTGTATATAAGGACAAAAAAAACATTTACTCAGTATAAAATATACATCTTTAAATACAGCAAACAACATGCATATGTGCATACATCATAAACTATCATCTTACCGTACTTACAGTAATTTAACTGTGTAACTGTCACTTTGTTTTCTTTACCTCCTTTTTTCTTCTCTCTGTTCTACTCATTCATTCAGGAAAATGGCACATCTGATTTTATTTCCCATTAGTTTCTATACTCGTTTCCTGGCAACACATTTTGCAAAACAACGCTCCAAAAGCTTTCTCATCTCATCTCCTGATCTGTTTTTCCTGTTTTCTCTTGCTTTCACATGAGCTCATTTCCTTAACTTGCCACATTGTCCCTAATGCTATGGAGTGTAGGCCCAAATGTCACCAAGACTGTGGCGGACCGACAGATGGCAATATTTCCCCATTAATAAAGCTATGTTGATTTGTCAGTTCAGTCAAAAAAGACTGAATAAAAAGTATAAGTTTTATAGTTTAGGTTATTTTAAAACCCCCAAAAGATTTGAGGCTAATGGGCGAACATAGCGGGGCTGCAGCAAACGACACCTATACATATATACAGTATGCTTACAGAAATCAATTTGTTTTCAAAAAAACTAAATCAAAACCATATTGTACCAAGATGGTCAATGGTGTTTGAAAGACTAATCTTTGTGTCAATCTCCACCAGAAACTGGGTCATGTCCTTTCGCTAAACGTCTCTGGAAAAGATCTGGAATTATTTATGTGAGCCACATATTGCATAGTCCCATTTTCTTTCCTAAAAATATGCTAATCCCTCTAAACATGATGATATAACTGTATTACATTTTTATTATTCTGACTTTATGACCTATGAGAAAAATCTAAAGAAATGTGTAAGGAGGTTGATCATTACATGTTCACAACATCAGATATTCTTTTTGAACAGATGCCGGAGAAAACTGCCAAAGAAGATTATTCAGACGAGTGTATGTGTCTGTGAATCACATTCAAAATACACTTATGTGGGTTTTTAAGTATTAGTGTATAAGAACCTTCACTAAATGCATGAGGCAAAAAGCATCTGCATTGAGGATTAGTATTGTGGTTGGTATGGAGATATTGTCTTTAGTTTTAAAGCTGATGATAATCAGAGATGAACCATAAGCGCACAGAGAAGGACGTTTATTTCATATATAACACATGTAGTCAAAAAATTCAATAACACCATATCATTTTCTAGCTCTGAATTTGTGAGCAGTGCGCATATGCCTGTTACCAATTTATCTGACTTTATTCACACTGAAATCTTCGTTTTACGACTGAAATCAAAAGAGCTACGGTGCCTCCTCTACCACCAAATAAAATGTATCTAGAGCCCCAACACATATTTCTTGTTAATCCCAACATGAATTAATCTTATCATATCAAATATAAAATCAAGGCTATTTGCCACCAAGGGCATTTACATTTTATCCGCAGCAGGGTATCTAAAGAGCTACATGCGGCCCCTGATCTAACCTAACCATCAGTGAATGCGATTTTGGTCGTAATTAACAAATATTGAGGGACAAATGTATCTTTTTTTAAATGCAAATACTCAAACTGTGCAATTAATTTACGGTATGTCGGAAATACACAAATTGATTCACCAAAATTGAAGCTTGTTTCAGCTATATTATTAATATATTATTACTAACAGTAACCAGTGAGTGACTTAAGTGTCATACTTGGCCATCTTGATTGGCTTTTACTATGTGCAACAGGCCTATGTGCACAAGTTTGATTTAGTTACAGTTACACTGAGTTACAGAAAAATACATATTTTCGTTGTTTTCAATATTTCTATTGAACATTACTGAAGTGTTGTTCATTTTATTTTGTAAATACACATTTAATTATATAACTGTATCAATATATAGTGACATTATTACTGTCCTGTTTCTATTAGTTAACCACATTTATTTGCCAAGCTTCCTTTTTATTGATGCTTACCAGTGAAAATGTTTAACACTGTATACTGTGTCAGAATAAATATATTAAATTGTCATCCTCTGGGGACAATGAATGACTGTGTAAGTCATCATGCATAAGTAAGGACCAAAATGATAAACAAACCACTGAAAAAACATACACCACTAATCATTTATTACATTAGAGACAGCTAAATAAAACAAAAATTCTGTGTAGTCCCACTGTAACAAAGTGGAAACCAAAACAAATAATTCACAATGACCACCAAATAAACTCTAGTGCAACTGTAAATGATCTATAGTACTTATTTACATGACTTTCTCACAATGACTTTCCAAACTAAAACAATAGAAACTAAAAATACTCGACAATAAATCTCATTCAGTAAGACATTTTAGGGGCTTTAGCCTCTGTCAGAACCCAAGTGGAGCATTCCTTTAGTGGCTTTCCTCTTAAGACCCAAGTGGGACTCACCTATGCCTGGGGCCATGTTTGAATAATGGATGACTGGAGCCACAGGGTTAAAAGAGATACCCATTTTGAGGTCAACTAAATACAAAGTAGGTAAGAAGCACCAGCTAGAATAGGAAATTGTTCATAATTTAACATAAATCAAATGGTCATAATGAGATATTTTAATAATAATAATATATTTCTGCAGATAATACTTGGGTACTATCAGTTAGTTCAGGTATTTATCCTCTGCGAGATGAATAGCTAATCAGAGGATGAGTACCTAATTAGAGGACCATTGTGTCAAACTTGCAGGTCGTTGGCCACCTGGCCCAGATTCAGGTTATGGGTTTCGCCTGAGTCTAGGTGTAAATGAGGGTTGTTGGTTTCACCTGAGATTTCCTTTGAGTTGTTGTTCTTGTTTACCTTCCTAGGGAGAGAGTGAAGGACAGCATTGTAAGTGGCTGACAGATGGTGTCTTAAGCCTCCACCTCTGTTCAATGATGGTTTCTCTGTTCTAGCAAAGATGGCTTCTTTTGCTCCTCTTTCAAACCATCTGTCTTCTCTGGCCAGAACGTTTTCATCCTCAAATGTCCACTGTCCTTCAGATGTAGGTGAACGGCTGAGTCCTGGCCAGAGGAGGTTGCTTGAAATAAACCGGGATGTCGTGTTTGTTGAAGATTCAACGGATTTTTTCAGAGACTCCAGCAACATACGGAATAACCGTGTTTTTCCGCTTTCTGCTGTTTTCTTCTCTGTCAGCTCTCTTTTGCCTGGTAGTTTTTACGAAAGCCCAGTTCGGGTAGCCACAGGTTTTGAGGACTGCCTAGACATGGTTCTGTTCCTTCTGTTTGCCCTTCGTGTTTGTTGGTATTGTTGTGGCTCTGTGATTTAGAGTCCTGATGCCTCCCAGGTTGTGTTCCAGAGAGTGGTGGGAATCAAAAAGTAGATATTGGTCTGTGTGTGTGGGTTTCCTGTAGACTCCGATGTTGAGGCTTCTGTCTTCATCAATGTGTACTGCACAGTCCAGGAAGGCCAAGCTGTTTCCGCTCACATCTTCACGGGTGAACTTGATGTTGTTGTCCACATTGTTGATGTGCGCTGAGAAAGCTTCAACTTCCTGGGTCTTGACTTTGACCCTGGTGTCGTCCACATACCTGAACCAGTGGGTGGGAACAATTCCTGTAAAAGACAACAGGGCTCTGCTTTCCACCTCCTCCATGTAGAGGTTAGCCACGATGGGGGAAACTGGTGAGCCCATGGCACATCCATCTTTTTGTCTAAAAAAGCATTCGTTAAAAGAAATACGTTGTGTTCAGGCAAAGGTCAAGCAGAGTGCATATGTGTTCCGGGGGGAGTTTGGTTCTGTCAAGAAGGGTGGTTCTTGGTCACGCTTACTGCTTCGGGGGTGGGGATGCACGCGAAAAGCGAAATACCATAGTAGGACACCATTGTTTCGTCTGAGTCTAATTTTAAGCCCTTTGTTTGGTCTGCAAACTCCCGTGAATTCTTTATGTGGTGTTCTGTGTTACCAACCAGCGGGGCTAGTATTGTGGCAAGAAGTTTAGCAATTTTGTAGGTAACAGAATTAATGCCGCTGATGATCGTTTGTGCATTAGCATCTTCCCTGAATTAGGTTATCAGGGTGTGCGCTGTTGCCATTGCAGTATGGATAAAGCAAATGATAAACAGATTACGCCAAAAGCTGATGTCAGGAGTTGAAAGCAACAGAATGTAGGTTGTCTGCATTTCTAACTTTTTGGACTTTTCTTGTAGCATAAATCTATGTTCACCAAAACTATTCTGTGGGTTACACTCTATTAATCAGCAATAAAAACACACGCACATACAGACCATCAAAAACCAGATCAAGCCTGGACACAACAATAAACTCATTGAGAAGAGACCAATAGCCGGAGGAAAACTTCTCAGTGATAAACAGAAACCCACATAAAACATACATTTACAGTGAAAGCATACAAAGAAATGCACAGTGATGACCAGTTTGTCAGTGTAAGACTAATTAACCAATTAGGCTTTTTATAGCTGAACGGTTGGGACCAGCTTATTTTCCGACAAATCAGACAACTGAGATAATTAGCAGTTGCCCAGCACAACCATAAAAAAACGCCATGCTTATTTGCTCATGATTTGATCTGTCCACATCCAGTATACCACCTTTATCCATGCATGACATTTTCTGCCATGACAAGATTTTCAGTATAAGGTATTATTTTAAACAGACCTCCATTTCGGGCTGTCCAGTGCTTATGTGTATATGTACTGTGCATGATGGAGATGCCTTCTTTTTTACTCCAGGGAATGTATGTCTGTTTTTTCCTCACCCTTTTGAGGCTTAAGGGCAGAGGATGTCACACTCTTTACAGGCCCTATGAAGCAAACTGTTATTTGTGAATATGGGCTATACAAATGAAAGTTGATTTGGTTTGATTTGATTAGATATAAGGCAATTTCCCATGAGGGGATTAACAATGTTATCTATCTTTAAAGCTATATATATATATATATTTTTTTTTTTTACACACGTTTTGAAATTCCTGAGAAAGATTCATTTACTTTTACATTTCATTTTACTTTATGATTCTTTCACTTTACTAATAAAAAACAACAGCATTTATTATTTTCTGTGTAACTCAACAGCTGGATTAGCATTGATGTCAGCCCCATGACATATGACCCTACTCCATAATCACAAATCTACACAGACAATGTGTACATTCTTCTTTTTATGGTTCTCTGTGAAACAAGAGGGGACTATCAAATGAATAAAAGCGCTATTGCTAATTCCAAATGTATCATTAATAGTTGTTTGTTTTTTTTTGTGTAAAAGCAAAGTAGATTCAAGTAATAAGCCTGTTAACTAGTGCATTGTAGTCAAAAAAGGGGTGGCTTTGGCCAAAAAGGTAGACATGGTCAACATTCTACGAGCAGGTTGTGACATGTCAATAATGTGTGTGATAATGGGCGAGTATTTTGGACGAGGACTTTGATGTGCTATACCAATACAGTCCATTGTTGAAACTTAACCTATTTATGAAATAGAATGAACAAACCACACTTTAACTCCCCAAAACTTGAGTGACCTACAACAGTATTATGCCAAAACAGCATAACTTAACACCAACAATCCGCTTGTGCCGGCAACATATCACGCTTTACGAAAGAGGCAGTGAAATATGCGGGGGAGGACAGCTCACCAGGATATCATGGTGACAGCACATGCCGAATATGTTCACATAATGGCCAGATTTGAGTTTACTAGATTGCATGTCTTTGAGCTGTGGGAGGAAGAGTATTAAAACAGAGAAAGGCAGAGTAAGATATGAAAACCATCTTCTTGCAATGAGAAATTAAAATTTCATTTTAAGGACTAGAATCTTAACTACTTCCTCAGTTGGCTATTTCATTATTTCATAATTTAATATTCCAAAGTGCCCCCCCCCTGAAATTCATGTTATATTAAAAAAATATTTAAAATAAATAAAGACAGAAAATTATAATCTTAATAATTAACAAATAAGTATCGCCAAATCTCAACTCACTTTTCACATTGTACAGGTGTTCTGTTATTAAATAAACACTTATGTTTTTTATTTCATGTATGTACCACATTCAGTTTCTTCTGCGTTGATTTTTTCAGTTTCCAGAAGGGCGTGGCACCGCTCCTGACTCACACTCACGTGCGCTCACGCACAGAACAGAGCAAAAGAGAGAAATATCAAACGTATCCATTATAAATGGAGCAACGTCATCAAAAGAAATCTGTAACCCAGCTTAAATGGTCAGCTCTCCTATGACCAGCCACAGAAAAGGTATCAATGTAAAGATTAGGGCGGTTGAGTTTTTGCCGCTCCAATACATAAGTACGAACCCAGAACTATCTGGTAGCTTCCCTGCTCCTGTTTCAAGCTCCCGCACCCGCGGAAAATCTACCAAATCAGGACAAACGCACCCCAATAACTCACCCGGCATCTGTCACTAGGGCTGTCTAAAACAGTGATGCATTCGCTTACATTCTGTAAATTACAAATTCACAGTGATAGAAGCACTATCAAACCATTGGAGTACGATGTTGCCACAAAGATGCTTGGTTTTGTTAATTTTGTCATACACAATATTTTAGATATACTGTAAAAATGAGTGCTATGCTTTGAAAGTGTTGTCCTATTGGAGAATGATTATTCAGGTCAAAGGGAATATTTCATATTTTAGATTTTATTTTTGTCCATAAATCAATGTTAATGAAAAAGAGATTTGGATTGCATGGGAAATAAAATAGATGTTGACGTAAAGTATATAAGGCTTACTTATATATTCACTCATTTTCGAAAATCCTATTGAATATTTTTAAATGCTTCTCACAGCAAATATCGGTTCATGCGAGTCATAAATCAAAAAGCATGTAGTTTGTGCAGGTCCAAGTGCTCTGTAAAGGGGCCCTGCGTCTCCCCGGTTGCTTAGTTCATTATCATCATTATTTTCAGACTACCCCAGAAACTATCCGTCCGTAACTTGCACAAAATACTGCAACATATACCCCATTCCTGTGTCATTACACTGGCTACATCTAAATTTCAGAATTGATTACAAGAAATGCCCAAGAGGCACGTCCAATCTAACATTACCGACCTTCTTAATACTTATGCCCCAGTGGATACTATGGTTCTGACGACCAACTGTTTTCTTAGTCCCCAAGGTCACAAGCTCAAAATGTGGAATAACCTTCCCTTGGAAATCAGACTTGCTACGTCTGTGCACTCTTAAAATTGTTTTAAAACCTTAGTTTACATTTTTGGCAACAACAAAAAAGTTCAGTTATTTATTGTCTTTTGTGATGCCAGCATGTTTTTGAATAGAGCTAGAACATTTCTGTTTTTTAAACCTAAAAATGTAGACTGGTTCAAATTATCCCAATCAAGTCTAAAGAAAAATATCTGAACATGATCATGCATGTAGCCATTTTCTGTCAGTGCTCTCTCCTTCTGATGAGTTTGCAAAGATTGTGGAAATAATCTCCTACACTGTGGACAACATATTTGACTAATTTAGCTATTTTACTTGTGGTAATATTCTCAGGTTATAGAATTGGGAGAATTTGGAAATACATGTAAGCTACACATTGCTACTATGCTTAAACTGTGACACATATTTCCACTGTGACAAGAATTCCACCATATATTTATTTCTCAGATCTTATGAATAACTATTTGCAGTTTTATGTCTGGAAATAAAATGTAAGTCACTGCTGGTATAAAGATTAGGTTCAATTAAGTTATCCAGTCATTAGGAGCAACATGACTGTCTAACAATATAGAGGGCAGTCAAAAATGTAAGTAGTCTCAGAGCAGGACTGGGCAAATGTAAGTACTTATGACTGTAAAAGGAGAAAATGGGCCGTATACCATGTTAAATTATGTGAAAGAGGGTCACAGTTGAGGTCAACAGCTACGTGTGAGTATGATGAAAAACTAAAACTTCCAGAAAAGCTGAGGCAGAACTTTCAAAAATCATCCCAATACATCTCCTCAATACGGAAGCGCATTGCATTCACCAAAAAAATAAATAATTGACAGCTTATCTCATAATTATGAGATCAGGATTTCCTCTCTCAATCGTGGCTGAAGTGGCCAAAGCATAAGAAAGGAAAATGGACCTATATATATTATACAAATATGAATGTTACTTAAAAATGAGGACGGCATTAATATTAGTATGTCAACACTGCTAGCAATGCTTTGAGGTTGAATTTCAGTTCAGTGGGAGAATATTGTTGTGAAATGCATAAGAAACTGTGTCCAAAATAAAAAAGATGGGATAAACTAATGACAATGGCTAAAATAGAGACACATTTTGTTTGAAAGTTGAATATAAGGCATAATTAAAACATAGATTATGGTGTATGAGCAGTGCAACTGCCACAACAAAGAGTCTTAGTTTCCAAAATGGGTATACTTAAAGAGGAACTCCAGGATGTTGAGGAGATTTTTTTATTGAATTGTTTAATTTTAATTGTTAAGGCTTTGAGCAGCCTTGTTACTAAACCTCTCAGATGCATTGTCATGATATTTTTCCAAATTAGTAAAGTGCTTCTTTCAAATCCCTTTTTTTTAAAGTTTTCTAAATGATTATTTCTATGTTTCTGTAGTCATGCTCTTTTGACCTACTCTCATTTTATCTGGCTTTCTTTTTTGTTTATTCTCTATTTGAAGCACGTTTTAATGTTAAGAAAAAAATACTGTAGACATGTTTATTACCACTTATATTATCCTATAAAGTGCCTAAAGTTCTATGGAAACATAAAGAAGCAATGCTTGGCAATAGTGTTGTGAAAGGTCAACCAGTCCAACAAACTGCATATGTAACTATTTGCATCTACCTCTGCTGAGAGACTCAGCTCAAGTTTGATATGCTACAAAGGATGACACAAGCTTATAGGGTGTTATAGAGGGGATTCTTAATAGGGGGCCACAGAATAAAAACGCCTTCCAAGAATCCTCATCGCAGACGAGTACGAGCGGGAGTACAGAGAACTGACGCTGGACTTTGCAGACTGGTGCCAACGGAACCACCTCCAGCTAAACACAGGTAAAGCCAAGGAACTAGTAGTGGATTTCCGCAGGCGAAAACTCACCCACATAGCACTAGTGAGCATCCAGGGAATGGACATTGAGATGGTGACAAGTACATGGGTGTCCACCTGAACAAGAAACTCGACTGGTCTGATCATTTGCCTGCCCTGTACTAGAAGGCCAGAGCAGATTGTATTTAATGAGGAGGCTGAGGTCTTTTGGAGTTCAGGGGACACTCCTTGTATACTATTCATTACATACAGTCCTTTTTCCACTGCACATACTCAGGTCCCTGTATATATTCTGTATCTTTGAAAAAATATTGCACAGCCTCAGTTTACTTTGTTTTGAAACTGTGTCTTTTTATGTTTGTATTATTTTTTTACCTCTTCAGCTGCAACACCGCAAATTTCCCCATTGTGGGACAATACAGGATGATCTTATCTTATCTTACGCACTCATACCACTCCTCAGCTCCACTACGCTCTCATCTCAGGTCAGGATTACGTCTCACGACAGCAAAGACAACAATGTCTATACTGGCATGAGATAAATACAGACATCTCTAAATAAGCAAAATAATATCCATCTTTATCTATAATAATTATTTGGCTTTAAACCTTCTCACTAAAAACATAGTGAAGGAGTAACCATGGGTGGCAAAGGTCTCCAGACCTTGTTCAGTCAACAACTGCCATATGTTGTGTTGGTCAGGACAGTGTTATCTGGCATAGCTGGGCCCTGGTCTTTTCTTTTTAGGTCCACTGGGTTTGGTCTGTGAAGACCTACAGAGCAGCGGTCCCCAATCAAAAAATTATTAGTACCGTATCGACCCGAATATAAGACAGGGATTTTTTCCTCGAAAACAGTCTGAAAAAGAGGAGTCGTCTTATATTCGGGGTGCAGAATTTTCAATGTAATTCCACCGGAACATGGTATCGCTCTCCAAGGATACACAACGGTGGAGAGCGGCAAGGGCCAGACCTTCATATCCACGCTGGGTTGTATGTTCCGAGAGTGTGTCTATTTACTACTACTGCTATTTAAAGCACCACAATTATTTATGTGTAGAATTATAAACATGAGAAGGTCATTCTCCTATTAGTAATTTCCTGTCCTGGTTTTCATGGCACACCTTAATCTAACCAATCTGTTGCAAATCTATAATCCATTGTGGCGGCTGTTTCTTGATTTATTAACTTAGTTTATGTGTAAAGCAGGACATTTAGTTATGTGAAAGTTCCCCCAGTTCCACCCTTTCAAACTCAGCCAAGACATGTTACCCCAGCAAAAAAAACGAAGAGAAATGCAACAGGCAATGGGAACATTTAAAAATGTATGTGTGTGTGTGTGTGTGCGCGCGAGCATGAATGTCTTTCTAGGGCTATGAGGACATTTTGGAAAGTCCGTACAAGTTCAAAGAAGAACAACAGAAAGACAGGTGCATTAATCCCTGGTTTCTTCTAATTTCCACACCTGTGCTTTCATCAGCCTGACACCCAAGCACCCCTGAAGCAGTATTTAAGTCCTGGTAATTCTTTCAGATTTCGTTTAACTGGAGTAGTTAAACGCTGTGGCTACACCTGCTTGTTCTTGGATTTAGTCAGTCATCCACTATCCGCTGTCTCAGTATAACCTTTCAAATATCCCACAAAATTCTGCACTGGTCCTGCAAAACGGCTGGTGTGGGATGAGGTCACTGTGAGGTCAACTGTTGCCTTAATTAATTTCCCCAGCAGGTTTTACTAAATACAATGTAATTGAATATAGATTTGGGGCTTCTTCATGTCACAAAAGAAACAAAAAAAAGGAATGTTCGCTGTGAGCATAACAAAAGCTTTCCAAGCAATGTCACAACACACACGGATCACATTTGCTTATCGAAAATCGAAATTGGAATCGCTGATGTACAAATTATTATTTTCACGTGTTTCCAGGCACGGTAGCAAACCAAGAGGAGTCTAATGAGCCTCCTGACTAACAGCTAATGTCATGTTTCTACATGATCATTGACATGACAACATGATTATCCACAAGAATCTAATTAAATGCCTTCGCAAACTTGCTCACAAAGAGGTGTCATGAGTCACATTTGTGTATATGTCAAAAAAAAGATAAAGAGTCCTGTTTATTGGACAGGAGACAATTAGGACAGTTATGGCACCAAGTATGTGCCTGTGGGACATAAATTCTCAGTCTAGGACTATTAGTATTTTCATGGCCAAAGATGCACAGCCCACAGGGGCAGGGAGCATGCTTCACTGTGTGTGTGTGTGTGTGTGTGTGTGTGTGTGCGTGCGTGCGTGCGTGCGTGCGTGCATGCGTGCGTGCATCTGGTGTGGGTTTAAAGCCAGCATTAATGATGGACAGATCAATTTTTTTGTTCTCTGTAATTAACGTTTAGAATCTGTTCAAGGTCTTCTGTAAAAAACATGAACAAATGTTGTGATAAGGCTGACAAAGCCAAGTGTGACCGGTTTTCACAATAATTAGGTACAAAAAATACATACACATATTGCACAATCCCCAACACATGGTCTTCATCAGGTAATCATACAGTATATCAATAGGATAATAAGCAAGGAGAAATAATTTTTCTGAAATGCAAATCCACAATTATTGCGAAATATACATTCAAGTATCTGATTTTATGAAAGACCATTTTTTCATCATGACAGTATTATGTAGTATGTATGTCTAATTCAAGATGCAACCAATAATTATTTAATTAAATATTGATGTGATGATTTTCTGTCTTTGAAATGCCAACCCGTGGCAAATTTTTCAGTTCTACCAAAGTACCATTATTGCACAATTCAGAGACATTTCCTCTGGATAGTCAATAACTGAATGTAACACTGCCAATCTTCTATTGAAACAGGTCTCTACCTGATTTTTGTGTTTATTGTGGCTGCGAAAACTTAATGGGTAGAAAGATGGTCCAACATTGTTGTTTTTTAATTTGTCTGCCTTTTATCTCTTTTTATTGTTTTCTATTTTTCTTTATTCATTCTGCAACAAAAGAAGTTAATATGATGCTCAACACTTTTGTCACAGTAGCCAATGAAGGCCATGTGTGGTCCGACAGCAGGGATGATGCCATGTGTAGATGTTTTTTTAATATGTTTTTTGTTCATCAACATTAATATGTAGTAGGTGAATTTGAACTGTCTTTACACAGGAACATAAATGTGCTCTCAAGTAATATGAGCACTATAATAAAGCTCCTCTTACAAAAGGAATTGACCCCATTTACATAAAACAATATTAAGAATCACCAACAAAATTCAGTTTTAGACATGATGATCTTGCAACCAGAGTAACAATCTCCCTTGGAAGCTCTACCCATGGCAGAAACAGCAACCAGGACAATCACGACCGAGACCCCATTGCCAAAGGGGAAAGTGTAAGCATGGGAAAGGGGATTTGCACTGACCAAAATCTGTAATGTTCAGCGTGTTGTCTTCTTCCGCCTGATACACGCGATAATATCACTCGATTGAATCATGGCCCAAGCATTGTAGCACAGCTCATCACACAACCACTGTAACCTTGTGCTGGGACCAGCGGCATGCAGTGTCTGTATGACCAGGTTTGATTCTTGGTTAAATTTACATCAGGGCTGACTATCTGAGTCCAATCTAATGACCTGGGAGAGTATCGTAATGGGTTATTGCATTAAACCTCCCACTGCTGACTTTGATATGAAGCAAAGAGATGTGGCGAGATCCATGACCACCTTTCAGGATAAAGCAGCATGAAAGGCAAATCCCTGTTTTAATCATGTGCTTTAAATGTGATTTGTGTTTTGAGCGGAAACATCCTATATTACTCACATGATTTGTGAATGGATGTATTATATGTAACCCAAATGATATTAGTGTGTTCAAATAGTTACACAACTAAATACAAAGAAACCTTTTATAAAGTCATTTAGCCTGAGGGTGGTTGCATCCCCTGTGGAAAAACATACGGACCTGACGTTCTTGTGAAAAAAATATACCACACATCATGTGAAGCCTAAACCCAACTATTTGAAATATCTGTCACCATAGAGGTTGTGTCAGGATGATGCATGGTGCTATACCGTAGTTCACCACGTGTTGTATTACAAAATCCATGTTGTGGCAAAACACACAAAGACACATAACACTGGTATACCACTGCAGTTGAGTTCAGCAGCAGTATTTGTAACTAGATATATCAGTTGCTTGGTTGAACATGTGTACATACTGGATACCAAAACAACAATTAACTACTGGATTAGCAATGAGCCCAATCTACATTACGAGATGATTTGACACCAAAATGAAAGAAAATGATGGACAAACATGAACAACATTTTTAGTATGAAAATGGATGGGAGCATGAGAGACTGAAAAGAAAAAGACGTAAGAGAAAAAACACAGTAACGGTAATTCTATCCATGTAATGTTATATTTTGCACTGCCCCTGTGCCTTACTGCAAGTCATAAGTGCACTAACGCGCACACACAGTTTAAATTTCAAGCTAGACACCAAGGACAACAGCCAGCGCCGGTGCAGGTGCACATACACATGTAGATGTCACTTACCGAAGAGGCCTCCCAGCAGGCAGACTGACGCAGACCGTTGGACCATGCTCCTGGGCTTATGTCCTCAGCTCCACAGGGCTCTGAACTCAGTAGAATGTGTCGGCACAAATACACACACAGGGTGTGCCACACACATACATAAATAAACACAAACACACACCCACACACACACGTGCACACACGCTGCTACAACACCGACGTCTGCTACTTCCCAGCGTGTGTGTTCAGTGGGGCACACATGGATTGTCAGGCTTCAGGTCTTCATTGCATTGTTACACATCTCTGGCAGAGACATAGTCTGGCTTATACAACACTCGGTACTTCCTGCTGTTGACAGTCTGGAAACAAAACACAAAAAACAGTCATTAAGTCTTGATACCAGAAAGGGAAAACAATCGGACACATAGTGGAAGAGGATAGCCAAGTGGGTCGCTGGCTCGAGGCCCCCACAACACTGATCCCAAAATACAATCTGGAACGAAGGCCGGAGGACCAGCTGTCCCCCCAATAAAGAGTGCGCCTTGTGGACATTGGACATTGTTGTGCCGACCCAGATGGGTTAAATGCAGACAACTAATTTCCTAGTTGTCTAGTGTGTGTGTTGTGTGTGTGCTTCCACGCTGCATGTGCATGACTCTAGGAGTCTAGGCTGCCCAAATAGGTTTTAACTATTATTTCATCAACACTTTAATATATTTTTAAAATGTTATCCAACAGCAGCAATCTTTACAGAATGTATTTAATTAAGATCCCAACCTTTAAAACCAATTCATAAATGTTGACTTAATGTAACGTTGCACTTTTTTGTTGTTGTTGTTGTACAGTCTAGTAGTGTATGTCATTTTACTCTTTTGTGTGTATGTGCTCTTGTGTTTCCTATGTCATTTGTATTTGTATATTTTTTTTAACCAGGCTGCTACAGAAAAACAAGTTATTCCAATGGGTTGCATACAACACATTCATATACATATTCAATGTTAATGCTGAAAATAATGGAAACCTGCCTGGTGGCCTTGAGGTAAATATATGTATATAATATGTTATGGCATCAAAAATTAATGGTTGGAGGTTTAACTTCCTCCCTTTTTAACAGCATAATGACTTAATGATCTTGAGAGAGCCACGTCACTTAATTTCTTATGGCATTGCTGGCAGAGTGGGAATGTGGTGGGTAGATGGCAAAACCATAGAGTTCAGCGCTTTTAGTGGTCATGAACACAAACTATTTAACATTTAAAACAACCAACTGTAACTGAGTTCCACCAACCCCAAACTAATTTTGAAAATATGAAAATATAACAATATCAATGAAAACATCCCATTTCAGATATATTAAAGTACTGCTTCCACATGTTTTTCATTCATGCTGTAAGACTAATGAAAAATGTGAAACTAAGCGTTCCAATGTGCAAACCTGTTTCTCTTGTAATGAGCTAGTGAACACTGTTACTGCTAACAACTGGTTCTGCTAAGCACTTCGCGGTGTGCAGTGGAGTTCACTGGACATTTGACATGTGGACATTACCCAAAAGTAGCAACAGTGTTGCTATCCAAAGTAAAATACACTCAGGTTTTACCCAACTCTGAGGAAAACAATATCTTCTACTCTCTTTTTAAAGGTGGTAAACACACAGCTCATAGCACATTAGTAGTTGTAATTATACAAATCTAAACTAAAAATCAAATACTTGCATTGAATATCAAAATAAGATTAAACTGAAAAACCCCATGGTTGAGCGTGTATGAAATTATTATATAACAGCTCTCACTATGCATGGTGCGTATAAAGTTACAAAAATGACATCTTCAAAGTCAAAAATAAAAATACATTATATATAATTAAATTGAAAGTGAAATACAGAATAATTATTTGCATGACTATGTAACTCCAAGGTGTGAATAGACGGTAGTAATATCAACACTAATAATTAAAGCTCTGCTCACTGTGAGCCCTGTGACTGTAAGACAAGAGAATAGAAGAAGATAATAGCAAAGACAGACTGGGCTTATATCAGTGTTAATGTTTTCGACCACGTGAGTGACTCCAGACCTGGATCCTGCTCAGCATCTGTGAAAGATTTCTTATAAATAAATAAATAGAATGCTATTTGCTGTCCTGACAAAACTTGAGATAAATCAGTCTTCTGGGAAATGTAGTGTCCAGGTGTGGAAGGCCCCACCAATGATACTGATTTCAGCTATAGTTCACCCTAAAAAATGATTACCCTACCTACATGCACATAACGCAAGGCTATTTATGTTGCAGCCGTTTGACCTGCTGGAAATTATGGGGTCCATATCCAATAAGGTTTCAAGGGGGTGTCAAGAAAACAGCTGCTGGCATAATGTTTTTTTGATTTATTGAAACCATCTCCTTGACTTGCAACCACTGCTTTATTGATGATAGAAGCACCTGCCAAGTCTGTGCCTGCTGGATATTCTAAATGTGCAAAGCTGAATTTATTTAAAAATATTAACATAAACTTGACTTATTTATTTTTGGTGCTCCTTTATGTATACATTTGTTTATATATATGTTTTGGGACGCTGAAGCAAGTTTGAAACAGACACATCTTTTCATACATCCTACATTATTATTACATTTATAAAGAAAACCCTGCTCCAATTTCAACATATTTAGCAGCAGTATCTTAACAATTTTACACATCTTCTTCATACTCATGGCACATATCACCCATTCACATGTTAACAAGGGGCCAACATAGTTACCTTTGCAACTGAGCAAAACAGCTTACACCCAGTATCAACAGTGATCATTCTTTTGGCCCCATCTCCACATATGGTTAACAGATGTGCTTCTACTATCAACAATATGTCACTCTCTGCACACCTCACATCTCCTGACAAACCCCAAGGTCAATTTAAAGCTTCCCAGCATGCAGCAGGGAGACGATCAGAGAAGAGAGAAGGTCCGCATAAAGCGCAAAGGGCAAGTGTATACATTTCACACTGTCAGAGGTGTTCAGACAAGTTTATTGATCCCTTTTGAAGCTGTTGTTCCTTGTGTTGTACTCGGGTAAATCATATATAAAAGTACATATTATTAAAACAATGCTATCATCTGTCCAGTTCCCTCGGGCAGAATATCAGGAACAATCAGATAACAGAGAAGAAGGGCACAACTACATTAGAAAGCTCCAATCAAATTGAATTGCATTCCATTGTTTGTGCATTAACATTAAATTAGGTAAGAACTACTTGCAAAATGTGATCTTTTGTAAAGTAAACAAATCAGATATCAATTAATTATTATTTTTTATACTAAACTAATTTCCCACACCAACATAAATACGCATTTGTCATATTAAAAACAATAGTTAACACATAAAAAGGAAGGACTTGAAGACATGTAAGGCACAAAAATGATAAGAATGACACCTAAACCACTAGACGTTACTAAAAGAGAACTGGGTAGGAGTTGCAGTGATCTGATAACAATCATTCTAGCTGCTGACGAAACCTGCTCAGCTGCAGCTTTGCAAGGCAGACAAGTTAGTCAGTCATCTTTACCCAAAAACACAATGCAGATGCACAATGTGCAAAATGACAACACCAAGCTTTGTATCTAAGGATGTAATAATTATATTGCACCATCTAGTTGCCACTGTTAGTCATTGAAAAACGTAATTATTTTTAAATACAGCATTTAGATAGCAACATCTGAAACACACCTTTATGAGATCTATATCTTATGGAGAATAATAATAAGAAAATGGTGGACTCTTCCCACGTTTAGAAAGTGACATGGTGTTATTTCGATCAGATTAGCACTTGTCCAGAAAGTCAAAGGACAGACAGCGAGATAAACAGAGACACTGATTACAGATTTTCAAAGCTGTAGGCCTTCAATTCAAAGGTTTCTCTTCTAAACAGAAAGGAAGCTCCCAGGAAAGTTGTGGATTCATTCATAAGGTAGATATAACCATCAATTACTGACAAAATTGATACTGTTGAACCACCTATGTTCTGTCACTTATCCAAGGCTGCTCCACGTGTCAGCAGGGTGTCCTAGACATCCCTTTGTCCTTTAACACTTTCCAGATGGGACATATAATCCTTCAAGCAAGCCCTGGGGATACCGTGGGATCTTGCCCCATTAATATAGGCCAACATAACGTTGCAGAAAGTCTCCCAGGAAATGCAACAGTATGCTTGAACAACTTAAATTGGCTCCTTTGTACGTGAAGGAGCCGGGGCTCTTCTCCGACCTCTCTCCCATATCAATGAAAAAATTGAATTGAAAAATGTAACAAATAAATAAACAATACAGGAAAACAGGAGTTGAAAAAGCTGAGCAAATAAATGTAATAGTGCTACTAATTAATCCTTACAATCTCTCAAAGTCAGAGTCGGTCACATTTTAACAGGCAAAAGCATAGTTCATAGTCCAAGAAATAAAGAAAACGATTTCATTTTCAGACATAAGTATTGTGTCTCCTGGCATAGGCGCATTTTTCCTTTTTATAAATGTGTAAAATTCAATATTTAGTACATTGGACAATAGAGGCCATTAAGTGAAAAAAATGTTTAGGACAATAGTAGAGATGAAATCAACTTGATTTATATTTAAAAATGTGAAGATCGGCAAATCATAGAAAGATTTGGATTATGTCACAATGATAAAACAGATATTCAGTTGTTTTGACATGAATGTGGGTTACTATTCATGCTACTAATGAATCTCCAAACCTCTAAAAGTCAGAGTCTGTCTGTTTTTTTATTTATAACATTGCCGCACACTGACAGGCACATTTTGAACAAGCAAAAGCATAGATACAAGTCCAAAAATACATGAATCAATCTCTGTCTGATTTCAAACTTGTCAGGTTAAATCATTTAATCAGTTATTGATTTTACAAATCCAAGACAAATAAAAACTCAGGATATACGATGCGCAATTCTAGAATTCTAATTCTAATAAGAGGCTCAAAATGATTAGCATGAGAAATAGCTGGAGTTGTTGCTACTAGTTAGCATGTTTTAAGTCACAAGGCACATTTTTACATGTGATCATATCAATGTAAATCATACACAAGACAAATAATATTAACATCAATGTTACACTACCAGTGTGAAAAACTACACTGCAAACAGTACTACTTCAATTGTGAAATAGCGATGGAAAAAAGGTTGTCAAGTTGTGACTTAAAAGAACCAACCTATAACTAAAATAAGGCCAGCTGTTTTTGAATAGTTTCCATTTTTGGGGGCTCTAGGTGTAACCTTAGCAAAAAGGGAGGCATTTTGAAACTGAAAGGTATCCACGTGGATGTGGCCAGAGAGAGAGACAGTGAGACACAACTTGAAAGAGCAACAAGAGCACAGCAGAGGTTACTACTGGCATGGGAGACAGATGTTATCACAACACACAAAATTTTACACTGCAGAGGCAGTTGCAATATAATGCTGATTTATACTATTGCTGCATCATGTATTTGCCTGTAACTGCATCCTGTAGTGTTGTTGCGTGGCCAGCCCATATGGAATTAAATCAAATGACAACTGCAACGATGCCATAATAGATCTCCTTTGCGTGCATATTCAAACATTGGTTGCAGTGTTCAAATACTTGTGTGGGAAAATAGATCAAAATAAAGTGTGATTGATTGATTGATTGATTGAGATACAGGATAATGATCTGATCATATCCAAAAATGTGAGATTTGGTGAGACAATTTGGTAGAAGGGAGCAGAGGTTGATGAATGTGATGGGAAGATGAGACACAGAGAGAGAAAGATAGAGATACAGAGATGCAGAAGAGAGTATCAGACAGCCAGGACAGACACCAAGTTAACGCAATAGCCATATCAGGAGCGATACTAAGTAAGCAACTGAACTAGTGGAAGATTCTTGAAGACATGCGAGATGAATACGTAAATAGAGGATGATTGCCAAATGAAAGGGTTGTTAAGCTAAACTTTCAGGCCATTGGCCCAACAACCTAGATTCAGGTTTTAGAAATCTTTAACTAGACCAGTTGCCTCCTCAGAATTGCTCCTGATATAACCATGGGCGGGCTGACTAAGAACCTTCACAGACACAGTAGGCCACAGTTCAAATTTGACACGATTCAAAGAGTTTCAAACAAGCATGCATAACATACAATGTAAAATGTCTTCTTCATCAAAATTCAGGCTCTGATTTTTATATATATGCTGTATATACTCTTGCTTCTGAAAATGACTGAACCTTTGTTTATTCGTTGCACTTACTTCTCTTGCCATGTCCACTTCCAGAAATAATTGTTTACTCCTTTGGGAGGACAGTTTATCCTCAGGCACTGCGCTGCTCTCTCGCCCTGTTGCTGACCAATGGATGATCCACTTTGGAGCGTGCGTCGCAGAATTCACTTTTCGATAAATGTTTTCTTTTCTGTAAAGTGGCTCTCTAAAGTCCTTCCTCGCTCAGACGTCTTCATTGTGTAACCCGACCTTCTGTCAACCTCTCATCACCACAGGCGTGCTGCGTTATTACACGCAGATGTTTAGATAGTGTTACCCTAACTCTGACATTTTGCTGAGGTGCCAGGCTCCTCTCTGGCACCAGTAAGCACGGACCTCGTCTAGCAGGAACCATGACCTGCCTGTCCAGCATTGGGATCCACGGACATCATTCCCTTTTGTTAACCTCCTCACACCGACAATGTAATCGTTAGCCCCCAGCAGGAAGTTAAAACACGCCACTGGACCAATAGATATCCTGCACACCTGACGAAAAGTGAAAGCACTGATTGACCAGTAGAGTGAACGCTGGACGGTGGGGCGCGCGCGCTCAAAAAACACAAACACACAGAGAAGCACACCTGTGTGTCCACGAGTGAATATCATAAACATACAATACAACTGATAAAGGGATGCCAACACGCACCTGGGGCGTCCGTTTTGTAAAGGTGCCACGTTGTGATGAGCCCTGCGGAAATTAGAAGAGTGGAAGAGCCAATAGGAATCCAGTCATTGCCTCGCCAATAAAAGTAATTGAGCGAGGTCCGTACTGGCTCCGTGCCTCCATGCGACTAGTGTGCGCTTGTGTCTGTGCATGCAGCCAAGTGCGCAACAGGCAGGCCTTCAGCTCGCTCCAGTCAATTTCAAGCCACAGAAACGCACCCGAACGCAACCTGACTTCAAAATAAAAGCACGCGCTGCTTGGAGCTCTCGCAAATAGCTTTCAATCTTGCCATCATCACCACCAGGGGTGTTCCGATACACTCTGGGGGGTCCAGGCAAAACATACATAAATAAATAACAAAAAAGCTTTTGACAGCACTGCAAATAGCATGGGCCCCTAGGAGGTTTCAGGTTGCGGTGGACCAATGTAAATAGACTCCTTTGGGGACCCGCTCTAGCTCGGGGCCCTTGGCAATTGCCTCGTTTGCCTGCCCTGTTGCGAAGTCTCTGCCACCAACCCCACCCTATCTCTCTGCCCCTCGCTCACTCTCTCCCTAACTCTCTCACGGCCCCTCGCTCTCTCTCTCTCTCTCTCCCTCTATCTCACTTTCTCCTTTACCTATACTAGCAGGAGATTCAAAAAATAAATAGAACACTAGTTGTTAGCCAGGAATACATTTACTGTTGTTCACGGTAAAATGTTTTGAAAATGGAGGAACTTTTCGTCCATCCGCTCTGAATTTTAAGTGAGATGCAATTGATCATCGGGTTTGTTTTTCACACTTATTTAGTTTTTGTTTTCGTATAGTCTGGGTAAGTGTTACCATCACAGCCTGCGGGGGACGTTGTGCCACTAAATGGCCCCATGGGGATTTTACTTTGAAAGCGAAGTTGACCGTCCACTCCCCCACCTTCCCCAGTTCTGGTGCATATTTACGACCTGAGCTCCCCGCCGGGTAGGATAGATAATACTACGCACAGCACTAGTACTACTATATCAAGCTGGGAATGTGGCTCCAAAGACCCCGAGGCGCAGGAAAACGTAGGCGCTGCCAGAGAGTAACTGCATACTCGGTCCATAAATCGCGCTGGAGCACAATGTCATCGGCTGCCAATCGTACATGTACATTGGAAATTCAATAAGAGGATATTATATGATCATCAAATAATAATCCACAGCTACCTCTCCTCAAAAGACAACTTCTGTGCTTTTTTGCTTTAGACACTGGCAACTCTCACTCTGTCAAATACAGCTTTTGGGGTCGTCACGGGTGATGTCTCGGCTCCCTTATTTTTCTCACAATCTGACACGAGATTGAAACCCATCCATCCACGAACGGTGCTATTTTAATCAATACATACATCTTTGAGTATTTCCCCTGGGGACACTTTTAGGGATCAATTATCTGGCTGGGCCTACATGGGAAGAGATATTATCGGATCATTGTTAAACAGAGCCAGGTCACGCCAAGGCACCCTGAGCCAGACCTCCACCACAACCGCATGTCTCCTCAGGGCTGGCTGCTGAGCTCAGACGGGAAAGCCCGCAGGAGGACAGCTATTTTTCCTCGTCAGCGTTGTTTCCACTTAGTCATATGAGGTCGCCTTTGATACAAATGTGCAGCCGAACTACGCTATAATTAGATGATCAAACGTTTTTTAAAGCAAGATATAAACACAATCGCTCAAATCTTACCAAAGAGGCAAAGGGACAGTTTGAATTATTCAGTCTTTATAAGTGCTTAACAAAAAGGGATTAGAAGAAAGGCTGTATCTAATGGCTTAACGAATGGCCAAAACAAATGTTTACTTAAGTTTTATCGATAAGTTATGAACCATTGATGAGGAAATATGTGGGGGAAATGCCTTGCAGCTGTTTTGTTTACCAATTGTACCATTTGATTTATCAAAAGGGTGTTTCACAATGTGAAGCATTATCAGTTTTATGAAGGATCTGGAAAACATAAATACATTATTCATATCATTATGACAGCAAGTAGTAGAATAAAAGTAGTTACTTTTCTGAGAGTCAAAGGAAAGGCTACAAATCAACACTGCAAGACTGTGAGATTAATATCATCAGGCAGGTGATGTAATCCAGAGTTTTTCTTGTGCTGCAACACGGCTGTATGGATTAACGGCGTGGAGGAAAACTCAGCCATCCTTAGTTATTAATATGGCTGGAGCTGTATAACACTGAATAACCAAAATTGTACTGTGATTCCTAGCTTAATATGCTGATGTTTAATATTGATATCCCAGATATTATACTCTCACAACAAGGTTATCAGTGGACAGACAGTTACATAAACAAGCAAGAAATTGCTATAACCTTAATTGCCCGTACAGTATATATTTAGTTGAATTTGGTCTAATTTAGATTAAATTAGTTGCTATAGTTGACAAATTAAATGATGGGGTTCTAATATTCTACTTGTGACAATGTGGCCCTCCCTATCCACAATGTTTCCCATCCATGATGTACAGTATATGTTGCATTATACTGCTGTGCATGTTTAAGGCTGAGCTATTGTAACTTTATTATCTTATTTACTAACTAACTGCGTGTAGTGGAATGGAAGTAGGAAGTTGCAACAATAGAAATTACGCAAGTACCTCGAATGTATTCGTTAGTACAATACTTGAATAAATGTACATAGTTACTGTCCAACACTCACCAATTGTACTTTAATGCTGTTGTAGCGTTCGAGGAGGACTACACAGCAATGCTTTTTAAGGTGCAGCTCCGCCGTAAAAAGAAGTACATCAAGTTGAATGGAACCTCATATCCAGCACTTGTCGGTTAGGCTAATGTAAATGTTTTTGCTTCAAGCCTATTGATTTGCCAATTTGTTGCCTTTTTAAGCGCAAACACCTTGGCAACTTTGTCCATAAATAATTATTATACTGCAGTCATGGCTTAATTTAATTTATTTTCTTCCGTATTCAAAGCTAACCCCATTTAGACAAAAGTATACTGTACGTATGTGGTGGATGACACTGGAACAGAGGTAGACAAAGAGGTCTTCAATGACATCCTGGAGGAAAAAACAGATCTCCTGTGAAACGGTGTGAAAAGTTCCACATATAGAGTATATTTTAAATATCAAAGTGTTCAAATGTTCCTCTTAATTTTGAGTATATATTTTACTCCTTTGACAGTGTTCACCGACTTAAACCCACGTGTTACCCCAAACCGGTGTTAAAAGTACTCCTACAGAGTACAATATACACTTTACACTTTTTTTTTGCTGTGTACAACTACACAGGCTCCTTAAGTAAGGAAATGCTGCACAATGATGGAAACTCACACAAGGGATGTTTGGCCTGCTTTTTTAAGCTGTTCTTTTCAACAGACTGTACATACATAATTTGCATAAAAAACATTTTATGAGCTATGTATTCCCATTTGTATCTGTGCATAATATTAAGCCTTAAGAAAGGCAGCAGCACTATCTGCCTTATATCTATTTGCCAGCCTTAGAGATTGTTTTAGCTTACAGCCCATCCCAATATAAAATTGGTTTTGTAAATACTCTTTGCATAAGCAGTTTCTCTATGCTGATATTTGTAATATTGGTGACATTTCTAAAAGGAGAGTTTGAGCACTTTCGATTTTTGTTTTAGATTGTAGAGTTTTTGATTTAAGATTTCAGTATTAATTTGTAAATATCACCCAAACTCAGGTTTAGTTCATCTGATTATTATTCTGCAAACGTTTTTGAGAGTACAAAAGTAAAATATCAGATGTCAGACTGACAGAATGGATAGGAAACAGAATGCTGCCCTCGTGTAGTGAACGAGATTTCTCGCATATTTTAAGTCAAGAGGTGTGATTTATGTTGTGCGCCACGAGTGTCAGGTTGTAAAGTTGAGATGACACTTAAGGAAATAAGTGACATAGCAGAAAGTGGGATCCCCAGATAGCAAGAACAAAGTAGTTTCAGTTTGCTTTTTGTAGCTTGGATGCTGAACTAGAAATTGTACAAGAGAAAACACAAATACAGTATGTGTCCCAAGTATTTTATGAGAATAGTTTTGTTACCTGGGTCGGATCTATTGGTGCGAGTCAAGCAGATATAGTATATTATCATTACCAAAAATAGCGATGGGAAGGTTCCTTGCCTTTGCCAAGTGTTGGGCGTGGCTAAGGCACATTTATTTGTACATGCTCTACAACAACTTATATCAGATAACCCTCACATGGGGCACCATTTTGTCTTGGTCAACTATACTGGGCCTGTGGCTAATAAAATTTAGACTATCAAAAGAAATAATTCAAATCAATATTCATATCGATTAATAGAATTTGACCATAGTCAGCATTCTACTGCTTATAAAGCGTAAAATGATTGATTGATATGAAGTGAATGATAACGTTTTTTGACTAATTATCAGTCTCATTCTTGAAGGATTTAGGAGTGCGTGTGTGTGCATGTGTCTTTGTCACGTCCTCTTGTGAGAACATGCAAGTTATTTTCAGGAAGCATTCTCCACTCCGCCTGGAAAGCCAAACCAATTATCTGTGTGTCTTTAACGTTACTTTGATAACGGTTTAGGTTAAAGGAAGAGCAGTTATTTCGATGCCAGACCTTGCGTCTTTCTGAATCTTCATTAACATCACTACAAACCTGACATTGTACGAGCAAATAGTCAGATTGATACACATTTCATTTGTCACAGTTAAACCCTGGAATGCTTATGCCATGTTGCCACGGTTTAGATTATCTGTTTCACATGTATTATTTGTCCTTGTTCTCTACTAATTCTATTCTAGTCATTTCAGACCCTGTCACCCCCTCACACCCACCTGCCCTGCCTTCAGTTGATTCCACACACCTACTCATCATCTACACTCACCCGTTCCCACTTCCCTTATCAGCCTCCTGGCTTAAAACCAGTTCACTTTAATGGGGTCACTGCCACTGTCTCTGTGCCTCTTTGACGGAGCTTTCCAGCCCTTCTGAATTATGAAACACTGACCCTGAACCTTGACTGTTTTTCAACCCCTGCTAGTTTAACGGGATTCTGATCTTGCCTAGCCCCTGCCTGCCGTGTTATGTTTGTATCTTTCTGTTGAACTATCACTCGCTTAGTAAAGACTTTGTTTTTTGCATCCGCAACTTTGAGTCATGTGTCTGGGTTCTGTGATCTTTGACACGTCTAGCCTAACCCTACAGGTGTCATGCCAAGTTTGCCAGTCCTTTGGGAAAAGATTAGTTGGGTCATGTTGCTGTCGTTAGCTGGTGATCGGACGCCTTTGCGTTCCTTGCTGTGCTTTTTCGGTGCAGGAACAAGCCTTGTTGCTCCTTGCGTCTCTGGAGGAGTAGCGTCTCGGTGCTGACTCGCTGCTGTGCTCCTGATGCTTGTTACTGGCAGACTTTGCTTGAAGATGCAGGCGCTGGAACATGATGACAGGTCGCTGTCGTCTGGAGGTGGAGGCTCTGATCGGTGAGTCCGTGGCGGCGGTTTGTCCAGAGGCATCACAACAGGGCAGGCAAACTAGCCAATTGCCTAGGGCCCCAAGCTGGAAGGGGGCCCCTAAAGACGACTGTTTACATTGGTCCACAGCAACGACGACCTGAAAGCCCCTTAAATTACTTGCCATGGTGGCCTAGTGGCGAGGGAGACATGCATCGCAACAGAGGGTTGTTGGTTCGAGGCCCAGTCAAGGCGGTCTCCCCCTGGAAGGATGGACGAATCCCTGCCACTAACTAAAGAGACTCCCCCTCTAATGCCTTTGAGCAAGTCACTTACCCCATCTGCTCCGCAGATGCTCTCAGCTGTCCACTGCTCTGTGGCCTTGATTGCGCCACAGATGGGTTAAATGCAGAGAACAAATTTCCCCCCAATTTGTGTGTGTTTGCATGTGCATGTTTGTGTGGGACGATGTGCAATTCTACTTCTAATTCTAATGAGGGGGCACTGCCATGACACTTTCAGGAACACCCTTATAGAGGGGCCCCATGGTACTTGCGTGCGGTCAAACTCTTAAATTTTCATTTTTATTTTTTTGCCTGGGGCCCCCAGAGTGTCTTGAAACGTCCCTGGGTTTGTCCAGTGGTCAGAGGCCTTGGAGAGCGGAGCTTGCTGCGGCGCGTGGACAGCCTGCTCAGGCGAGGGATCTTGGAAGAGAGGCCTTGCAGGCCTAAGCCTGAAGCTGGTCATTGATAAATGTCATTTGATAAAGCAAGGTTCAAATGTATTTTTCATTTTGTTGATCTTAATCAAAAACTCCTTTAACATGTATTAAATGAAATATTTATCAACTAATAAATGTAACTTGAACTTAGTAAAACCTTCAGAATATAGAGAGGAATTGGTTAAATGAACACGTAAATGTGTATTTTTGGATGAACGACTGATCTGAAAAAAGCCTGGTTATGGAAGCAAAATAGCACAAAATCTCAAAATTGATCCGTGTATGAAATCTTTCCTCTGTGGTGTCTCAACACTGAGGTGTCTCACAAACATTTGTGAGCGCAATATATTACGATCCAATAAGTCGACACAGCACAGCACACATTTTAACAGACGTAAACAAAAAAGTCTGCATATGTTACGCCACCGAAAGTCATTGACACACTCAGCTGCCCTTAGATCTTCTGTGGGACCCTGGCACCCCGCTGTTTTGTTTATTAAAAGAGACTGTGCTCAGTCATCTAATCAGAGAATCATCAGAGCCTGTCATGCATAATAAAAAACAAACAAACATAGCATGCTTTCAATGGAAATTTAAATCTAACTTTAAATTACTTTATGCTTTTGTAAGTGATATATAGCTAAAGTATGTATGATTTTCTATCAGCATTTATTCATTCATTGTCGAGTATAATATATTTGGCAATTTAGTCAATGTATTAATATTTTCTAAAACTAATGCCAATCTACAAAACATAAACTGAAACCAAGTTAAATATATTATTTAGTTTTATCAGAATCTATAATGATTTAGATTTACTGACACGGAACATAATTTTAGCACAATAACAGTATTAAACGTATACCTCATTCTTTGACCAAAAGTATATTTTCAATTCATTTTCAACTGAGTTTTGTATAGTACCAAATCACAACACATACTATCTCAAGGCACTTTACATAATAAAGGTGAGACTCTATAGTATCATAAAGCAACAGTTGAGCAAATTAGCAATGAGCAATTACAGAAAAAAAAACTCTAACTGCACCAGTTGTGCATCTCTTGCATTCAAGCAGTGACAAATTGGTTGTTAGAATGATAATAGTGATTTATATAGATGTAATAATTCTATTAAAAAGTTCCAGCAGTAATGATAACAAAAATCTGTAACAATACTCTCAGTAAATTTGATTCTTGTTATCATTAAATAAAACCAGGAATCAGCTTATCAGATTATACTGCCATTGCATGATAGATAGTCTATTGATCATTATATAGATGTATGAACATTAATATTTGATTTAGTTTCATGATTATTGCTATTTTTTACTTTACTGTAAGTGTTACGGGTTAGAGTTTTAAACAAGAACTGGGCTCCAATACAGACTCAGACAACGGTTGCTGGGATGGCAATTTGACAGGTTTATTGAGGGGGGTCTCCAGATGAGGGGGGAAGCAGGCAGGCAGGCCAGTAGGGTGAAGAATCGGAAGAGGTAGGGATGAGGATCCAGAGGCACCGAGGGTGGAGCAGCAACGAGGAGGCACCGGAGAGCAGGAAGTCCAGAATGAGGCACGGAGAAGGGAACCAGTGACGCAGGGGAGCCACAAACAGGAGCACAGGAACACACTGGGTGGCAGGAGATAATAATTCATAATAAGATGGGACACAAACCAGGAGGGCTTGGTAACGTTTGCCTGACATTGATACCGCTGGTGGTGAAAGGACGAACAGGCGCTGAATGAGGAGCAGGACCGGGGTTTTAAACTGTTGAGGTTGATTAATGGAATGAGCTCCACCTGCAGCAGCTCCAGCGGCACAGGAGGGGAGGGCTGAGCCTCCAGAGAGTAGCTCCACCCAGAGCAGGGGAACGGCACATGAAGGGGAGAAAACAAACAAAATAACAGGCAGACCAGAGAACAAGAATCATTTACTAACAGTATTGTTACAAATGTTTGTTATCATTACTGCTGGAACCTTTTTAATAAAAGTATAACATCTATACATATATATCACTATTATCATTATAACAACCAATTTGTCCAGTAAAAAAACTGTCTTCTATTCAGGTCAAGACGGTACTAATATTTTTTGATGATTTTGTGATTGATACCAAATGACTCAGGGACTGGTACCGGTCCAGGCCCGGTGGTTGGGGACCGCTGTTCTAACCCATCTAAGGTCATTAAAATACCGTTATAATAAAAATGCTATAACAACGGTTAAATGGATTACTATTACAATAAAGTTAAATACATTAGCTTTACAATGGTTAAATAAAGCTTTGTTAAAATAAAGTTAAGTGCAGTAGTATTATAATGAAATGCATCAGAGAAACGACTGCAGCTTTTATTTTGAAGCTCACGCCTTGTCTCGATAGTTGCAGCAGTTTTCAGGGATCATCAAACATCTGGATGTCCTAAATGAGTCAAACCAAGCTAAATGACACCTCTGTCCTTCAAACACCAGCTCCTGGGTTAACTCTGTACAAAGAACAGCCTTTTTCATGTAAATATTTGTTTTTGTTTTTTATGATTGTTTTAAATTGTTGGTATTGATCGTATTGGCACAATGATCGTCAAAATAAGACATTACTTTGGGGATCATCTCAGTGACTCCTAAGAACTCCGATAACCAATATCAGAAGTGACAAATTTCCCACCTGTTAGCATGCATCGTAAAAGGAAATAAAAGGCTCCCTCTAGTTGTTAACATTATTGACTGTGAAAGTCTATAAAATCCTTCAAAAGACTGATGAACATCAGCCATAAAGTTCACACTGGTCAGTATTTTCACACTTACACAGCTCCCAAGCGGTACTTCGCAGCCTCCAAATGAAAATGAAATAAAGTTATTAAAGATGATCTTAAGGAACAGAATACAACATTTTGTGGTCAATAAAACATTGTTAAAATACTTTTTTGAACTTGAACCCCTTTGCTTTTATTCTTAATTACATCAAATGGGATTAAATGAGTCAGAGTCATTCTTACTAATTGAAGAAATTGTGTAGGCGACTTTGTCCAGGTATGCAATATTTGTATAGTTAAACAATATAAGTCAGGGGTCTCAACAGAGTGTCAACAGGAATGTATATAGTACTCTTATAATTATCCTTAACTCTAACCTTAAGCACGATTAACACAAACAAAATGCACTTTACAGTGCTACTTTTCAGAAAAAACTTGAGATTTGAGATTGATCAATTACTTTCTGACAGATGTCTTTCAAATTATCTCTCATGTGGGATGGGATGACTCAACTCTGTTTAGTTTATGAGGGCTCCTCAACTTTCAAACATGGCAATGAAAGCAGCAGGATGAGTTATGTCTGGATGACATCATTCACATGACATCCCATCCATGTACACTGGGTATATGCATGCGATTGTGAACAGGGAGCAGCTGTTTTTAGTGCATGGTTGCAGAAAATACCAGTAATGGGAAACATTCAGTGTTGTTAGGCAAGTTGTGACTGATAACAATCAAGAAGTGACTACATTATAATTAGCAAATGTCTCAAACTTCTATCCAACTGAAACACAAACATAGCATGTTTAAACAAAAATGGGGTCAGCATGTTTCCAAAGTTCTCTGTTAGAGGGGCTTGAAATCACGAGAGTATTGGATACACCAGGTGTACATTTTTTATAATTATTTCTGAGTTTAAATTGAAATTAAATGAAATTGAACTTATACATAACTAAAATGTGTTATTTCATTTAACCTCATTAAGTTTTGTAAACTTCATCATGTCAGGCAATGAGCTAATGTATAGAACTGAATAAGCACCTTATTGAATCAATGCACTGGTCCAATGTGTAAATAAAACAAGTACTTCCTCTGCATGTCATCTCTTAAACTGACCTCTCTTTGAATAATTAACTAGATGTACTAGACATGAGACTAGGAGTGCGATAAAATAACAGTTTATTACGATGTATAATTAGGTCAATCTGTTTGGAGTTTAGATGATTAGACAAAGTGGGATCTTCCGAATGTTTTAACTTTAATTTATGGGCATCCTTAGGGAGATTTGCTCTGTCCTTTTGAACAAATTACTCTATGTGATCCTAGTGCTGATTTGCCAAATGTGTGATTAGCTGTGAGAAGACCTATGGTGGGTGGACATTCTGGACACAGTGTGTTTTATAAGTCAGATTGTAAATCAGATTATATAGGGTGGCGAAGGTTTGTGAGACAAGCTGTAAAAATTGACACAACCCATTACTTAATCAGGTGTGAAATTAAGTTTACGGGTCTGAAAGGGTAGCTTCAAAGCTGAGATGGAACTGATTTGAGACGCAGGGCTCATATGTTAACAGCAGACTATGTCACACCATTTGGGCCTAAATGAACGGTGGTGGTAATAAAGGGGTTTCCTCAGCATACATAGGTTTGACAATAGTTGTAAATAATCAGCTACATTGACAAAATAGTTATGACAAAAGAGAAAGAAGACATTAACGATGGATTATTGTTATTGAAAAGTCTCTCCGTCCTCCATGGCCTGAACCTCTTTGACTTTGTTTCCAGTGGGGCACTTATTACATAGAAAGTTAAACATACGGGGGTTCTCTTTTCATTGTGTCTTCTCACTGCGGATAACAATGGCAGTCACACTGACTGGCCACACAACAGTGGTTATCGACTCGGTCAGGCAACCCAGATTTTTCCCAACCTAGACAGCAATTGTAATGTAGTGATTTTTACCTTCACAGCTATCACCAGACGAAGGTCAATCCTGGACAGACAAGGCCGAAACAAAACAAAGCGTGTGATTTCACATCTACTGGATGTGTTCCTCGGATAACTGCGAATAACTGAGGTTTTGTTTAGAGCTTGTTCCCTTGTCCCAGTGTCAACTTTAGATTGAACTTTTTTTGGGAGAATGAGTTAATGTGAAAAATCTGACGTTATTTATAAATTTGCAAAAGACAACTCAATAAGTGATGGGCTTCAGTAGGAAGTGAATCATGTTGTTCTGGAATACCCCATTGTCGTCATTAAGTGCATCACACTTAATGTTCCCCACAACCACGGTGACATGCAAGTGATTCATTCATTTAATTTCATGTGTGCTCAGACAAGGCAGTGCCCAAGGAGACCGCATTGCCCTGAGAGACATCCTAGGACCTCTACTGTACCAAAACAGAGAGGAAGAGCTGGGTGGGACACATAGTGCTGCATCCCACAAAGGTTGGTGTTAGATAATGTGAAATAATGTGCATTTTACCTATCTTTGTTACGTGTTGCTTCCGCTTGGTTGTTTTCTCATCTTGTCTTTCTCCCTGCAGCATTTTCATCTCCTTTCCTCCTCTGGGTGGCTCAACGTCACTGCCTTGCGGGGATCTATTTGAATGTATTTAAAAAAATATACAAGACAAAATCCAAGGGTCACCCATTTTCCTTGCGAAAATACCTTGGGATCCATTTTTTTCCCGCAAATACTGATGTCAGAGATGTGCCCAAGTAGGAGACAGGGTCAGTGTTGTGATGGCCTGTTCCAGAGAGTTAAGGTCAAACGTCATCCCCTTAGACAATGTATCAAAGCTGTTCCATCCTGTCTCCCGGCTCCTGTTGCATGCCGTCCCTGAGACCCAGTGTCAGTCATGCTCTGGCCTCCGAGTCAATAAGAACAGAGAGGCATATCTTTGTTGATCTCTAGCAACTCCATCTCCACGACTGCTGTAACCAAAAGAAAGAGGGACTGCTTGAGTTACTTGCAACATTTTCACTGCATTTTTATCAAAATAATGATGAAATGCATTAGCCAATGAATTATTAATAGGATTGCATCAAGAGCATTAGCCCTGAAGCTGGTACATTTAGTAAAGTTCCAACAACTGCAAGAGAAGTCATGTCAGATACAGGCAATATCTCTGGGAAATAAAGGCAACAGAAACTTGCAGCATCAGGTATGAACACAGCTGCCATGACGTGTGTGTGTGTGTGTGTGTCGTATTTTGTCGTTTTTATAGTATTTGAGATAAAACCCACTGGATGAAGGGCACCTCTGTATTTAAGTCATAAGCTACAGGAAGTGCAGATTTCAAACCGCGTGTCAACCTCAAGGCATGAGAGTGTCAGAAGACCAGTAAAACAAAACAAAAAAATGCAGTATATTGTCTGTAAAGTCTTCTTGCTTCAGATGAATATGAAGTCCTGCTACATTTATCCATTTATTGTACATCTATAGAGTTTAGGCCTCAGTTTATGCTCAACATACTGGACCAGACAGCGTGCACGGTGGGCAGCTTGTTCTTCACGCAATGTCTTACACTGTGTTCATGTTTCACAGGATAACTTGTGGTATGCCTTGATTTGTTTGACCTTTGCCTTTCTGTATGCACTCCTATACCTCTCTGCTTTGAGACATTTTAGATTTTTTTCCCATAAGTAAAATCAAAATGATAAAAGCCAGTGCACTTGTGTGCCGCACGATCTTGAAAAAATGTTTTCAAAGGCTGAGCTCATTTCCAGGGGGAGAGTGCAAAGAGTTAAGTCTGGCATTTTGTCAAGGTAAACAGAGTAAGGATTTTTTCATAAGTATTATATTTTCAGGGGCTCAGCCCTTTATCAGATCAAAGTAACGGTGTTTTTTCACATTTCTGCAAGGATGATGTTAAAAACGTAAACTGTGATGTCATGCAATTACCCCCATAATAGAATCTTTAAACATTTTAAAGTAAATGAACACCATTATGTCAGGTTGTAGTCTGAACTAACATAAGTAAAAGAAAGGTCAAAATAACGTCATGTACACAGACTGTTGAATAATACTTGGACGGAGGATCTGATTGACAGGTCCTTTGGAGAGTCACTGCTTTAAAGAATGCCAACCACATAAATGTGATGGTGAGTCCCTAACAGGGCTTTTCCTGTATCAAGCTGTGAGATACAGATTTTATTGTCGCCATGCTTTCAGGCGTAACACATGACCAGACAGACAAATACCTTTCTTCAATGTGTCCTCCCTCTAAAGGGGACTGCCCAATTCACCCCTAAATGAAAAGAGTTTATAGAGAAATTCAAGAATCAACAAGTTTGATTTTAGACTTTGGTTTTGAAGAAAAAAAGTGCCCACAAGTCTCTGCAAATCAGCAAATAGTGTTGGTCAACCTTTCATTCCTGCAACCAAAAGAAATGCACAAAATATTTTTGCCATTCTTTCCTCAAAGGCTGATCTGTTTCAGACCACTAATTACCTGGTAAGTAGTTCCTGCTGAAGCACATTGAATTATTTAAAAAAATCTGATTCATTTGCAGCTATTTTGGGTAACTTGGTCCTTCCTCAATTAAGTTAAAAATAAATGTTATTAGCTGATGTTCATTCAGTCAAAGCATATTTTGAGAAACTCAAGCACAGACACACATGCACACACACTATGCATCACCTAATTTGTTTGCCAGCAGTGCACGTGCTTGGGACCCTGAGCACACAGGTCCATGTGCAACACATTAGGGAGGTCCAAAACACAGGAATGGTGGAATTCTAACAACTGTAGCCAATTTTGAAATATATGATAGGTCAAACATTGATGAGAAGTGCTGGACTCTGAATGTACACTGTAATGATGAAAGTAAATAATAATCGTTATCGCATCCATTAGCTCTTGCTTTTTTCAATAGAACAGATACTGTAGTTGCTTGGTTTTTTTGGGGGGGCAAAATACTAATACTAATACTGTCTAATGCAGTTTGAACGAATGTTTTTGGATGATCTTTTTAATTGTGAATTCATTTCAAATATCACGTTTCCACATGTCACCGAACGTGAATAAAAAACATTTTGAATTTACAGCATGCAGGGGCTTGGAACTTTCTACGTCATCAGCACGACACTATTGGAGTGCAGAAGGACCCACGATTATCTCATGGCAAGTGTATGCTCAGGACAAAAGGAAGAGCAGTATTGAGTCTGAACGTGTTTGGATGAGGCTAGTGAGAAAACTGCACTTTTAGATGAATGCAGGCGAAGAAGTCCGCCTCTTTTGTAAATCTGGAGTTACTGGAGAGAATCATCCACACTAAGTTAATTGCACCCTGACTTCCCGTTTTTGCAGATATTTTAAAGTGCTCGTTACCATTAACATAAAATAGAAGGAAACCCAAATATACAAATTCAAATGTGGGGCCAATCATTGAACACCATAACATCCGCAGAAAAACAAACAGCTGTAATTAAAATAAATGGTTCAAGCCTACTCATGGCCTGGATACAAACAGATTAGGCAATGGACAGTCCAAACCTGCCATCCAGGGGGTTTTAGGAGGACATGATATTACAAGCCAGGTCAAGTCAAGTTTAATGCCAAATTTAACAATTTCAGACCGAAGTGCAGCAAATAACAAAACAAGTCAACGAGTCAAAGCTGCCTTTTTGTCATGCACACTTAGTCCTGAGCATTGTACATAAAAACAAGTCATTTTCTACGGCACCAAAAGGGAAACAATGTCAATGCACTTCCGATATTTAGCAGGTCCATGACGTATATCTTTAAAAAGGCAAAGATATGATCTATCAATAATAAGCGACTGTGAATGTTCCTGTAATTCATCATGCACTAGAGGTTTAAAGCAACACAAGGTTAAAATGTTTAGAAGATGTCAAGCTACAGACTACAGGCAAAACCACCCATTTTGTGATTGAGTGGTTTAAAAACAAACCAGACTAAAACATCTTGTGATGATGATCCTTGGCTGCCCTTAATGTCATACAGCATAAGCGATGGGAGTTATGGATGGACATACCATGTTTTAGAAAATATCAGCTATGTAATTTATTGTAGCATCCGTCAATGAGGCATATCTGGCAGAAAGAATATTTAAATGTCCTCTTTAAAATGCACAGAGATGCAGTGTCCGATCTAGGGCTTGACCTTTGAATGGTTAAACTCCGGAGAGATAAATGGCACTAATTATAGTTCACTTGGTGAACCTCTGGCGGTGTAACTTTGTAGTCGGTAACTGCCATCTGGCATCTGCTGATGTAACTAAGAGCCTACATGATTTATGGGAGTGCTTGTTGAACTCTGCATGTTTAAGATGTCCTGCACAAGTGCGCTTTTTGTCTGTGGAAAATCCAAACAAACATGCTGTAACTGGGTTTCAATGTTGAGGCGGATCAATGGGTTTCAAAGAAAGGTACATTCTGTGGAACACTCATGTTTTGCCCTCGCACTCCTGCTAATTGAACTTGAAACTATATTCGTGTTGAGAGGGCTTTACAGATATTGTTTACGGTTCAGTTGACCTGTATAGAAATGGCAGCACTCCCGTATGCATACCTGCATGATCACTGAGGAGTACTAAATCTCACAATCACTGTGCCCCAGTTTGACCTCCAGCTTGATTGGGCTGTCTGGCTGAAGTGTAAGGCTGATTATGATGTGATTCAGAGGAGCTCTGTCATGGCCACTTTACAAACTGCAGTGACGAAGGCCGAGCTGAAATTGGAAGCTCTGGTGTGCTGAGGATTTCCTGTGTGTGTGTGTGTGTGTGTGTGTAGTTCCAGCACAAATTTGAATTTTAAAGTTTGTTTGGATGAAGTTTGAATGTGACTCCTTTCAGATTTGCTCCTGCTGAAAACATAAGAAGAGACTGCGTTATATGACATTCTCATAGAGAATCATGCTAAAAATGTATCAGTTCGCATATTTAATGTGCATAATTAAAACGTAAACAATAACAAACTGCATACCTCATTGGCCAAGTTAACTCAGGGGGAGTTTAAAGGAAAAAGAAAATTAAGGATTAACAAATCTTCAGGGGGTCAAAATCAACATCAACACTTCTACAACAGTTACATAAAGGTGTTTTGTCGTTCCTGGCGCAGAGTGCCGCAACAAAACAGACCCCCCTCCCTCAAAGAAACAAGGAACATTAGTTCCGCTATGAAAATACAGGACAAGTCATCTAAGACATGTTACCGTGTTCTTGTATATTATTCATAAACTATTTCTTCAATTAGTTTATTTTTGAGTAATGTTAATTATTTTTATATTTATCACATAAGTATTAAATTAACTTAAACTGTATACAAAACTGTGATGGACACTACAATTATAAAGAGCCCAAGTTTTTATGTACTTTTATTGAGTGCAGGGACGTTTCAAGACACAATCTGGGGGTTACCGACGTATCATTGCAGTGTCTTCTACATGGCAAAACATTTAAGGGGGTTTCAGCTTGTCATTGCTGTGGACCAATGTAAACCGCCGTCTTTGGGGGCCCCCTTCTAGCTCGGGGCCCTAGGCCTAGTTTGCAGAGGGCAACGTCTCGATTGAGTGCAAACACTAATGTATGCCTTAGAGCCCGAATTGTGCAGCTTGCTGTAAATAATATATCTGTAAGGAAGGACATTTTCTTTGATGCTCCGTTTTAGACACACGGACACAGAGACACAAACTGGGATTGTGGTTGATTTAGGTAGAAAACTTCGTCTGCACTCTCAGCATTTAGTTTGAATTCAATTTTACTTTACATACAGAAAATCTAATCTTGGCATTGCCATTGGAGCAAAGAAACTTCAAACACTAAGGAGTCATCAATGTTTCAGAGCACTCTTGTGCCTTGTGTGTGTTCACATAGATCTGTTTTAGATTTGATCAAGTTAGGTGCTGTTATTCTCTATGGCACCAATGTGAAAAATGATCCTCTTGCACATCCTGAGCCAAGCTGTGGGAGGAAGAGAAAACATTCTATTCCCCCATGTGCTTGTCATGTGTTAAGAAGTTGTTAATCATGCTGATGAGTGGTATGGCAGAAACTGCAGAGCGAACAAATCAATATTAACGTATTTACTCTGTCAGAAACCATGTGTCTGCGTGTAATCATGGTAAAATGTATTAATTTAGACTACTGACTATAGTGCAGTGCTCAGTTTACCTGTACATACACGTGCCGCTTGACTTACCCTATCCTATCCATCCCAGAGATTTGAATGTGACATATTAGTAGTTATTTCTACATCTGCATATAGTTGTCAATATTTTTGGTCTTGCCTTAATGTGTGTTGATGAAAGTTGTTTACACTTTTGTTTGCTCCTTGCTTTAAGGGACAGATAAACAATTCATTCAATCGAATAACATTACACGTATGTGTTCAATGCGAAACACCCCAAGATTCCATGTTTGAGCTTGCTTCTATTCAAATGTTTTATACAAGCCTTTGGTGAGCTCTTAATACCATTATAGACTTCTTCATTGGCATAAATATAGTAATGATGAAATAATCGTATTGGTGGTCAAAAAGAGGTCAAAAGTGGTCAAAAAAAGATAAAAGGCGGGTCCCCCATTGGCTTTGGGTGCATGGTGTGCATCTTTGATGTGCTGAGTTGGAAGCATTCTTGGTTTATTGTTACATATTGACATGTTGTCTGTCTTCTAGCTATCGCTTCACTCGGAGCATGCCCAAAAAGCTGAAAGAGAGAACATAAGCTTTGAAAGATGAAAGTAAACCATGTTCACTGTTACCAGGACATTTATTTGTACATCCAATGGGGGTTGGAGCCATACCAGCATGCACAGGGCAAAGGGCAAGATACCAGACAGTTCACCAGTCCAATCTAGTCACCTCATGGGTTGAGACAGAGCTATGAGAGTATTCGATACACCTGACTCTGGGTCTGTGGGAGTTTGACACAGCAGTAAAATGTATGGACTTCTTTCATACACAGGTTCTACATTTTAGCTGTGTCTGCTGCTGAACACAATGTATGAATACATGGGCCCAACACTCATCCTGCTGGCTTCAAGTCCAACACCATCATCCCGGTACCTACAAAGTCTCCTGTGTCCTGTTTGAATGTCTACCGGCTGCACTGACACCCATCATTACTGCAAAATCCAGCTCCAACCCTCAGACCATCGATGGCGCTACAATCGGGAGAGTGAGCAAAACCAAGTTCCTTGGAGTCAACATCCCAGAAGACATCACATGGTCCTCACACACGACAGCACTCACAAAGCGTCTCCATTTCCTGCGTCGGCTGAAGAAGAATCACATGCTAGAGAGGCATCATGGAGACTGGACTGACCAGCTGCTTAACTGTCTGATATGGTAAGTGTAAGGCTTCAGCCCTGAGGTGCATGCAAAGGATAGTGAGCACGGGAGGAGGAATCACCTGTGCCACTTAGGGTTGCCAACATTCTTCCTACCAAAAACGGGACAAAAAGCTTTTGTCCGGTGCATGGTCCATGGCAGTGTCTGCAATTTAGCCCAATATACAGAACAGTTGGCAACCCTAGTGCCACTCTCCCCTCCATTCAGGACATCTACCCCACACATTGCACCTGCAGGGCTAACAGCACCATAGCACCACCCCTCTCACGTTCTCTTCACCCTCCTGCCATCCGGTAGAAGGTACCAGAACATCCACACACCCTCTGCTAGACTGCACAGCTTCTTTACACTTGTCGCTATATATATACCTGTCACTTCTCAACTTCAAATTTGTTGTACTTGTCCCATTTATACTTTATACTGTTTACACTTTCCAATGACACTAACCTGACTTGATTTTATTATTTTGTTGTTTCAGCTTTTCTCCATGGCTGCATGGCTTGACAAAGTCAAAAATACCCTGATCTGCAGGTACATTAAATCCCTAAACGGTTTTAATGTAGTGGCTGATCAGTGGATGGTAACGGAATATCAAATATAAACATGGGTGTGGGTCCAAAGCTGGCCGTAAAGGTTAGTTACATCATAATGAATCAATGAATTAGACCGTAATCATTTGGCTGCCACTAGTGGGGAGATGGGGTTGTATGCATAACTTCATTGCCTTACAGTAAATAAGAGCAAAACTTAACCTCTGTGACCTCTTCTTTCATACGACTGCATGGAAATCCAGTGAATGGGTCAAAAAACAAAAACAATAAATGGTTCTCTGACAACAACTGTAATATGCAAAAAAAATCTACAGAGCTTACCATTGAAAAATCATTTTTGCAGACATGTTGCAAAAACAAATGCACCTCTCACTCATCATCAAAGCAGAGCAAAGTTAGTCCACACCATCATCCTAAGGGACTATAATATAAATGTCTAGGTTTAAAAAAAAAAAAAAGATATTGTTGGGCATGACGCAGTGATATCAAAGAAGGGGTGGGAAAGAGACTAGAAATTGGACAGGCCAGCTGGGTGCCCAAATCAGTGGCCTGCCAGATCGCCCACGTAGTTTTAGGGCAACTGCGCCTTTACAATGTGAGCGTATTTCTCTAGTAATACCCGTGAACTTACACAAACACATACTTACATTTAGTTAGGTTTCAGAATGTTCAATGATCTATTCTGCCACTGACAGAGGAAACATAAATAACAGATCCACCCACCATGCTGACCATGATACCATGTTGACATCACACCATTTCTCCCTGGGGCAGTGTTGAAAATAAAACCCACAGTGTTTTTAATTTAAGAGGAACACATCTTTTAAATCTCTTGTTTAACTTTTCCAGGTTGACTGGATTTTCTATTATTTAAAGAAGTGACAGTTACACTGATGTATTGTTAAAATCATTTGAATATTACACCCAAGGTGGAAAGGCCCCCAGTGCTTTTAAACACAGTTTATGTTCTGTTTGATTAACATTTTCATCTGAATAGTGTTTGTATATTTTTATTTGACTTTCTCCTTTTCTAATTAATTGCAATGTATCAATGATAAAATGTATGAATTTGCAAATGAAATATTATTACTCAACATAGAATCAAGCATAGCTTTTAGTCAAAATACACCGTTTATGCTAGCAGAAAAGGTCATAGCCATCAGACAGTCTGTATCCCTTTGATTAATATTCCTTATATCAGTAAAAAATCCCCACATCACAAGACTCAACAGTTTAAAGGGCGTCACACATTCCAGAATAAATTCCCTTTAAATGTAAATGGCAAAGTAATATGTTATACCAGTGATTCCTTTAAGATGTTTGCTTTAATAAATCCCAAGAGATCCTTAATTGAGAAGTGAGCATTTTCTACAAAAAATTTCTAGATTAAAAAAATCTCCACAGGGAACTGTTTTGTCCTTGTAATCAAAAAACCTGCCGTGATTAAACTTTTATGAAGACCGCTTCAATGTCATGAAGCCATGAACTAAGCAGGCATATTTTAATACCTGTAAGTTCTTTGATTATTTTCAGAAAAATGCCCATCAAATTTGCAGAAGTACAAGTTAAACAGACCATTGCCAGCTTTAGTGAGGGCTCCTCATGTAGGATCACGCTGGCTATAGCAGCTGATGTACTGTATAGACATCTTATAAGATTGTTAGTGATCTTGTAGATCTTTGAGGGAAAATCTGACCAAAAATGTTAAATTGCTTATTGATTTTGATTGATTGATTGATTATATTAAGCTGAAAAGTTGCTACCCCTTGAGGGGACCCGAAAGACACTTCAAGAGCATCCATAAGTGTCAGTGACTGACAAAGGTTCTGTCATCATGATGCCTTAGGTGGAGTGATCAGCCACCTCACTCACACACAGTGACATGAAATGATGCAAAACACATGGCATGATAAAGTACAAAAAAATCCATCTTTATTTACAAAACAGACCACTGCCCCGGGCCCACAAACCCCTAAATTCAGTGACTACTGTGGAATGCTATGTCTGTGGCTGAGGTTGGGAATTTTCAGGTCTGAGAAGAACAACACCCAGTGCAAACCTTCAGTATTCTTCCACCCACTTATTTAGTCTGAGTTCACCAGTCGTCTAATGCCTAAGGCAACACTTCTTCCGTGGCCTGACGCTTGGTTAGAGGTCAGCTGCTGTTTGTTTCCCAGCTGCAAGTGAGCCTTAGGGTTCCTGGGGCAAACTAGACCTAGGTAGGAAAAGGGGCCAAGACAGATTTATTATACCATCTGTGACTATGTTTAACGCCTCACAACTGACCATTCTAATTGTTACACTTTAAAATAATCACATCATACAAAAACATCTTTCGCTGAAATCAAAGTTGAAGCTCACTACTTGGCGTGAGCTAAACAGGCATTTAAATAAAACATATTCACATGCTCACAGATGATTTGGGTTCAGTGTGTATGTACTCAAAATGCAAAGATTACAGGGTGAAAGCTGCTCCTGCAATCCTGCACGTGTCAATTAGGTTCACACACACCTGTGATTGATTCACAACTGTGGTTGGTGTGGTGCTGAAAGCAAATGTAAAACCAAAATCTAGCAATGAGACCTGTGACCATTTTTCCATGTTATGGAGTCTATGCTGCTGCAAGGGCATAGCACAGAGGAAGTGTTAGGGGCTTTCAGTGGTCATATTTATGGTGGCTACAAAAGGTATGTTTGACTTGACCCATTATTGAGCAATGTGTGAGAATAAAAAGCATGTGACCCCTTGTATGTTTTCATGTCATAGGGTATAGGGTGTAGGTACATCAAATAACCATCCACAAGCCTGCATCAATCTCTGTCCTTAAGAGAGCATACCGTGGCACAAAAACGGGTGTAATGGTTATAAAAAAAAGGGAGCATTCGTCCATCGCGTCTGGCTTGAGGAGAGGCTTGATCTCGGATTAAAATGCATAGCGGGTGCGAATATCCTCCAATTTCTTAGAGACCTCTGGGGGAGTTCTGTCCAGCTCTTCCGCAACACTCTTTTGCTTGTGAGGGTCCATACTGTTGAACTGCTCACACAGGTCGCCATCAATCACATTCTAGGGGAAAGAGCAGAGAAGAGGAAAATCATGTCGTTTGTAGTCCAGTATGCTCAAATGCACATTTTGCCGGTGATAAACAAAACAGACGACATGAGTTTGTTTATGTACTTTTAAGGCACATGTGCCAACAAATACCAACCTTTACTGGGAAGTAGTAGGATCTAAAGCTGAGATGGTCTCTTCCGCACAGTGGAGGGAACTCAGAGCGCATATGCATCTCTAAATGCTGGAAGAAGTCATGATCCTAGAAAGGATGACAAGAAAAATGTCATCAAAAAAAGATGAATGTAATGAAAACGTATCATCCAATGAGAGCGTGTTTAGATCCAAATTGAGGATTTAGCATCTTGTAACGGTGTGTGTTACTCTGTTAGTGTTTTACCTCATGTGACGTGAATGGGACTAAAATGCCGATGCCTCCAGACAGTGTGTTGTAGACCAGGGACTCTGAACCTCCTGGAATCAGAGTGGTTTTCTGGAGCGATAACACTGTCTCGCCTACATGGTAGTTCATTATAACTTCAGCCTGGGGAGGGGATGAAAATCATTCTTGAATTTATTTTATTTTTTGACATATTGAATGGTGAAATGTGCATTGGGAAAACATCTTGGTTTATGATAAAAATTACCAGAGCAACTAAGATTATCAACCTTTTACTAAACATTAGCATACTGCTATACAATGTTGAACTAATTAAGTATGTATGTACACATATATTGATACAAAGACGTGTGTGTGTGTGTGTGTGTATCTATATATATTTAGTACATGAATACTAAACTCATGTCAAAAGATACAAGCACGCACACAACCCTAAAGGAAATTGTTCCAGATGGTAAGATCTAATCCAATAACCATCAAAAAATCAGGGCGAGCCTTGAAAACAAAGGTGACATTGGGTAGCACTTAACCCTCAGTCTGGGTAAACTGTATATAGGACATGCATGATGTTAACACCATGAGACCAAAAAATGCACAAGCCAAGTAAAAATGTGTTCTGTGTGCCATATTTAAGTGAACCGGGCGGAAACAACTGGTTTGAATGAGACCATGTCATTTCCAGAGGAGATTAAAAAAAAGGCCCCAATAAAGTATATATATATATATATATAAAAAAAAAAAAAAATGTGGATGTTGTACTTGATGTGGCCATTATCTTTTTGCAAGCAGACGGTAACAAAGGGGATTATGAATTTGTGCTTAAAATTCATTGTTATCCATCCAACTGTCAAGACACTGTTCTAAATCACAAATGTCAAACAAATGGTGATGTTACAGTAAGTAACATGGCATGAAAACAAAATGATTCATCCTGTGGTGTTTTAGGTCTGGACCCAGATGGTGGACTGGGATTCGGACAGTTCCATTCACAGCGTCGTGCTGTTTCGAGCAGTTAAAGGATCTGATAGAAATTCTTTATGAATATGTGGAATTTGGGGTTCCACCATTTTTGTGCGTTTTCTTTATTGACAAGCTAGCCAGATGAGTTCTGGGAACATGCACTCCTTCCACTAAAATAAGGTTTAAAGGAATGCATTAATAATTTGAATTTGAAACTGGTCAAAAGTTTCGTAGCAAATCTTTGATCCTTTTGTTTTGCCTGTGTTTGATCAGCATGCTGAATTATACACAGCCTTGTGGGGATCAATTTATCCATCTCAGGGAAATCAAGAACAGGACAAACCCGTTCCCAATTTATTGGCCACAGCTTAACATCTGCACTGGTGTGGTGCCTGACTGACCCTGCCTGAAAGTGCTCTCCCTCCATTGGAGATGATTGGTTCTCTCATCTGGCCACAAACTGCAGCTGCATCTCATCGTGTTGAGACAACCAGAGGCAAGTGTTGCTCACATGATGCTGTAGTGATTCCAAAACAGTGGAAATGTCACATTCACACAACTGACGCAAAGCAGTTTAACATTGGATTGACATACTTGTTTAGTTCACGAAGTGTTGGGGAGAGGAGCTAAGGCTTTAGCTCAATAATGAAGTATTGGGGAAGAGAAGAACTACCTGGGAGCTGGTCAAACATGCCCCCGCCCCCATGTCTGGGGCCGGCCATGGGGGGGGGGGGGGGGGGGGGGGGCACATGACAAAGGAACACCCCAATAGATATTTCGGCCCACAGTGACCCAAGATTATATGTCTACAGGGGAGAAAGTTAGGAAATGTAACACTAAGAGTTGTTACTACTGTCTAATAAGGCACTGAAATTATACATTTAAGCCAGGGGGAAATTACAGAACATGGGCCAGTTATGAGATACAAAACGATTTAGCACAGATATGTAGGTAGCATATGAGCCAACATGGTTACACCCTTTTCCTAGTTTACTACTTTAATGATTACTACATTTCTACGGTTTATGTTACGACAATTTCAGTGTATCAATTTTAAAAAGCCAATGACCTTTTTGTAAAATGCAGAGCATCAGTTAGAAACATTGTGACTGAAATCAACCTAGCAAACTATGACCTGGGGTTAGGACAGTCAGCCCTTTCATTTTGCTCAACAGACAGATGTGCATTCTTGATCTTTTGAAATACTTTAATCAAATAAAAGTGGAATGCATCTAATTTAATGTAAGACAGCATTTTGGCCAAGCCATGAATAGGCTATTAGGTTCAACCAGCCAGATGTGACACGTGCGCACGCACGCACGCACGCACGCACGCACGCACGCACGCACACACAAACACTCAAACACTCAAACACTCAAACACTCAAACACTCAAACACTCAAACACTCAAACACTCAAACACTCTCGATATTCTGGATAAGAAGAAATCCAGGCATCCTTACCCACATCTATAAACAGACATGGTACATTTCCACATTTGGATTAAAAAAAAGTCTATCGATGTGCACTGAGGCAGAAATAGCAGCCAAACACTGTCATAAAGACAACTGGGGAACAACTCAATGTTTAAATTATGGGGACTTTCCCAGTCTATCTGCTACACAAACAGTTTTTTTAACCAGCCTTCAAATGTGGGATAAGTGATTCTGTGTGCGCTCGAGTTGTGTTGCATTTGTGAATAGGTTAAGCTTCTGTTTGACGGTTTTGTGAAGTTTCTCTATTGTGTTTTTGGCAGTTGAGGTTTGAGCCGTGGAAGAGGCAGATTACTTAAAGAGGAGTCCTACACAGAAGTCCGACCTCGGTTGTAAAAGAAGGCAGCTTAAATTGTTAAACACGGCTGACCTGGGTTAAATAGCATTTCAATTTGAGTGGAGTTTAGGTAAAGGATTCAGACCCTTTAATTGTTTCCACATTCCGGTATAGAAGTAATTCAAACGGGTAAATTTGACATTTGCACAAATTGCAAATTAAATTAGCTCGAAATAATCCAAAATGACAAAGGGAAATTTTGTATAAATTAGTTAAAAATAAAAAAGTCTGTGAAGAGTGAGCACAACACCAAAGAGCAAGCACCTCTGACCGGGACTCAGCTGTCCAGTTACTTTTAAGGACAGTGAACACTCTTTTGAGGATGGTAATGTTGACACTCTAGCCAGAGAAGACAGACAGTTTGAAAGAGGCGTGGAAGAAGTAATTTATGTAAATCTTAAAAAAACAAAACGCATATATCAACAGAGAAGGAGGCTTAAGACACTTACTTTCAACAACTTACAATGATCTTCTTTATTCTTTGCGCTGAAAGCTACACTCCCACAACAACAAAGGGGGTCTCTACTAATGCTAACAACCCTCATTCTAACCCGGACTCAAGTGAAAGCTATCACTCAACACCAGGGTGGGGGATGAACGACCTCATAGTTTAGGGGGGCAAAAGAAAGAAAGAGCACCTTTATTAGTCCCACAATGGGGCAAGTTCAATCCTTGTTCAGGTGCCCCTGAACAAGGCACCAAACCCCGAACTGTTCCCTGGTGCTGATGGATGTTGTGTGCATTTTTACCTTCTGTGATGCTCCATTAAGGAGGCCTCTGTCCCATAAAGCTTTGTTCCCTGTAGGATCTTCATCCACATCATCGCTGGTGTTGGGGGGAAGACGCACCTGGTAAATCAAATAAAAAATGGGTATATATCCTATTCTCTTTGCAGTCCCATAGGACGGAGGGAGTTTTATAGCCCTTTGTTTTGTGTGAGATAGTTCAGTTTTCCGATTGTTTTTCCACAAGAGAGTTGAGCAGCAACATTTTTTTTAAGACATGAAATATGACACCCCTTAAAAACATTCCAAAAATCCGGATTACAAACCGCATAATTTTTGACACAGGTCAGGGTTAATTACTGTTATATCATTAAGAATGCGCGTGAGTGTCATCCAAGAAGCTTATTCAGTTTAATCTGAAATGTGTTCCATGCATTTACTTCTGTGCGACAATTACCTGAACCAACAACTCTGTTCAGGTAATTATTGCAAATTAGATTAATACCTGAAACTTCCCACCATTAAGTTGGAACACTACTTAGAACACTCCTAAATATTAAGAATAGATAGTCAGAAAAAGCAGGCTTTGCAGTTTCTCGAACAGTTAAAAAGGGAGGCTTGAATATGAAAGCAATTCTCAATTGTGTCAAGTGCTGACATTGCTAATGATTCTACAAGTACACTTCAGAAAATACACACCCAACATATCTCGTGCCAGTACTTACGATGCTGATGTTCCCAAACTTGTCGGCAGAGGCCATAGTATCATAGTCAAGTAGACAGGCCGTTGTCACCCAGCGGGGATATGTGTCATCGGCAAAGATGATGAGCTGGTTCTCATTGCGTCGGTAACGAACCCAGAACAGACTTTCCTGGACATCGGTCACAATCACACGCTGGCCGATGGTCTGGATGCCAGTCACCAGGTTGGGTACGTGCTAGGGCCACGAAAAGTACAAGTAGTAAGGATGATTACACAAGCAAAACCATTTTTGCACATGGGGAACATGTAGCTCTGTTTCATGTGCAGCAATAAGAGCCGTGGTTTAATTTTAAGTCTATTGTTCAAGCTTGTTACTCCTTAATACCGATTTAGTTTACCAAAGAGACAGTTGAGAAAATGCAGGCTCACAAATGATCCATGTGAGGACAGAATAAGAGAGCGCATATATTTGCGTGCATCTGTTATACTTACTCAAATGCAAACTGAGCATCTTGTCAGAGTTAGTGTGACGACATCCATTAAACCAGCGATAAACTACTAACATAATCAATCTTTTTTTTTTTTTTTTAAATCAAACAGCACATTTTTACCACCTGCTGATCATTTTCCCACTATTGCGATTTGCAAAAACTTCTTTCACAAAATGAAATACAAATGACATTTTACGGCCAAGTGCTTCACAGCTTGAAATTGCCGATATTTTATCATCTATGGTTTATAATTTGCATTTAGAATTCCAATAAAACAGGTTTACATTCTGTCAATATTAATTGCCTCATACCACATGCTGCTGCAGCTCTTTTGCCTATTTTTGGCTTTAGCTCTCGGTCTGCTTCCTAAAAAGCCCAGTCTTTACTCTGATTGGTCTAGCAGGCTCCACTCTTGTCACAGACACTAGTTCAATTGTTATATATATATAAAAAAAAGGGGATAATACACATTTTAAATAATTGCATTTACTGGGCTCAGGTTTCTTTGACCAGATTAAGGAATTGAAAGACATTTGCTAAATACAAGAACATTTGAAATAGAGAAATATTATTATGTCCCCCATAATGACCTTTAACTGGGTTACTTAATTTCTTCCCCCTAAAGTGTATGGTTCAGGGACTCAGGAGCAAAAGCATTTCCATGGATAAAAGGTCACACTGGTCTTACATTAATTTGATTTCAAACATGGATATATGCATAATAGGGGAAAAATGTAGTACAGATATGCTCACACCTTATTACATGCATTCAATAATATCAAAGTCGGTTTCTCTTTCAGCTGCAATGTGGCGATTTACAAGGCAGATTGAGAATAATGTTATTGTGTAGAAGGATATGAACGTGTCCCTGACCAATTAATTCGCCTTGGGTTCAGGTCTCGAGGCTGTCGGTGCTACATATTTTTGAATGTTTTAGAGCAAGTTAATCTCCTTGATGAGATAGCCCCCTTGACAGAATACATGAATATGCATTTCTCAATGTAAAGATGATAAGACGGATGGAGCTAAATCCAGTCAAACAACAGCATTTTTTTCCACTGCAGATAGAATTACGAAGCACACCCATCAAATGATGTGCAGCCTCCAGCTTTTTACAAAACGCCTTTCCTTTTGTATAGTCTCTTCCTGCACTCCCTGTAGTTTATGTAAAGAGAGCCACCTGAATAAATTGTCCCTCATTGCTGCAAAACTCGGGGGGGAAAAGTTGTAAAATTAAACTTCAGGCACAACACCATACACACCGTGAAATATCCCTTAATACAAATTTAGCAGCTGCTGTGCCTCACCTTGTTTTCACATTTGCGAAGCAGCTTTTTTTTCCCCAGGTCGTAGATTCGCAGCAGTTTCCCGACTCCCACCAGGACTCGTCCCTGAAACGGAGCAATAGCCAATGGCACGTCCTCTACTGGGGTCTGATAAGGAAAAACACAAACAATTATTAATACCCAGCTAATGTCAGTTTTTTCAGGCAATGTTTCAGCAGCTTTTGGGTTTGAATGCAGCTTTGTTGAAAAGCTCTTCTTTGAAGACACAACTTCAGACATAAGTTCCAGACCTCATTAGATTGGACTGGAGTGGGTGTGAAAGATAAGCAAGGCCCTTTCTGGGAGTATTTTTTCGTACAAGTCAGTGTTTGCCCATAATCTTGCCAAAGCACCAGTTCTATTGTGAGTGGTTCCATGCCTGGATCCATATCTACATGCTAGACTTTGGTCCATTTCTAATTTGGCTGGTCTGGACCATTGATGTGAGCTTAAACTGATTTTGATCTAATACAAACCAACAGTATGACTATTTACTACAGATTCTAGGAATTGTTCAAATAAACCAATTATACAGCACCACAGGGCGAATTCCAACCGGAATATAAAAGGAGACCAGTAAGTCAGACCAAATTCCAAAAGTTAGCAAAGTCAAACAAATACTGAGGGAACACATTCACAAATGAATGCTTGAATGGGCGTGTGAAATCATAGCAATACCTCTTTGTTTGTTTTTTTATTATGTGCTCACTGGCGATTAGACAAGCAGCTTTACGGTGCACTACTACCATCAATTAGACAGGAGTCACTATACTGTCCATGGCATAACACTTCACTGACGTGGGTCACTTCACGCTATAATTCGATTTATGTGTCTGGTCCAGGGTTTGACCTAATGACAAAATGGTTTGAAAGTATTTCCCCCAGTGAAATCCTACTGCACACCTTGGTGGAAACCTAGCTTTAGACAACATTACAAAAAGATCTGCTTGTGTGTGCAACAATGTAGAAAGCTGAAGAAATACAAGTAGAATACGCAATGCTTTGACATAGAATGTTAGTTTTTTTTTTTTACTGAAAAGGTCAGAAATATAACCACAGTGCTATCCATAAGTGCTGGGTGCCAGTCAAAAAGCCAATTATGCAGTTATGTCAAGCTGGGTATTTGATTAGTGCACTTCCTCAAATCATGACTGGTGCCTTTATTTCCCACAATTCCGGAGGTTACCGCCTATATTTGTGAAACAATTGTAATACTGACGGACCTTTAGTTATAATTTCCTGTATTTAATAAAATCATACGTATAATTGGCCAAATTTTAATGTGAAACCCCATTTGCCCTAAGTCCATGATTAAAAAAAACAAACCCAAAACACTCACATACACACACAGGGAGCAAAGCAGAGAGGCTGCACTGCGACAGAAAGTGTGTCCCACCACAGTTGCCATAGTCCCCCCTGAATGGGTTGTGATGCATGTGTCTGAAACTTCATCCTCTCCAGTTCATCCCAAACCAGCTCCACCACAACTGTTTACATTTAAAATAGATCAAATCCTTATCCAAAACACATTAGATCTAGTCAAGTAATTGGGACATTCCTCCAGTGCAAAAATAAGTGGCCGACACCAGTTTGCAATACAACTCTCATGACTCCCTTGCCCCCCTGAAATCCATATCAGGTAAAACAAATACATTTTGACTGAGTCACCCTGATGACCTCCACCCTGATCGTATTTCTAGAGAAATGTCTTGGGAGAAGTGCATGGCGCCAGGGGCAGTAACATCTGTGCGTTCATTTGAACTTTTAAGAGGTCTCCAGCATCTTGCACTGTGATCTGTCCCTCAAGTCCAATCCTTATCTCGGCACCAATCTCCAAACATATATGAAAAATGACTTTATTGGTATCTGATGGTTTCACCAAATGTTCTTCGCTCCTTTTTCTTTAGTCAGTCTATAATCGCAAAACCAATCACAAACTAAAACCATTTGGCCTCTTCCAAAACCACCAAGCTTAAGCAATACTAAACCCAGTTAAGACCTGCATATATGTACACAAGGGAGAGATTGCAACCTACAGGCAAAAAACAATAGGAGATCAAAATATTGGTAGAGTTTGAAGGTGATGTAAGTTTGGAGTAATTCAGCTTTAGTAAACCTGTAAGATAAACACGCATTAAGCAGAGTGTCAGTGCTTAACCAGCGACTACAGGATTATGCTATATCAGGAAGATACAGTGGATTATAAAGATGGATGACGACATGGAGTCTTCTGTGATTCGTTTACGTAAATATAAAGTAGTTTTCTATCTATATCTGAGGTATCATCAAAATATAAGGCTTCTGTGGAATTCAAAATAGACCATGCCATCATCTATAAATGTGTGCTTGTTCTATCAGATTGATGTTTTAATGTTTCCTGCTTTGTATCTGTACACACTGTTCACAAAGCACTTTTTTATAGTCTAACCTCTCTACAAACAACTTTGCTCAATTACTTTTTTACTTTATTTGAGCTGAACACATGTATTAAAAGAATAGCAGAAAAATAAACCAAAAATCAATTAAATGTCAAACTACCTTGTGCACAAATTCCAGCTTCTCCCCTCCACCAATGAGTCTATAGGTGTAGATAAATCCTCCGGCCACTGATCTAGGGTTGAGAATCATGTCTCTGGCAACACCAACCAGAACATACCAATCATCTCCTGTGTTGGTAAAACGACACACTGCAACACTGAAAAAGACATAAGGAAGGGAAAAAAGGTAAAGTTAGAAATAAGTTTAGTATTAAACAAAATGGAAAATAAATATACAATGAATAGGTTCAAGATATGTATTAAATTGAAGCTACAATTACTCAGAACATCTCCACCACTAAATATTATCTTGTATATAAGGATCCTACCAGGTTGATACTCCTCCTTCCATAGATAAACATCCCCAATTTAAAAGTCAATCGAGAGTCAACGGATCACTTCTTTACCTTCATTTATGATCACAAATGTCTGCTCTATCTTAGAATTAAACATGCCCTCTGTTCTCTACATACATGGGTATTGATCTCGTTTTTTTAATCCCACCCTTCTGCCATTTTACTTTTCATCATTGTCCATGTATACCTCAAATGAATGAAAAATGTAATCAACACATTTGTCAACTTGTGCAAAGCTGGGCCCTACTCACCTGAATGCAGCCTCATTCTGTTCCAGCTGCACCTGGTCCAATGTTGAACCCTGTATGGGATTGATCAGACGCACAATTGAGGCCCACTGCCCAGCTCCAGCTTTCGGTGCACCAAAGATGGCTTCAGGGAGATTCTCATTGAGGAAGGCAGCAGCCATCTCAGCAGCCAGTTCTCTTTCATCCTCACCAGCAGCCTCCACCATTTCCTGTAGGTGTTTAAGCAACACAGTACAAATGATGCTGGCTGAAAGAATACTGCAACATCTTTTTATAACTTAAGCCACCTCTTCTCCACTGAAAGAAGACTGACGATAGCCACGGTGGGTCATTCAATAATTTTGAGAACAGTCTGCTGTGCTGTGGTTCCTGTTTTTCTGTGATGCCCTCACAAACATTTCAATCATATGATGGAAGTTTAAAAAAAGGACAGCAATCCAACAGACAAAAAGTAGATCATAACATGGGCCATATTCAGGAGGGAGTTGCGGTTTATCTTTAAACACCCATAAAATACCAAAAATAAATCAATGGTATAATTGACCGTTCTGTCAGTCAAACTGGCTAAAAGCAAAATTGTGTATAGTCTTTGCACAGGTTATTTGAGACATGTGAAAACATGTGTCAGGCAAAGATGTTTGTTATTGTAAGGTACAGTATATACACAGGACCACTGTGTTTCAGAAATTAAAGATATAGATTGCTAGAAGTTATCAAAAAGTAATAAATATGTTTGATCTAAAATAAGACATAATTTAATCTAATCATCTCACTCATCCAGCAGCTCAACTCACTTGTTTGGTTATTTTTTATTATAGAAAAAAAAAAACAGTGATTCAGTTGAAATACCAAAAACACCCACAAAGAATCAAAACTCATTTCCCATCTTCAAGGCTTCTGTGAACTTGGGTAAACACTGCAATACTGCTTATTGCAGTGTTGAAAACTGACCCTGGGCCAAACCAAACTGCTGACTCCTTCCAATACTCATCGACTTTGCACTTCATACCTCAGCCATCTGTTGCTTTCTTTGAGCTTTGGTCGCCTCAGTGTAGGCATTGTGGTCAGTCTCGATCAAGATGAGGTTATTGGTCTCTGGGTGGATTACAAATTTCCTGGGAGTGCACTGTAAAGGAAAGGCCACCTGATTGAAGACGGCTCCCAACTTCTCCAAAGCCAAGATTCTGCCAGACAGAAAAGGGGGAAAATTGGGGAAACGATGAAGGCGAAGATAGAGAAACTCACAAATCTGTTAAACTAAGGGGCAAAAGATAATTTAAGGATTGTACCGTTTGTGAGGGGAATAACATTTGCAGGAAAAGGCTGTCTAAGTTGCATGCAGAGACGTACGATCAACAGCTGAAATGTTTATCTGTACCTCAATGTGTTGGTGGAGATGGCCACTATACCTTCTGGGCATTGCTCAGAAGCAAAGCCAGAGGCATACTCCAGAGTTTCATATGACAAAGGGGTGAGATGGAAACGAGACTGGTAGGAGTAGCTGAGCCAGGAGCGACTGGACATAGCCAGTACCTATCCAGAAGGGGAAAGGAAATCACAGATGAAACAAACAATTTGTTTCACTACAACTCATTCACTGGTTTACGATAAATCAAATAATTTTTAGGGCTTTGACATATTCCTAAACTTAAATGTAAAGATCATCCACAAAATATATGAATTATGAAACAACGTAACGTAAGGTAAAATTCAAATTATTCTTTATGTGTTTTGACAATGTATAAATGTTGAGTAACATACAGCTTCCTGTCCCTGCATCCGGACTCTGAAGAGTTTGACGGGTCTCGACCCGAGGTAGCGTGTTCTTGTATCTGAAAGGTCCCCAGTTACTGGGTCCAGTACAGTCCTCAGCAGCACACCATTCTAAGAAAGGGTATCAAAAGACACACAGATAAAAACACATTCCAAGAGATTACATTTATATCACAGGAAATGGTCAACCCCAAGAATGTTAAATGTAAATCATGGTAATATAATATATTAAAACTTTAGAATCCTAAACTTGATTGTGGGGAAAGTGCTTCTTAACTTGTGTAACCAAATTAGCCGTGTTATACTGTATATTACTTAATGAGATATGCAAAACATCTCCCCATTGAATTCAAGTGGAAGTTAAATCTCAGCAGACGCCAACGTGTGCTGTAGATATGACACTCTTAATTAAGACAGTGAATCGGAAAAAAATACCTGAAGTCCTATGTTGAGGTAGAGGAATCCAATGGTTCCCTTTTCTCCAAGTTCATCTTGCTTCTCGACACCCCCCATTTCTACAATGCACAAACTCTCCGGCTGGGCTGGTAGGGCTTGCATACTCAGTGGCTGTAAGCAGTCCTGAAGATGAAAAAAATATCGTTATGGTTAAAAGTAAACACACGTTAGGTTCCCAACATACCAAAACCAATGTCAGTGGATATACACAGGGGTAACTATTACATTTAATACCAGTGGTAAGAAAAATGGCAATAAACCATTATCACTTGCTTAATCCAAAAATAATAAGACAAAATTCAGCTTTCAGTGTCACAAAACAATCAGCAAATATTATAACTGATTTCTCTGGATTAGAGTATCACTTCTCAAGTCGTAAAACAATGCCAAAAATCGAAATAAATTGAAAAAAATCTCCCAGGTCAATATTATAGCATTTTTCGCTATTTGTGTCCCTGTCACAGTGACACATGCAGCTTTTCCAAATTGCCTTTAGCACCTCCTGGAAAGTGTCATTCTGTCTAGAGACTCGTTCTAAAGGAACTAACCTTTAAATTAAGTCTGCACATTAAAAGCAAACGTGAAGTCTGACACCACTACACCAATTTGGGCTAAATGTTACTACCATAAATGTTTCTCGACACGGACCCAAGAAGAAAGTTGGCTAGAGCGGGTTTACTGTCAATCACCGAAGCAAACGAAACAGCTAGTCACATGGTGGCCATAGATGTCCGTCGTTTGGACACCCCTGGTTTAAACTAACTGCCTGGGGTCTTAAGATAACATTTATTTTCAGTGGAGTTGTGAAGAATAAATAATTGATTTACCACATCACAACTATATAGTCGGGTGGACTGAGCTTGAAGAAACAGTGAAATCACCGCAGTAAATCACTCAGCTAACAATAATTGCAATTACTCCCAACACTTTAGAGTGGGTAAGAATGGAACACATTAAACTGCATCAGGTTGCTTTCCTTCTCTTCTAATGGCCCATTTTCTTTTTTTCTTACAAACTCATGTTTCATTTCATACCGAAGGATCCAGGGAGATGATTCGGACAGTGTTGTCAACCAGTCCAACGGCCAAGAATCTGGAGCGTTGCTCGCCAGGTGGGACGTTAGCCAGGCTCATGCACACCACATCTGCAGACATCTCTTTCCGCTCCGTGTACTCATTCAGCTGACCAGACTAGAGAGGACAGATTAAGCCATTACTTCACAGCTTAGTCATCTCATCTCTGTACATTTGTTATATTTACTCATGTAAATATGTAATAATCACAAAATTGGATCAATTTCCCAAATTATTGTTTGGCAAACGGGGCAATGTAAATATATATAGATATAGATTTTACTCATGTAAATATGTAATAATCACAAAATTGGATCAATTTCCCAAATTATTGTTTGGCAAACGGGGCAATGTAAATATATATAGATATAGATATCTATATCTATATCTATATATATATATATATATATATATATATATATCTATAGATATATAGATATAGAGAGAGGTTTTAAGTTAGTTTTTTTTAAGTGAAAGAAAGAAAGAAAACATCTCCTTTCTTACCGGGTCCATCTCAAAGTAGACTAGCTCTCCTCCAGTAAGAGCAATAACCACCTGCCGCTGGTTCACAGCACAGCGGACAATAGTTTTTTTTCCGGGGGTCTTCCACTCATTAACGCGCTTGTCTGCTCGGATGTGGCGGATACCGTCTGGATAAACCTGGATGGAGAAACAGTCAAAGAAATTGGGGAGAAAAAGAGGATGGAAAGAAATAGTAAATAGAAACTTGGTTCATTTATTGAGGAAATGTGTATTTCATCGTAAAATAAAGGATTTTCTACTCTTGAACCTACAAGATGAAATGTTTATGTAATCAAATATAAATTTAATTCAACACAACACAACCTTGAAACACTCAGCAATTTATTCTGTCTTGAGGTGTAACATCATGAGCAGAAATGATGTGAAAGGTACATGTAACTCACCTGCACCAGGGCATCTTCACCAAGCAGTGAGCAGGAGAGAGTGGGAGTTGTTCCCAGAAACCCAGAATCTGTCACTTCCTCTACAGTCTCCCCGATGGACAGGACCAGAGTAGCGTTGACGAAAGACACAATGATATAGGCATCAAACTCGTCTAGAAATAGAAAAATCCAAAGACAAGCATATTGAAACAATGCTGATGGGTGTTGTGCTCTGAGGATATCTGATGAATTAATAAGACAGGAGCCAAAGAACTGATTTGATTTGGGAGATTTTCTGACCGTGAACCCCTAAATAAAAGCATCGACTTGTGTTTTAACTTTGGCAGATATTTATATTAAAACGTGATTCACGGTTAAAAGAAAAACAGAAGCCCGATATGATTAACCTCTTTGCATAAAGTCACACAAGCCTTGCTTTAACAAAACCAATGTGGGCTTGATACCCTCCTGAGGGGGAAAGAGCAGACAGGCTTTTTGAAAGCAGAGCCCAGAAACAAGCCTGTCTAATCACATAGAGAAGACGCACCGTTTAACTCACAAGACTCTTAAACATCTTCCCTCAGGCCAGAAGAGGATGACAGTTTGTAGAATTGTGCCAAATTGAACTTGGAAAGCCACTATGTTAACAATTCAATTACACACAACCATACAGGAGATTAGTAATAGCAATTGTTGGGTATTTTAAGCCATATGCGTATGCCGCCTGAGAATTAGAACAATACACAGGTAATGCAAGGAGCGAAATACCACCCTTATACTTGCAATTGGCAGACAATTTCTGATATTGTAGATGAAGAATGTTTTTCAAGGAATAGTATTACCTTCCACATGTCTGCGTACTGTCCAAACAGCATTGGGGTTACCGGGCAGCTCAGACACAGCCATCTCTGAAACCTGATAGAATGAAAAGAAGCTAGGGTCAATATTAAATACTGTAACTTGAGCTATGTGGTCCATTTAATACCAACTAGATCGATATGAATATGTAATCATTTGCAGTTGAAACTGTTGGGTACTCTTTATGATACTGTAAGATCTTGACCTTGCCTTGTGTGTTTAGTGTGGGTTTTGACTTAGCTACACAAATAAGTCCAAATTGAAAAGGCATTAAACCCAAGTTTGACTTCTGGAGGAATACAACCACAGTCACTGTCTTTTGATCAGATGTTTTGATCAGTTACATACTCTGTTTAAATGAAAGTCCATAAAAAAATGATTGGCAAACAAAAATGTATTAATAAAATGTGGACACAAGTAGAATATTAAATCCATCCGTGTACCTTTCTCTGCAGACATAATGCTGTTGCATTAGGCCTGTGCTTTAAAACCTTATATGTTTAAATGTTTCAACTGAGTTGGTAAAAGCAAATTATACCGTGGAACAAAGCATTATTTTCTTTATAACTCAGCCCCGAAAACTCCTTATGCCATTCTTGTCAATCCCATTTCAGAGAAGGTCTTTGCCATTTTCACCTGCTGATTGATACTTTATCGGGTATTTGGGACAGTTGTGGTCTTGAATCTAGTTCATAATCCTAAATGTCAAAAGATTCTGAAATAAATATGCAACAAGCCCATTTCTGTCCATCTTATTTAAAGTCATTACGTTTTCGATTTAAATCAAATTGTCATACATGCATGTCAGGGTGCGAAATACCCACCTTTTACCTGCAATTTGCAGAGAAATTCTGATATTGCAGGCAAAAATATTTTGAACTTGCAATTTTGCAAGTTAAAAATATCCATAAAGTGGCCACCGGAGAAACCGGACACCAACAACGTTTCTAGCCCATTTCTGTCCATCTTATTTAAAGTCATTACGTTTTCGATTTAAATCAAATTGTCATACATGCATGTCAGGGTGCGAAATACCCACCTTTTACCTGCAATTTGCAGAGAAATTCTGATATTGCAGGCAAAAATATTTTGAACTTGCAATTTTGCAAGTTAAAAATATCCATAAAGTGGCCACCGGAGAAACCGGACACCAACAACGTTTCTGAAAACCGTCACCGTAACAATCTTGTTAATATAACATCTTTGGTGGTAGGTCCCTAGTATTTTGGCCAATCAGAAAAAAAACGAGAAAAAAAAAGGATTTCACACCCTGCATGTGCACATATGTATTTGTTTGTTTTTCTTGTAAAGATAAATTGAATGAAGCATTACTGCTGTGATAAGCTCTTACTGACGAAAAATCTTCTCTGAAAGCCCCCGAGCAGGATTTTGTGTAAATAATTTAATGGTTGGGTAAGTGATGTTACCTAATGCTTGTTGTTTAGCATACCATTAATAAACATTGTTTATGAATATATTCCCATAATATATGCCATTTATGGGTCAGAAGCAACAGTTTCGCTTAACCACCTTCAAAGGTGGGATGTTACCACTTACAAAAGCGATGACACCAACTGAAAGCATTCAACCACTGATTGTTTTGAGTTACATTTGCAACCAGCAAATGACAAAAAATTATAAAGGAATTAAAAAACACTAGATTATTTGTGCTAAGATGGGCGATATTAAATGACTTCAGAACTTCTGCGTCCATGTATGTTACAAAGTGCACATGCATGTGTATATGTACCTCCAGTCCATGACGAAGGACCCTTAGAGTAGACCTGGGTCCTCGTCCACAGGCCACATAAAGCTGAGGTGTGTCTTCATTGGCCAGATCAGCAATCTGTCAAAAAACATAAGTTCGGTGATTAAAGAACTGTACTGCTCGAATAAAAATCAAAAGACTTCTCGCCTGTTTTCTTTTCCACTAAATCTGGTTTCCAACTAACCAAAAACTCACTGACAAACTTACCTGACACGACATGATGGGAGACAAGTTCTCCTGTTCATCCACTAGCACTAGATTTTTGAGAGGCCGAGGCTGGAAGAAAAATGTGTCTCCTTCCTCCAGCGGCATTGCAGATGAGAACTCGGGCTCGTCATCGTCATCACCCAAGTGAGCGATTTGGTAAAGGTAACTAGGGGAAAGAGAAGAACATCTTGAGAAAAAGTAATCTCAGACAAATGAATGTGCAAAATACATACACGGGGGGGATGGAAAATCTTATGCGCAGTTTTACACTTACTGGTTTCCAAACTCTGAAGCCACAAACAAGAAGCCAGTCTTCAGAACACACATGGCTGTTGCCACAGGGATTGTGTCAAAGTACTTCAGCCTAATTTCTGTGACCTACCAAAAAACAAATGCATATCAATAACAAAATGTTTTTCCTAAAGTTTTGAACGTGGGTAATACCAGTGGCAATGCACTTTGATATGGCTTACACCAATTGCTATTCAATTTAACAAATGAAACAATGTCACATGTACATGAAAGTAATAGTTGACAGAAAAATCGTGCCAAAATGTAATATAACCCCAGAGTATTGAACAGAATCCTGACCACATTATTTTGGAATATTGGGGAAACGTATACAGTGTGTGATATACACATAGAATGTATATATCAATGGACGCAGCATCCAAGATTCATTTAGTTTTTGTCTGTGCTCACCATTTCTTCATCTGTTTCCAGGGTAACCTTGAAGATGTCTCCCTGCTCAGTCTGAGCCAGGAAGAAGAACATGGACTTGGTCTTGTGGGTGGCAGAGCAGACAAATATCATGCCACGCTCCGGGTCATCTAGGTCATTCTGGAGTAGGAACAACGACGACTTTTTAAATAAAGGTGAGCTTTGTGAATTACCTCATAACGCGGCCTCCACACAAATAGGGAAAAGCATCCTTCCACAGTACTGAATTATTACGTTAATACTCATTACTAAATTACAGTTTCTCCTTAAACTCAAGTCACGTTTTGATATTACGGATCATGTCAGAAAAAGATCCTGAGCGGTGTATTTTATGACGTATTTCAGTATTAAGGACTCACCCTGCGTCGTGGGATTGGACATCGAATGTCAGGCTGGTCTCCGAAGTTCTTGTAAGTGATGTAGTTTTCAGAGCAGATCAGAACACCACTGGGCCCATCTGAACCACCAGGAACTAAATAGAGGGAAGAATGTTGTTGTTCTGTGTTCCTTCTTGAAAAATAGTGCTGGTAAAATTGAAAACAGTTGGATTCCAAAAGCAGGATGAGTTGTCACACTTTTAGAGGTTTCTAAAACTACTCTGTTTTGTCTTACATCCACACAACTTTTTTTTAATTTAAATTGAATTATGTCTGTCCAGACAACTCCATATCAGAAATAATCTTTGTCAATGCATGCCTGAAACGTTTATCACAAGAGCATTCATGTGCCACCAGGATTTGTTGCTAATCACTTGAATAACAGATGTGAAGGAATATCGAGGTGCCTGGATTCCTTTTGAAGTACATGTGTTTATTCAAATCCCTGACTTCAGAGTCCTCTTGCACAGTATACACTAGGCTTTAAATTATGAATTTTGCACCAGTTTAAGAACAGCGACAGACCAACATTGTTTCAAAAAGATTGAAAAAGCCATCATCACATAAACAACACTTTGTTTTGTAATATTCCAGCCACGTGAGTGGTTAATAACAAATGTGGGACTAAAAATGTAAATATTTTAGGAAGATATGACTGGTGTCATTTGACTGTTGTTTTCAGCCCTGGTGTGTGAAACCCCCCTTTGCCGTAATGCTCACCGGTGATAAGGAAATTCCCATGCTCTTCCAAAGCCTCACTGTACTTGCGGACCACATGATTCAAGCCGAGATCAAGTTCATAGAAGGTGAGAGTCTGTTGCGTGTTAGCGGCAGCTTCCCCTGTTGGATCATTGTCAGCTTCCTGGAAACATCAAATACCACAAGATCAGATGTTTAACACAACAACAATAAGAGGTTTGTAAAATATGGTTTAATATGCCAAGCAAATGATTCTCATTAAAATAAACACATGTGCTGAGATCAGAGGTGATAAATCTTTCTCCAGTGAAAGTCAGAGAAGAGACATGACATACTCATCACATCTACAGCAACCTGTAATCTAACAAGCCTATGTGTGTGCTCTTCAAGTCTTAACTTTATTTTAGTGAACTCACCTCATAATCCATTTCTAAACAGGCAAACATGGGATTTTCAAAGCCAACATCAACTCCGACAACATGGTACACCAGTGTGTTTGCTTTATGGGCTTCCAGTGGAGAGGAGATGGTCAATCTTGCAGCAGCATCTCTGTTTAGAATATAAACCAACTTCTGTTTCTCGATTGCACCTAGACAGGCCAAGGACAATAAACATTGAAAAAGTTAAATTAAACTTACAATACTGGCTTAACTCATGCTTTTTCAAAGAATACAAGATATATCATTAACGCTTCTGAGCACACCTCTGATAATGCATAATGTCAGATTATTCCGTAAATCAATTCTCTCAGCAAAGCATGAAATACCAGCAGAACAGTTAAAGTATCAATATTAAAAACTATGAAATGGGCTAGGTTTCATCTGCTTATGAGCTACCTCCCTGCACGCTGAAGGTGTTAAAGGTAAGGACTAGTATACCGTTTCTTTTGAGATTTACTCTGATGTATTCTGTACCCCTCTACTTTGAGTGACTCAGGTCACTCACTACACATTTATTTACAGGCTGTCATTTACAGTTTCTGACTTGTCTACAACAAACCATACAGTTACATGTGAAAGGAAAAATATATTAACAAAGCTATGTAGCATTACATCTACTGTATTATGGATTTTCGAAAATAACTATTTGAATTAAAAGTTTACCTATCATGAAAGCTCTGCCTTTTGGGTCGACAGCCAGGAACTGTCCAGGAACGATGCGCCTACAACCGCTCTTGCCAAACGTTTCCTGGTGGATCTTCTCAAACATGTTTTTGGATGGATGATATTCCAGGATTACAATACGACCACTGTCACTCCCAATAACTATGTAATCTAGAAAGACACAAACAAGCATAAATATACAACATACAAAGATAATAGCTGTAACAGGCAAACGTTTTTTTCTTAAAATCCATAATTTAAACTTACTTCGGAGAGGTAAAGAATAAGATCAAACATGCTCAAAACTTTCACATTAAAAAAAAAAATCAAAACATGCATCTTTATCATTACATCAATTTGTCTAAAGGAAATATACATTCTGGGTGCTTAAAAACAGTACAGTATGATCCACATTTAAAGCCAAAAAACACTAAGAGCATGAAACCTTTTTAATGTACCTTTAGTTCCACCAGTGAGTCTGAATGCCATTAGGGACCTTATGATGCCAAACACCTCCATTGTGAGGAGGGTGTGCACCTTTCCAGTGTTGGCATCAGGACGCAATAATTCCAAAATCTTTCCCCTGGAAACAACTATCTCCTGCATCTTTGTTCCTATCAAAACAGAAACAAACAAAAGCATACATAGCAAACATATTTACGTGTCAGATAGAGGTGTAATAGCCGAGAAATGAATTAAGCAGTATTTTCTTTTCATTCAATTATGTTCTCTACTCCCAAAGCATGGCATGCAAGTCTTACTGTGTTAAAAATTACTTAGTTGATAAACGGTCACCTTATACAAACTACATTAGCAGAACACCATTGAAAATTGAGGTTCAGCGATTTAGAAATAAGGCCGTCTCAATCTAGGAGCATGTAGCTACTTTTATATCAATTTTACCTAATACCGGAGCAAAGAACATACAGTGGGCATGAGGCAACAGTGTAATGAGTGCATGTTGTTGAATATCTTCTGAACCCAGTTTTATTTTCAAAATGTTTTACTTAAATGTAGACTATTTGATCAAATGAAACACATGCTGCAATCAGAGATGTATCTTTCTCCAGTGAAAGTCAGAGAAGAGACATGTCAAACTCATCACATTTACAACACTTTGTTGTGTCTCATAATGCTTTGCAATCTTCTAGCCATGCGAGTGCTTGATAACAAATCCATGATTAATGATGTCAATATTGTTGATATCTGACTTACAACAGTGCAATGTGTGCAGTACTCTCTGGAATATGTTGATTTCATCTCACTGGTGAGCAATGAAATGCAAACAATCCAAAACAAACACAAATTACCTGGCACATTATTCCAACAGGCAAAAAGAGAATCTACCAATAAGCAACTCAACAAGCGCACTAAACTAATTGAAAAGAAGCTGTGACAAACTCAGACTAACTAATGCACTGAAGGGGAGATCTGCAGTACAAGGGGTAGAACAAACGCACCTGAGAAGTTTCCATGGATGGCATGGGTGATGCCAGTGGCACGCTGCAGGGTGATGTTGTAGAGAAACATGTCTCCCTTTCTGTGGCTACCCCAAAAGGTGCTTCTAGGCCAGCAAAGAGAGCGCCAAGGCCAGCTCAAACCTGAACACAAACGAAAATGCAACAGTATATTGTTAACAGTCTGGCTAAATGTAATATTGCAGGGTAAACTAGTGCTACGGCAATTTCTAGTCACAAGTTCACCGGAGGCAAACTATTGACAAATAAAGGGCCATAGGCAAACGGCTTAGTTACACTGCAGATTAAGTCGTTTGTGAAACCGTTGACCAATACGTGCTTTTTAAATAAACAGTCAAATGCCTGCCAAACATTAATTGTTACTGTTCATACACTAGCAACCGCCGGGTACTACCAGCAGCTAGCTAGCGGAGATTACAGGGCATTAGCTTAACAAACAATAAGCTAACTTCAACTTACGATTTTTGATCGCTAAGCTAACCCTTTGGTTGTGGTTTCGAAAAAATAGCGTCAACTATTCTCATTGCCTGCGAAATATTCGTTCAGAGACACTTGTTTAGCCTGCACGGCCTTTAAGCTATATGGTATTGAGCGGGCTGAAGGAAGTCCATTCATACAAATCGCCACCTCTGCCTGACGCGTCTCACGCCTTGCATCTACATTAATGAACAGCGTTCGCATTTTGCATACATACCGAGTGCGTTTACTTGCGCAAACCCTGTAAAATTGAAGAATAAAATAGTTACCGGTTTCTTAATTATGATGACTCGGATTTCGGATGGATAAAGTTTCATTTACATCAAGAGTTTCTGTGCATCTCCGGAAGCCAACGTTGAGCCGCCGTTCAGGGGTCCTTCCTCTGACCTAACGTCGTCATGGCAGGCGGCCGACACAGTGCCTGACAGTAATGATGCACGGTGCCTGCGATAGTAAGTGTGCAGTAGTGACACATTTCCAGCAGAGCTCGACAAAGACCTCAGAACGACTCTTTTAAATGGGTTTAACGTCAAGAGGATACCCCCCACTATATCAAAATCGTGTTCTAAATTTAAATTACATTGCTTAAAATCCACATTGGACTTACTCGTAGAACTTAGACATTAATATGCATTTCAATTATTTGTATATGCAATTCATTTGGTGATTAACGTCAAGATGTTCTTTTTTCAAATAACATTGTCAAAGCGGAAGTGAGGCTGCAGCCCTCGATTTTCACAGTAAAAGCTTTATTGTGTGAAGTGTTATGTACATCGGCAGTGTACAACAAAGTTACATATATTGTCATTTGACATGTTTGAAGTTTTGTCTCAGCTCATGCTTGCTTACAGTGTCACTGTCGGGCACCAAAGCAAAGGCAAGATAGCAGACATCACTTGTATTTACAAGATATCAACTGTCTTTAAATGTATTATGTATTATAAGCGTTATGGACAGGAATTCCAAAAATCAATCAATTAAATTAAATATTTTTAGTCTGGTTAATTACTCTGTAGCAGTCATTTCCTTAATTGGGAGACAAATGAAAAAAAGTGTGATTTGATGGTGGAGCTCATGCCTGATTCTTACCAATCAACAGCTATTTTATGTATTTATTACTGTTGAGTAATCATTGTAACAACTGTTTTAATGCAGTTAGAAAATAACTGTGGGTTAGGGTTAACAGTGCTACTTCAATTTAGACACCGTAACTACTATAACGTTATTTTGACTTCAAGACTTTCATGCTCCCACAATTGTTTATGTAATAAAAATCAATGAAACATGGTACAATTTACATGTGTATATTGAGATTCTACACTTTAGTATGTCAGAGGTTGTGCACATGACAAACAATATTTCCTTCAAGTGCGATTCAAAGTAGGCAACTGGACTGGTTGAAGATTTCTTGAGACGTTTCATCCCTCATGCGAGAGTTAACTAGCTGCTGGAAAGGTTCAGGTATTTATCCTCTATGAGAAGAATAGCTAATCATAGGATGAGTACCTAATTGTGTTAAACTTGCAGGTCGTCGGCCAACTGGCAACGACAGACAATATTTCCTTATTCATTTTTACTGGGGTATGTTTGGATGCTTTCCCCGAACACATACACATTGTAACATGTCACTAAAAGTATGTTTTGTTTTGTTTTTATCAAAGCTCATATGCTGACCAGCCTGACCTGGCTGTAGAAACATTTAGGGGAAAAGTAAAGGCTTAATAAATCTGTTCAAAATAGTCCTGAGACTTTGATGATGCTCAGCGGGGAATATGTTGCTGTGTTAACTAAGAAACTGTTTTTGATGGGCCTGGCATGTTTGATAACTCATAAAAAACAGTTTCTACAAAAGTACCTATTGCAACAGGAAATCTCTTTTTGACAAATATTTTTTCCAACCGTCAATAGTAACAAGCACGTACTAATACCTTCCAGCAGAATAGGTATGTGTGTGCGTGCGTGTTACTTACATACCAAAATGACAAAATCTCATCAAACAACGTTGACAAAGACGGCAGCCTTCACGAGACTATTTTGTAATCGTGAAAAGGTACAACAGGAAGTTGTATGCCAGTGAGTGGTGGTCTGGAGGACCGTCCCTCACAGGAAGACAGCAGCCGACACCGCCTCCTGCTGCTCCTCGCGGCCGTACCTCTCTCCACTATCTCCTTCTCTTACTGGACCTCTTATCATCACTCTTGTTTTTTTTCGGTAAGTGGGTCTCAGCCTCCTGAACATCTGGTAACCGTTGCTTCCTATATAGCCAGGTCGAAGCGGTTAATGTTTGCCCGCCCCCCCCAACACCCCAACATTAAAACTGTATAGTCGAAGTCCATTTAAAACCCCCTTGTTCGTGTTTTGGCTTTGCGCCCAGGAAGACAGAAGAGTGGAGGGAAAAAAATCCCTCACACAGGACATTTACATTCAGGCAACGTGACTGCATGCCAAGAGCGACCAGTACCGCTAGATGCCTGAAATTATCATCAGCAGCAGCGAGAGCGAGGAAGAGAGAGAGCGGGGGACCGGCGGTGTGAAACAAGGCTGGACTGAGATTTCACCTACAAGTACATCTGATACAGAAAGGTGAGCGTTTCATTTTGATACCGCCTAACCATGTGTGGTGGGGGCTCTCACACACACACACACACACACACAGCCGTATGGAACGGTCAGTGACGTGTTGGTAGCGGTGATGAAGAGGCAGGTCTCGCTCTGCTCCTCCACCGTCTGATGATGACGGTGCTGGTGGTGGAGCAAGCAGAGGTCACTTCCCTTCTGACCAACAACATCCTCCCTTTGTGTCCTCCCTTTGAGCTATCTTTTCTCAACCCTTCATTTCATAGCCTAACTTAACAAAAACAAGTATAATTGTAATATATAGAGGAACTACTGCAGAGAAACACCCTGTTGAGGGAACACAAGGAGATAGTGAGGTTTCGGCTTACGTGCTGCTGCACTTGTATTTTCCCAATAAATGATCCGGTGAGTGGAGAACATGTGCAGCAGCAGTGAACTTTATTGTTCTAACATTTTCATCCAGAGTGACAACAAAAGCAGCGACTTGGCTAGAGTTTGACATTTAAATATCCTTCTCCCCATGCTCTCCTGCTCTCCCCATCGTCATCCTATTCTTCCGAGTCACTTTTCTTCCCTTTGTACATCTTCCACCATCTTCTCTTTTACGTTATTCACAAATTTACAACCATCAGCCCTTATCCCTACTTCCTCCTCCTCTGCCTTGCCTTTTGTTCCTCTCATCCTTCCCCTCATTCATCTCTCTGTCTCTACCTTTTCCCCTCCATTGATTTGCCTGCTGGCGTTGCTAAGAGACAACACCATTTGGAATGCTCTGTAGAATGGAGTAGATGGAAGGGCATCTTCTCGTCGTTTTTCTTTCGGTACAGTTCTCAATCAATGCACGATTTATGAAATATGATTTGTTAGTCAACTACTGTCTGGAGTATACTGACATGCGTTAGCAAAATACAAACATATGACTTTGATATGCAGGTATGCGGTGAAGAGTTTCCCCCGGAGTCTGGTCCTACTGTATATGTCAAATAAAGCTTGTTTGTTGTGCATAGACGCATCCAGATACCCAGCATGATAATAAAACAGTGAAAATGGTTTTGAGTGTGCTATTCAGTTTTGGTAGATTTGGCTGTAAATAATAATTATCTTTATTATTTATTTATCTGATATCAAATACTCTTGTGTGTTAACTGACTAAATATTTGCTATATAAGGGTGAGTCATGGCTGTCATGTTCAGATATCTTCTTTTATCTGTTTTATCCAACAATACAAATAAACTAATCTATCCATAATCTAATGTTCAAGTTATTGATCAGAAAGAAAGCAGATGTTTTGTTAAATGTAACTCTCTTACACAATTTTACCAAGGCCATCCAGATAATGGAGGACCCACAGGCTAGAAAACAATGTGCGTATATGCTGTATCTAGGTTCACTTGTGGTAGTTTTCTTTAACTTTATGCATTTTAATAGGTCCTATGATAATGTACGCATGTGCTACCACACAAGGTGAGTATCCAATGCCTGCAATACTGAAATTCCCAATCTGGAATCCTTCTTTGCTTTGAAAGAGGCTTAGATGCTGCCTCTCCAAAGCAGCCCTGGTTTTGTAAGCCCTCCTCTATTCTAATTTCATGGTTGTGTTGACAGTGTTTAGTGTGTTTTGTCATGGCCTCACATAGCACCATCGAGTTGAGAGAATCTTTGGCTTCAAGATCCAGTTTGTCACATTTTCGTCACGATTCTCTCAATTTAATTTTTAACTTTAGGATTTTTCACATACACACTGGTAAAACAGTAAGGGCAGTAAGAGTGTGTGCATGCAAAATGTATGTGCGAAATCCAGGGATGTTTCAAGACACTGTGGGGGCCCCATGCAAAAAAAAACAAAGCTTTTGACAGCGCAAGTAGCAGTGGGAACCCTATTAGGGGGTTCCCGAAGTGTCATTGCAGCGTCTTCTACATGGCAAGACATTTAAGGGGGTTTCAAGTTGTCGTTGCTGTGGACCAATGTAAACATCTGTCTTTGGGGACCCCTTCTAGCTTGGGGCCCTAGGCAATTGCCTAATTTGAGGAAATTACTGTTTATGCATGGAAATGCAGGAAAAAACACTACAAATGTGTGTGTGTGTGTGTGTGTGTGTGTGTGTGTGTGTGTGTGTGTGTGTGTGTGTGTGTACAGTTTACAAATCTATTTGAGAGACAAAGTTGAGCATGTTCAGCATTTACACAGGAACATGAGACGTCAGCTGACAAACTAAGCACAGAGACAAGAGGTTGCTAATAGGATTTGTACCTTTAAACCCAGCATGCACAAACACACACACACACACACACATACTCCCCTCATTATATCCCCGCTAAACTCGGAGAATACTGAGAACAGATTTGAAAAGTAATCCCTTCTCTTGAACAACATGAGTCGTTTCAGGGTCTGTGACCAACCAATGGGAGCAGTGCCCTCAGAGTCGGTAGACAGCAGCTGTGTTAACTGTTAATATGCTGACTCTAAAAGAATAAATGTTTTTTCACTTCTGAACACAAATACCCACAAATGCAGTTCTTCTGGAGCAGTGTTTCATGTGGGACAGAAGGGCTCTTTTTGCAGAGGCCTTTGGCCTTTCTAACACAGAAAAGTTATACCTCTCTGATGGAAAGGATAAAACCCCAAAAGCATATTATTGGCACTTGTTTTAGTAGTTTTATTGCATTGGGATTCCAACTCAAAGTGTTGGTGCCGCTGTTCAGAGTGTGAGTGCTTTTTGTAATATAACTAGATGATGTGATCACTCTTGCAGAGTGAAAACTGGCAGGACAAGGCAGGAATTAAAAATATTTCAATACTGTGTTTGCCATAAAGGTTACTCTGTGGCTATTCATCCAAAAGAAATGACTTAAGTCCTTTTTAGGCCGAGCAATCCACAATCAAGGTTAGAAGTTTAAATTCAAATACAAGTTATAAAGTTGTTCACTGACGCTCAGCACAATGTGTGTGTGCAAATCTGTATGTGACAGCAAATCTAGTGCTTAATGAGCTGGAGAAAATGCATGATGTGGGTCCTGTGTATACATTGCCCAGAAGTAAAAAGCCCTACAGTAAAAATAACTTTACAGGCCTTCATGAAGGAAGTGCGCTGCCTAAAGGCGTTCTATTTTGCACGAATAAAAAAAACCCTGCAGCCTTTGAAACCTCATGTAGCAACAAAGAAAGGATTTTATCCTCCTCATAAGCTCACAATCAGGCACAGCAGTCCAGAATAATCCTACCATTTTAAACTACTTACACTAAATGTGTATTCCTTCACACACACACTTATGAGCACACATGCAATCCAATTATCTTTATCACATATATGTAAATCCTTTAGTCAAACAGGTATTTGAATCAACACGAAGGCCACTTGTTTTCAAACCAAACCAAAAAATACATTCTAGCACATTGTACTGTTGTGAATATAAATTGCATTACCTGCTTACATACAAAGGGTAGTAGTGTGCACTCAGCTATAAAACATAAGTATAACTGACCAGCCTGATCATGCACCTAGAAGGTGGCGTCATCGATGTTATATGCAGTGGCAGGACTCAGGGGCCATTTCCAGTCTTGTCTAATGAACTAATCAGGGAAAGCCTCTTCTAGGTTAATGTGATACCCAGGGAACAGACAGAGTTTTAATAGAGCCACTCAAATCTTACTGTGTTAGATTAAAGTCAATTCGATACGACTTATCTTCTTCTTCTTCTTTTATTCTCCTGCTCCTTTTGACAGTCCTTGTCACTTTTGGTCTAGAGGGATTTCAAACTGGGTTAACACATAGGTCATCCTATTGATACAGCCTCAAAAAACATTACATTCTCTAACTTTGCTCCTCTCCACCAGTACTACTCACAATGGTAGAGGGCTCAGTTTCACAATACACCCACAGGCAACATTCACAGAATTAGTAAGGAGATGCACAACATATGGACTAACATTCATTTTACTGACAGGAAGGCTCTGGTGATAGACTTGCTTTGTATGAGACAGGTGGCTTGGTAACAGATGCACTTGATTCTAACCAAAAACGGCTTGTTCATAGACTGGATTAGACCCAGAAAACTTTGGGTTTGTTAATGTGTAAGCAGGTGTAGTCTCCCAGGAGTATGTGATCTGTGCTGAGTGTGTATATTAGTCGAGATCTATATATGAATCGTTCATATGATATTGCAATGTTATTTATTTAAATAGTCTTTAAAAGTACCAATGTTACTGAACATCATCTACCAAAGTATGTTTTTAATGTTGATGATGATGTACACAGAGAATAGTGCTGTATGCTGTAATGGTGGATAGTTTTGAGCAGTGCATTATTGCACAACAGTTATGATCTTCTAAATTAATTTGGCTACAGCTGTTTTAACCTTGTATCCATTTGATGTGGAGCCAAGCAGACTGTGGCCTGGCTGGATTCATTGTGTCAGGTTTGAAGAAAATCAATAATTTCCATCATGCTGGAAGTAATTGCAGTCTGATCTCATGCTGGGCATATGGCAGTTTTACACACAATCACTTGGTGATATGTTGATGCTGTACTTTAGGGGGAGGAATCTGCAAACCAACCATTTCAAATAAAAATGGAAGGTGCATCACAGATGGTAGCTTCCCCCATATTGGATACTTCAGTTCTCCATTGCCGCCACCAGCACTTTTGGAGGTGCGAGATCATCTGCTCAGTTCAGTTTAAACTTGAATAACACATTTTTTCTGTCACTTTATGCCTTTATAGTGCAGTTATTCAGTTCAGTACTGTGTAATTGAACTGCACAAAGTAGTGTTTTCTCTGGTGTATCCTTTGTGTCTTTTTCCAGTATTTTTTTGATTAAGCAGGCCTATAATGGCTAGATGGTCATGAAGCTTTTAAGAAATATTATGGACTAAAAGCACCAATAAATACAGATAGCTTTGTAAATACTAGATAGCTTTGTTTACTGATATATAGATCTCGACTAATATACACTGACTGAATTGTCCTATATTGCCTGCCAGAGTTGATAAGTTGGAAGTGGTGGTAGCAGGGATGTGTTGGGTCATGGGAGATATTTAAGACCTGCTATATGTCCCCCCTACGCCCAGAAATGTAAAACCTGAAGCGCTCATGTCACTGATTTCCATGCCCTTCTCTATATCTTCAGTATTTCTCAGTTAATCAGACTTGTAAAGTATAATCTGACAGCTCTGCTTCTCGAGGTAAAAAAAAAAGTCTTTCTATCCTTTTTACCTGTCTATCTGTCTCTTTGTTGCATGGCAACACAGATGAAACCAGTTCTTGGGGCTTCTGTCTGTCAAGTGTTCCTTCATCTCATCTGTCTGCCAAAAACCTTCTCATCCCTTTGTCTTTTCTCACCGAGTCATCAAGAAATGTCTAGGCTAGTTTATCCACCCAAGAAGTACACATAGTTCATTGTGGTTGAAAATGCATGAAACAAAAGCTGTGAGATGTATACTATGCGTACGCAAACAAACAAGTTATGGTTTACAATTACACCCTCTCCGAGGTTGCAGAAATGGAAACCACTTTCCTATTGCCAGAGATCTTTCTAATCCTGTCATGAATGATTCAACGTGGTTTACCGCTACTCCAAAATAAATAATAAATAAACACTGTCAAATCTGACTAATTCTGACTAAAAAGACATACAAATACCACAGTGTGTGATTTTATTGTAGCGATGTGGAAAAGAGGTTGTCACATAGTAAGCCACTATTGTGTACTAAATATGAGTGACTTTCTGTGCTTCTAATTGTGTAGAAATATTATGCCCTCAGGGACATAATGGTGTTCTTGTGCTTCACTTATACCAGACACGACTCACTGTTTATAAGTACACTGCCTTTTGTCAGAGCCACAGTTTCTTTATCAACTCTGATCCATGCAAACTGTTCCTTCAACTTATTCTGAAATACATACCTCTCACTAGTTGACATTGCCTCTGACTCACACAGCATATTCTTGGAAATAAAAGCTATCCAAAAGCAGCTGTCCTCTTACTTTCTCTTATGTTGTGGCAGTTAGGAAGGACATGTTTTACCTTAGATGTATTTGCTCTCTCTAAGTTTATCTTATCACTTCATTTGCAGAGGATTCCTTATATAGTACAACATAAACACACATTTGCTTACATAGGAAAACTGTATTCATATTGCACCACAATATACCCCCTGATCATATCAGTCAGCAGCAGCAGCCCCAGCACTCAGATCCCTGGACACCCTCCTGCAATTGGATGCACCAGACATTTGTTGTTGGTATATATTTGTGTGTGATGGCATCTATTGTACACAATGGTGTCAGCATGGATGGAAGAATACTTCTTGCCACCTGTGCAAATGGTAGATATGAGATGGGCACACTTGGAATGATAATATTGTTTACACAGCTTAGATGACTTCGGATATCACTGCTGGATTGTCATGGAGCACCCAGACAGCTCGCTCAGGCTTCTATGGAGCGAGGCTTACACTTTGCATCAAGGGCTGGATTCCAAAGCAGTGTCATTCATTCTTGCGTTTAGATGGATAGCCTCTGCAGCAGTAGCAGCTGGCACTAGGCCTCGGGACTAAGAACTCTCCTCCTGGTCCTCCCGTTTGTATTCCTCTCGTCTCTCTCTCTATAGGACTGAGGGCTGATGGAGAGGAAAGGAAGGGAAGAGGAAAAGCCCAGAGAGACACTAGCAGGCGCAGCAGGGAGAAGGGAGGGGACTGAGACAAGTGGCTGGTTCATTCTCTCTGTGTTGCTAAAAATGAAGGAGCACCATATAAAGGCAGACATGCCATCTGTGTGCTTTGGCAGGCGTGTCCCCTGCACCTTCGTGATGACTGGATTGCTTTAAACTTTAAGCTCATAGGCCGTTCTAAACTCATTCACTCAGTCCTTGTTGTTTTTATCCCGCTAACATATTTAATATATGATTGGACAGATGCTTTTTTTAGGGAAGGGAAGTAGCGCCTGGTCAGTAGTTAGCTCAAGGGTATGCTTTTAGACTAGTTACATATCACAATGAAAAACAAAAATGTATTTATTTATTTTAAAACACATACGCAGTGTAGCTCACGTCATGAATGTTCAGCACTTAATGCCCCAATTATTTAACAACCCCATGATATCCCCTCAGGGATTTCACAGTCTCTGCCGCTGTTGAAGAACTGTGAAGCCCACGGCGAAGATTAAACATTGAGCAGGGGGGAGTGTGAACAAATCTGCTTGTGACAGCAAGGGTGTGAGTGATCAGAGAAAGTTAGGTGAGAAAAGAGAGAAAGGTATAAGGCAGTGCAGGACGTTGTCATGACTGTGTGTCCGAGATAAAGTGTTGGCATGAGATACGTGTGTGTGTGACAGTAGCTGTGTGATAGTGAGCAATGCTGGACAAAAAATCTGAAGAAAGTTGTTACAGACATAACAAAAATACTTTATAGCATTGATCGTTTTTTTTTATAGAGAAAAAAAAGAGAGGAAAGAGAAAGTATGGATTTTTGAGGATTTATACTGTTAATTTACTTTCCTACATTACAAAAATAAGCTTACTTAATAAGTCTTACATTTATGATGCATGGACAGTCGAATTTGCAATGCAATTAATATGAAAATCCCCTAAACCCTTACATATGGGGCACAAAGTGGATGATGAAGGGTGGATGGAGGCACAAAATTGAGCCAGGGGATGAAAGTTGGAGGAAGAGATGATTGTGTTTTGGTCAAAGGCTGCTTCGAAGAAATCGTAGTCCTTTTACTTGAGAGTAAAAACGATAAAAAATAGGATATCCATTTATTTACATTTGGATGAACTCATTAATTCTTTGTTTTACAGAAAGTTAAATACAGTTTTTTTAGGTTCCAAGTTTCCTTGTGGAGTTGTTTAACCACCAATAGTGGTTCATGTTGTTAAACAGTCTACATTTCTTCTACTATTGTGTTGTTAGATACATTGTTTCGGGCAAGATGTGCCGACATAGGTAGTGGAGAAGAATAATGCTGTGACTACATAAATATTTTATCTCCCATCACTGTGCTAAAAATGACATTTTGGCATCTGTGTCCTTTGTGAGTATGACAAACCAAGAATGATGGATAGAAGTTAACAGTTGTATATCATTGGTTCTCTATATACGGAAGACCATCTGATTAGAAATTGTAGGACTTTTCAGCAAATTTGGAAATAAATGAGAGAGCACAGTTTTTCCAGAAAGCACTGTCACATTAAATCAACAAGTTTACTCATTAAGTTCCAACTTAATTAGCATTCAACACATTTCCTTATGAAAACTGTAAGTCAAGTGCATTCATCCTACATGGTCTGATAAGATTTTGGTGTGATTCCAATATATTATTATTATTTTATATTATAACGTGATTTGACACAGCCCTACTATCTAATTAAATGAAAGCGAAGGCATTACTTCGTGCCTAAAAACGAAGTGAGTTACTTTCTAAGTTTGAATTTGTTTGTGTGTGTGTGTATTTATGCGTGTCTGCATGAACTGGCTTCAGGCAGCCAATAATTTCTGCACAACATAGCTGAAGTTCTTAAAAGAACATTTGTTTGATAGTTTTGTCAGTAACAATAACAAAGAAAACTGTACAAGCAGGCTCTTTTATATTAAAACTTCAATTAACAAAACAAACAAAAACAATGACGGTTGCTGCAGCCGTATGTAATTCGTAGTTAACAGGAAAAATACAAAGATACTTGCAAGTACAATTGAAACAAAAAACAAAGCCTTTGTAGTGTTGTGTGGAAATTTAGATTGGAGGAAGCTAGAGGTGGAAGACATAACAACACAATTATTTGGTAATTACTTGGTACCAAAACAAACAGCAGCAACAAAAGCGTCTGCCCAGACTTTGAAACTGAGCCTCCCCTGAACTCTCAACCCCATACAAAGTCATAGATCTTCACAGCCATTGATTAAGATAAAAAATAATGTTTGCTTTATGTTGTGATATTTATGGATGCCGAAATGAGATCCTGACCTTTAATCAGCATTTCTGTTGTCGTTTGTAGAGGGCTTACCGTAACAGATTCCTGATAAAAGAATAACAGAAAAAACACTTGAACAAATAAAGGCTTGGCCAAGGAAACTCTTGTCATTAGATAAACATATGTGCCCCGTGTGGCCTCTTAAATAGTTAAATTACAATTAGAATTGCGCATCGTCCCACACAAACATGCACATGCAAACACAAGCAAGCCAGGGGAAACTTGACCTCTGCATTTTACCCGTCTGTGGCGCATGCAAGGCCACAGAGCAGTGGACAGCTGAGAGCGTCCGAGGAGCAGATGGGGTCAGTGCCTTGCTCAAGGGCATTAGAGGTGGCGTCTCCTTTGTTAGTGGCGGGGGGTGTGCATCCTTCCAGATGGAGACCACCTCGACTGGGCCTCGAACCGACATTCTCACTTGGTCCTCTTTCTCTGGCAAACCTACATATTAAGGCGTGTTTATATGACACACAAATCCCCTCACACAATATTGGAGACAGTCCAATAACAGTCAAGTGTTACTTATTTGAATTCCTCCAGCAGAAAGATGTCTGATGTGTTTAATTAGCCACTGGGGAGCTATTGCAGGGCTATATCTCTCCCCCCCCCCGGGCCTGCTGAGTTAAGTCCAGCCAGCTACATTATAGTGTGCACATTTTGCGACCAGTAGCCTCCACTTCAGAACAATGCAAGATGCCAGAGCAATCTGCTCTCATCTATTATGTATGTTTGTATTTGAGTGTGAGCCTGCAAGAGGTTATGTCCAGCCAAGTAGAGATTGGAAAGTAATCCTCAATGATTGACCAAAAAACCCATTAAGAATTGTAGTGATTAACAGGAGACTTACTCAAAAATATGTGCCTCTCCTACAAGCAGATTCTTCTTTAAAGGAAACCTTTAACTGCTACCGTTTGGTTTGACCCCTCCAATATTTCCTCCCTATTATTTGCCTGCCTGTAATGCTGAAGAAATGTTGAGCAATTGACTTAATCTTTGGAAAACAAAATGACTCCTCATGAAACAAAGTGGATTTACTCTCGACCCCGTTCAAGGATGTCATTGGTGATGTTGTTACAGTATGTCCTTGCCACTCTCTAACTTCTTGAGCTGAGAATGTGCTGCTCTGATGAAACTTCAGAGTTGTTCCTCAGTATGCAAATTCCCATCTGGTGTGATTATCTTTGTCAGTTCCTGAGACCTCTGGGAAAAGTAACAGTGCTTTCATCTTCATCGTCATTCCCACCTACCTTGTTAACCTCGAAAAACACAAAGGTCCATGAATAGAGGAGTTTTTGTAGCTTACAAAAGAAGAGAATTTTGTAGCTTAACTACTCATAGAATATTGATTGCATTAATGATAAGGGTGTAGCCATGAAGAAATCCATTGTTGTTATACAACAGCTTGATGAAATTACACATACATATATGCTATGTAATGCATCCAAGGTATTGTCAGCGTCAAACATTAGGGATCAGCAGGATTTTAGCAACAGTATATATAACACACATACACACTTTGACCACTCTTGATGCTAAACATGTACAAGACAATGCTGTCCAATACAGCAGTCCTGGGATCTTCTATCATTATGATGCATGGGAAGGAGAGGAAGGGGGGGAGGAATGACATAAATTGTGAACTGGCAGGGAAAGAAAAAAACAAAAGGAATGCAGGACATGCATGGCAGTGAGAGTAGAAGAAGAAGAAAGAGATAACTGGAAGCCTAATCCAGTTTCTTGTAATATATTCTCTGAAGGGGAAAAATAGTGATACATGAAAAGTAAAAAGGGTAGCAGTTGTTCAGAGAAATGGCTGGATTTAGTGATGATTGAATTTTCTATTTATAACCCCCCAGCAGAATAGTAAAAACAACTCTCGGTTAAGATTTTTTTTTGCAGATTAGTTGTGTTGGATTCCATTCAAATCAACTGGCGTGCAAATATATATATACAGGATCATATAGGAGTGTCTGTTAGCTGTACCATTTTCCAGGTAAGGTGACTAAGGAGTTACTTTGCCATTGTTCTCTCTTCTAATTATAGACATGCTGACACCACTAAGCCAGGACCATGCAGATAAAATGTAGACACATCCTATTGACTTACACCAGCTTCTTTTGTCAGGTGTAATTTATGTGACTTTATGTTCTTTGAATGATCAGATTTTAATTACTTTTTTTCAAAGAAAATCAGACTGCCCTTGATTGTGCTAATTTCTCAATGTTTTAGGTATAAAGACACTAAATAAACGCAGTATATATATATATATATATTTTTTTTTTTTCTGACGATGGTTGTTGTAGCAGGTATGCTCTCTTCTTAGAAAATTATAGACTTGATTTCAGAAGTAAAAGCACTGAACCATTGTTTGCTGCCTTGAAACAGTAAGATAAATCAAATGCTCTTGAATAAAAAATAATTAATTTACAGAGAAATCCATAAGAAGATAGGGTTTGACAAGTAGGAAAACATGCATTGTGAAATTGTATCATAAAGTGGTTTCTGACAATTAAATATTAAGAACTAGATTTTTTCAGCGTTTCTGCAAAATTATAGTGTCTGTATGACACAATTAACTGAGGATGGAATTATAGAATAATCTCTTTCCATAGAATAGAGATAGTGGGTTTCCATGGCTACAGCCCAGTTGCAGACTGAGGCTCTCTTGCAGTTTATCATGTGATGATGAATAACGCATTATCTTTTTTTTTAACTGGCTGCCCTTTGTGCCCTTTGACTATTTTCTCATCTTGCCATATTTGATTTTATGTCTTCAGTTTCTCCAATAACTGTGTCACTTGAGCCTGGCCATGGCTTTCTGTCTTCTTTTCAAGATAGTCAGCATCATGTGAATAAATACATAGTTCCACCTTGCTGTGGAAGCTGTTTCTTTTCGTGTTTTTTAATGGAGAAAATAAATTAATGTCTCCAGTGTTGTCTGGGGTGATAAACTGGGAGAAGTAAGTGCTGGCAGGGTGAAAGAGAGTGCATAGCAGATATACTCACTGCAGATTATATATCACATTAAACTAAGACTGTCCATTGAAACATGCATCCATAATTTATGCTGATGGAGAACACGGGCTCTCTTCTGCGAAATAACAGTGACGCATTGCTATTGCTAAATGCCACACACAGGTACCCAGGATAGTGAAGGTGAGGAAGAGAGAGTAGGAAGAGGTACATGAGGTACCTGGAACAGCCAAAATGGCTGGGATGAAAAAACAATGACAAATTACACCATGATAGGTTAAGAGAGTATACATTCAGGAAAACAAAACCTGTTTGAACTTTAAAAACATCTCTGCTATTAACGACACCAGAGAGAGCAAGGAGGACAAGATGGATGTGTGAGGAATGTGTCAAACTTAGCATTAAGCACCTGTAATGACGGCAACAATCTTTGATCTTTCATCCTCAAAAAAACAAATCTGGTTATAATTATTGGAGGAGGTGAATGTGAGTACCGGGGAAATAATCTGAGACAAATTGTGGTGGGGTGGTGGAGGAATAATTTGTGATTTGGAAAAAGTAGTCGAAAATGCTCAGTACTAGTTGCTAATGACAGATGTTTCTTCAGCAGGTTTGTGCTGATGGCGTATTTTAAATAGGGATGATGAGAGGATAAGAGACAGGAAAATGGGTTGGGGAAGGAGACGCTGGTCAACTTAAGCGATTTGACCCTTCCAGATAGGTTAGAAGCAATGCGTTTGGCGATGGTGGCAGGGAGAGCGATTCAAGTAATTAAAGTTTTTAATTAAACCTGGAAGCAAAGTAACACTGATGCAATACTACACCATATATGCATGTAAATCCAAACACTGAAGCACAGGCTAATGCCAAACATGGTTTTGCAGGTCACAGAGCAGCTGCAAATGATTGAAAACAAGATCTAGAGTGGATTTCATATTGCTGCTTGTTGTGTATGCGGGGTTTTTCTTTGCATTATGCCTCAGTTTTTTCGAACCATCCAGGGGATGTTAAAGCAAAAGCAGTTTTTCCTGGATATACATATTCTGGGTCATACTCAATGGAAGGCATGGAAGCACTACCCAGGTGGAACACAGTTTCACTGCAGCTTCATATGAAAGCTTTCTACCACAGTACACAGTAGATACGCAATCACTCGCACTCTCACACTGGTTCATAAGAATCAACAGTTTACTATGTGTTGCCTCCTGCTCCCTTTTCTGCTGTATGGCTCAGCAAATACTTCACAGCATTTTGCTGATGGTGTTTGTTGTGTAGCAGCCTCACATACCGCGTTTCTAAAGACATGCATCTGCATATACAGTATACAGTATTTGAGAAAGACCCTTCAATTAAACAGGTTTGATATAACTTAAAGAACAGTGCTGATAATATTCCCATGAATTAAGGAAAACCAACGCACTATTCCAGCAATGTTTTCTTATATTGGTGCCACTCTGTCTCAACCCCATTTATTCCAACTGAAAAAATACTGTTAATACTGAAAAACGGCACATATATATTTCTCATATCTACTTGGATTAACACTTTTGTGAATTCAAAGACATCTCAGATACGAAACCACTGCGCAGCCACTTCATTACTCAGACAGGATGTTATTACAGTGTCAACCATTGACGTTGTTCACACACATTCACACATTTTCAGTACAAACATGATCCATTTAAATCTGCATATATAAGTATTATCTTAATATACACTGTAAACTTGAATATTCTTGGTTAATTATTCCAGTCAGCACTGTAAATCTAAAACTGCATATTTTTTAAACCTGTAACATAGTGTAAACTCAATTCCATTTATATTTATACTTGTGTACTGTGAATTTAAATTTTCTGTATGGCCAGCTATTCCATTCAACCTGTAAGTTTAAACATCACATAGTATTATTTCCTCTTCATAATGTAAATGATACTGCTTATATTGTTATTCATTACATGCAGTCCACTTTCCATTGGATATACTTAGGTCACTGTATATATTGTATCTTCTGAACTATATATTTTTTCTATTCTTGCACAGCCTTAGTTTACTTTAGTCTGAACCCTTGTCTATTCATGTTTGGAAACTCTACCTCTGCTGCTGCTACACCGCACATTTCCCCACTGTGGGACAATACAGTTGTATCCTATCTTATCTTACCTTACCTTACCAAAAGAGCAACCTACAAACATCATACTTTAAGCTTATTTTTTAACATGCATTGCATTTGAAAGTCACAGCAATATTTTTTTGCATGCTCTTTAGACAAGTTGACCCTCTTTTGATCAAATTTCCTGAGCCATGCTTGTAGGACCAAAGTAAATGCACTCCGGACTGGGTTTACTTACAGAAGCTGGAAAGTCTCTGGGGCCCTGTTACAGCTTTCTGCCCTTTTTCCACTGAACATTGTTAACATTTAATTTCTCATGAACTGTGACGATTTACGACACACTACGCACTAGCACAGTTGCAATTTATACATTTTGCATCCTTTTCTTAAACCACTTGTTACGACCCGGGCGTGGTCTAGGGATAAGGGAAGCAACATAAAAGCCAATGGTGTCAGGCAAATCACAGGTTTTATTAAGATACTCACATTTAGGATAGCATATGCAATCTTTAGTTCATTTTCTTTTTATGGAGAATTTAACTAATCAGGTCAGGTTTTCAGTCAGTGTAAGTGCTGATTTAAAGGTACTCCCTAATCTGCAGCAGGTGGTGTAGAGATACTATAAGGCCTGTCCACCGCATATACTGTGAAGCAAACGGCCCGGGTTTTGGACCAGTGGCCGTCGGTATGAACCTGCCATTGAGACATTCACTTCCCTAACTATTCTCGGGGATTGCTGTTAAAAATCGCCTTTGCTATGGGACGACCTCTGAGCTAGAAACCTTGGACAAGAATTTGTTTGTGAATTGAAACCGTCTTTTACTAATTTCTCTGGCATTTTCTTTACGGGTAACGATATATTCTTTAATAAGAGTAATCTCCCAGTGTACAAACATGCACGTGTATGTGCATCTCCTGCACCTCACTTCTATCCACTAGTACATCCAGTGACCACTGTTAAGTTATGTAAAATCTCCTGGACAGGCAGAACTGCAATTCAATGTAATGGAAGCCTTGGTATATACAACTACTTTAGAAACTGACCCTAAGAAGAAAGAAATGTGTCAACTCTGTGGTTCCTGTTGCCATAACAACCCTGTATTGCTTGCTGGCTGCAATGGCAATGATCAAAAGTAGAGAATTGGAAGATATATATTCATTTGTTGATGGGTTGTAAGGTTTATATCAAGAACTAGCTAGAAAAATAAATATTGGAATATTTGGTAAAGGTTTGTTAACGGAGCCTGGAACATTAGTTTCCATTTTATTACCACAGGGCTTCATCAAGGTTTTGCATTGTTAAAATGAAGAAAGGGAAGGGACATAGTTAGGACTTTATCTACTGTTAGCTTAATTTTGATTAAGTAGCTAATTACCTTGTTCATTCAATATTACAATAGTGTTAAACTGTCCATATTTCCTAAAGCAATGTTAGTTTGATCACATGCCTTGTTTTCTTTGATTTTAAATCCTAAACCACTGGAAATAATAACTAGTTAGTGATTACTATTGAATACGATGACAATTAACAGCCAATACATACTATTAGAAAGCTGGAACTAAATTTAAGTCAACCACATAGATACAGTAATACTTACAGACAAGGAAGCAGATTGTCACAGGAAAAAAATACTGTTTAGTGGGTCACATACAGGCTACAGTTTGTTCGGCCAACTGTAATTAGGTAAGATGAGATTTATTTATATAGTACTAATTTTAAGTTGCCTACATTCTGTAGGAACGTTTGGGCTGGCCCGGGAGATGGGAGTGTCTGTATGAATACAGCCAAAGACATGTACTGTGTTATTGTCATGCAAATGATGTCTGTATGATAGCTCATTTGAACCATCTTCAATGAGCTATAGGCAGGTCAAAAGAATTGCAAACAAAAGGGTGGAAAGACATAAAATATGAATCCAATTTTCAATTCATTCAAAAGATAAAATAAGTCAGATTTTCGAAATATGATTGCACAAGCTATGAAAACAGTGATGTTGGATGGACGGTCAAAGGTCAAAGGATTTGGACTGATGATATGGTTAGGGCACATAGTATGTACAGCACACATGTGCAGTGAGAAGCAGTTCATTGGTTTGAGTCCTGGCCTATGATATTATTGTTATCCATTCCATTGGACTTAAATTGCTTCTTTAAAAATCCCTTACAGTGATTTTTCATATTCTTATTCATTACTGACCTTTTCGTAGAGTTGAATCTGTATCCTGTTAGACTACTTCAGCATTTCCATTTCGGCATAGTGACATTTTAAAATATAATCAACAGACACATCAACAGGACAGAGCAGAAGTGTGTTCCATGTCCGCCCCATCCCTGGTGATGGACTGTCTGAAATACAAGCTGAGCAAGAGGAGCAAGGGTGAAAAAATGGGAAATCTGCAAAAAGAAGTGATGCAATGAGCAGGAAAAAAAAGGTTGTTGGAGACAAACAAAAGCCGCAGGAAACAAGAAAAAATTGTGGCGGGCAAGAGTTACTTACGTCAATAGGACAAGACTTAGAAACGGTAGTAAATCTCTTTCATCTCTTTCTCTACAGGTTTTTCTACAGAACAGACAGCCAGACCTCAAGCAAGACAAGGCAATCAGAAATCCCGTACGGAGCCAAAAACACAGACATGGACACTTGATACTTTTTAGTTTCATTATCTGAGCGGGGAGCGGTGGTTTGTGCTTTAGTGGTCCGGAAACACATACGCGTCGTAAATGTTTTTGGAGCAGAAAGCAGCGTCACTTGGCTCAGTGTCAGTGTGTGTAGGTGAGTTAAGCAGGTATTTTGTGGGGCAGCAGATGAGCATGGGCAAGGCATACGGCTGGCATCCATTGGGCACTGCAGGGGTTCTACACCAGGATTACAGTTTAGCAGATTAGAGCTAAGCAGCAGTCACCTCGGGCTCACCAGCCCCGTGAACCGCACGCTGCTAGCCAATAGTTTGTTCACAAACACACGCTAGCACAGCTGTGGAACACAATTAGATTACTGCAACTGGCAGACGGTGTGCAACCTAGCTTAACTCCATACATTACGTCAAAGGCATAAAGACGCGCGCGCGCGCGCACACACACACATAAGGCGACAGGACAGATGCTGCCCCCACCCCTCCACCCGCTGTCCTCTCAAAGCCAGCTGGAGAGAAGATGAGATTTGGGGCTGATTGGTTTTGCCTGTTTTTCCATCGCACCCTCAGCACACCCCACCATCCACCGCTCTCACTTTCCCCGAGCCCAGCTGCACTGTCTTCATAAAAATCTCTCCATTAGAAGAGTGTCAACACATCCGCTTGTGGTGCTTTGATGACTTCTCCCCAAGTCCCTTATACTTTGATCTCGTGTCTTTTTAGTTTCGTCTCAATTGGGATGCAGCTGGAGGACCTGTTGATTCATTGCAATTGTTTCTGAGTTGTGGACACCTTATCAGCAGGATCTCTCGATCGCAGTGCAGACATCCGGAACATGATCGTGGGACATGCTCTACTTCCATTAAAAGAGCAGCGCAAAGCCATAGTTTTTCATTAAGATTTCACCACTCACAACAAGGAATTAAAACGTTTTATCCTGACTTTTGGAAGTTTGTGCTTGAAGGAAGTGCGGAGCGGTACGACAACGGAAGAGCCCACAATATAGAGATTCAGTGAAACAGGCAGGCACACACAATGAACTGAAAGGGGTGTCAAGGGGAAAGGACTCAAACTGGTGAAAATAAAGATAATCCTGTGAAAAGGGAACCAAGCAGAGAGAAAGGAAAGCCAAAGAACGCAGGGAAGAGTTTTTTTTTTATGGCGGATGCCTAGAGATGCGCTGGAACACCCTTGAGGCAAAACCTCCTCCCTTGTTCTGCTCCTCCTCCCTCTCCCACTTCTCCCATGCCCTCCCTCTTTCCGCTGTTCTCAACTAGACTAGCCAGTTTTACGTGGTTACGTCGCATCGGCATAACGAGAGAGACGGTAAAGAAAGAAAGCAGAGCACCGGAGCCAGCCTCACTATTCACACAGATGGCAGACAAAGCCAGAAGGGCCTGCCTCATTCATCCACTGGATTTCACTGAAGATGGACACTGCAGTTAATAGGTCAAAGAGGGTAGTGGACATAAAGAAAGTAAGAGGGAAAGTTAGAAAGTAAAAAAGGAAGCAAAGGGCAAATGATAGAACGGCGGAAACATCTGAGACCTCACATTGAAAGCAAGGGACTTCTGAAGCTGTCGGGCTCCAGCTGAATGCGATTCTGCCGCCGCTCCGGTGTGTGTTTCTGTGTCTCTGTGTGTGTGTGTCAAGGCATTGCTGTGTGTCAGATGAGCTGTGGAGGAGAGAGAATTCAGCAGGAGACAGTGAAAAGGCGCCGGAGCATTGCCGAGTGCACAGCTTGACTGTGGGACAAATCGACTCTGACACATTGTGTTCCGTCCTTGTGTGGGTGCGTATTACACTCGTCGGATACAGTGGGTGATCTTGCAGTTTGGAGCTACTGTCAGGAGGTCGTCCATTTCATATTGACCAGGACCCGGTGGTCCTTGCACAGAAAGAACAGACAGTGGCAGGCCCAGGGGTGGGGGCATGGCCGTGGGGGGGCCGCATCCCGTCCTCCACCCTGCACAGGGACAGGCGCTGGGGCTGGGGCTCCTGGATCGGGGCTCCGTCCCGGGGAGTGCCCAGACCCTCAGAGCTCAGGCCGTGGCTGGGTGGAGGGGTGGCAGGGGCCTCAGGAGGTGGAGGTAGCGCTGTCGAAGGATGCGGAACGGAAAAAGCAGGCAGAGCGAGGTGTTCCCGCAGGGTCTGGGTCCTCCTTGGTTCCCTTGTCCTCGTCTTCCTCACTTCGATCTTCTTCTCCGTCTCGCTCCGTGGGGGCGTCGGCTTCAACTATCTGGAGCCGCCGGGATGGGAGGAGTCGAGGCGAGTGAAGTTGGTGCCCAGCTACGTGGGTGTGCACCGTGTGTCGCCACCTGACACCCCACAGCAGAAGACATGTGCGTGCACACGCTGTGTCGGAGACCCCGGTGTCTCTGATTGGTTCGATGAGAACTACGATGCTGACATCTCACCTGTTTGGACCAGAGACAACATCCAACTTCCTTCTGATGTCTACTATTGGTGGGTGGTAAGTAGCCAGATTTTTTAACTTTGCCTGCTAATGTTCTGCAGCAAACAAAGGGGCGAAGTGGGAGGAGCTTCTGGTTCCACAACAAATAATCAACTATGGGTAACACTGTCATTGAGACTTAGATTTAGAATGGAGCCATAGCTACCAGACAACTCCTCCTGTTTGAAACTCTGTAAGTCATGTAAATATTAGATGTAAAAAATCTGTTTCTGCTGTTGTGAATTTTTCTATCTATTTTAGGTTTAACTTTGATTGAAGAGTAAACAAAAAGGTTCTATGCTGGGAATAAACGTCTAGGTGATAATTATACGAGAAAATTGATCCCGCACTCATATCTATAAACATGAAGCAACAGTTAGATTAGTTTATCTTGGCAGAAATATTGGAACTGGGAGAAAATTCTAGCGCCACTCTGTGCAATGAAAGCCAGCTCCACTAAAGCTGACTAATCATTTTTGCTCTATCTTGTTTGTTTGCGTGCAGCTCAGTCATAGCACATAATCCTTCATGCACCAACTATAGGGCACACAAACAAGATACTTTATGCCTTTAAAAAAAAGGCTCAAATATCCTCTGATGTAGTGTGAGCGCCACTTGGCTTGATCACGACTGGTAGGAGAAGTAATACATCATGATCACATATCTCTCTCCATCCAATCCCCTCTTGGGAGGACAACATGCTTCTTATGTATCCTTGCCAGTCATGTGTCAGGATGTTGGTGAAGAAGCTGTTATCAAAACTATAACTGAGCAATGACCATTTGGGGGGAAAGCAATTTTAATCAAATACACTTAAAAAAAAAAAGTAATATATTTTCATGGTTCAAGAGATTTCCGTTCCATGTGTGCCGAAATGCAATCCAATTTACCTACATACAAAACCCTACCTCTGTGTTTGATTAAGAAAAGAAAGCTGTTCTACCCAAACAGAAATGCGGGAATTCTGGGGGGGGGGCATTGCTCCTTCGAAGCGGTTGTTGGACGGGTGAATAGGAGAAAACTGTGCAAATCCATGGGAACGGTCATAAACAGTGTATGCTAATGAAACATTAATCTGCAGTCATTTGCAAACATCGCTCACCCATCGCAACCCCATTAGAAGATGTGTAACATTAACGACAAGTGTATCTGTCTGTATATGGCTGAATTCTTTTGTTAATGCCCTTTGAATGTATTTGTTTGGGTGGTTGTGTGTGTGTTTGTTTTACATGGTGTCCTTCAGTGGCTTGTTTTGAATCCTGTTTTAGAGCCCTGCTCTGAAATGACCGAAAACTGCAAACTCAGGACAACAGCTGCCAAGTCATTAGGTCACTCTGCAACGGGGAGGTGATGAACTGGGTGACAAGGGGAGAGAGAAAGAAAAAAAAAAACGAGAAGACAAAGAGCAGCAATAAAATGTAAATTGTAACTGAAGCCACAAACCATCAGGAATAATGTAATCCAAAAAAATAAAACAACACATTCATTTTTCAAATCATGTTAAATATAGTTACAATTAAAGGCCCATCAATATTTAAAATAAGAATCATTAAAAAAAAATACGATATCATTTATTTCAATATGACATTAATAATTATCCTTTCAGGGTCATGTGAATTCTGCAGCACACCATTATTTCAATCAATAAATGCAAACTGCCACTTAGACTGAAGGTCACTGAAATAGTAAACACCAGCAACTTCTTCATCATGATAAATGCAAAGGAGTAAGTCCTTTTCTTAGCCCCTATTTTTTTGTGATGGTGCTACCAGAAATGTACCAAAACTAACACTTGGTGCCTCTTTGTGGAGAGAAGAGGGAGAAAAAAATTGTATTTTCAAACAAGTTAGTCATTCAAACATTTCAAATCGATCAGATGAATCAAGGTGAGGAAGGTAATCTTCCACTACTTTCCTGTAATAATTCTGGGAACATATCTCACAATCTCTCTTGAAATGACATATCAGACTTTATCCGAAAGTAATTTCCTCCACACAATTGCATTTGTCACTTCAAATGTGTTTTTTCGAAATGCAAGGTGGTTATAATGAAATGACTAAACGAGTTGGTGTAAATATTTCGCAGCTACTTATCTCCATACAATCAATATATGTTTGGGGCGGTGCTTTTTCAATTTATAATCACATAAATCTCCTCTTGGTTTACTTTAATGCCAGATGACTCTTGAAGTAGACATGTTGTGTGTGAAATATTGGTTTAAATGGAAAGTTGCATTTATCTGGAAGCAAGTGTCAGGAAGATTACAGTTTAGGAAGCAGAGGACACCTGAGAGGATGGAAGCAAGATGTCATCGGCACAGCTGCCAAAAAACCTCATTAGTAGCCCCTGACCAACAGCGGTGCAGCTGAGCTGGTTTTGGTATCATGAAGGGAGTCTGAGACAGAAGGAGGATGGGGGGATCCCGCAGGGAGAGGGAAGGAGGAAAATGCAGAGAGGTCAGAGCATAAGAGACAAAGTCAAAGAGAGGGAACAATGAGGTATTTCAGAAAAATGAGAAAAATTGAATTAAGGCCGATGATGGGCAAAGAGGAAGTGGTTACAATGGAGTGTCAAAATGAACATTTCTGTGTGGGTGAGAGGGGGAGAAAAATGGGTGAATATGGTAATAGAGAGGAACAGTCGATGTCCTTTTGGGATTTAGGGTGTGTGTGTTTTGTGTTGGGGAACTTTTTCCATTAGTGTGCAGGTGCTTTCCTTCTCTTTACATCCATGAATGCACTTCAGCCTGTTTGCGTCAGCAGATGCTTAAACTGTCGCCAAAGAAATAGGACAACTTCACCCTTTTAGCAGCTGCTCGTATCTGTAATCATTCACCCATATAATTATCACCCACTGGTTGTATGCCTCCCAACAACCAATCAAGTTGCAGGAAATGAGATCACTGTTCACTCTTCTCCGCCTGAGAAATTGAAGAATTATGGCCAGGAAAAGGTTTTGGCGGAACATTGTAATTGGACAGTGACCTTCTTGAACTTTGACGTTATGTTTTTCACTCGTGACTGTGAAGTGAACATTTGGTGTTCTGCCCGAGGTTCACAGATATTTAAAATTACAGTTTTAGCTGCTAATATGAAAATGAAATACGTTTCATTGGATGCTTTCATGGACAACCACTCAAGCAAGTCAGAACCACAAAACATGTGTATTTTAAAACCCGACAACTTACTGTAGTTTACTACAACTAAAACTTATCGGAAGCACATATAAGTATGTGTTGGGATATTGTTCAAAAAATACCATTATATGAGCTCTGCAGACTTAAAAATAAGGTAAAGAAGAAATTATCTTAATATATCCATATTTTTACTTGAGAAAAGAAAGTATTTTTGTCATGTCAGCAGTCACTTTTGTTTATCCCACCAAGTAGAACAGGAGGTCCTTTGGTCATGTCTCTGTTGCTGGCGACTGACATGTATGAAAGAAAACCTGGACAGACGAAGGGAACCTATAACAGTCTTGTACGTTAAGCTGCACTTTAAGTTTATATGCAGACAGCTGTGATAAACAAAAGGAAACTGTTCTTGCTTTGCTTTTGAGATTTCTTTGCATTTTCCTCTTTTACTGTCATCTGTTTTTGTTTTTTTTTGGATTCAGCTCGTTTTTGATATGTGGACAGGCGTGCCTCCGACAACAGCTCAGCCAGCCTGACTGCATCAGTCTGACACACGGCTGTTGCCGAAAACACACATGCGCACACACGCATGCACGCACATACACACACACAGACACAAGCACCTGCTTATTTGCACATGGATGCAGACATATGCATCCAAACACAAGTACATTGGCACACAAAAAGTAACTACATTTAAAGTCTTGTTGTCTGATCCAATTTGTCTGCAGAGGAGAAAATCCTAGCATCCTAACCCTGCTTTCTCTCCCCTTGTCTCTCTAGATGTTACAGCCCCAGTTTAAACCCCACAGCATCCAGCAGGTTCTGCTGAGGCTGTTCCAGGTATTTTATTACATTCATTCATTTTTCTATGGCCATGGAACTTTCAAATCAGCCAAGTCATTACTTCACCCTCCTGGACAAAGGCAGAGCGGAACAGATTTCCTGTTATTGGACATTAGCTTTATCAACGATGCAGCTCATTTCCTTTTTAATGTATGTGCATATCATTTTTTCTGCATTCTCATTCGCAGCACAGCACCATACTTTCACATGAGGAGGTGTATTAAGATATCTCAGACTGGCTCCCTGAGGGCAGAAGGGTCTTATGAATTTTGCATGAAGGGTCCACTATGTTTATTTATGATCTGGTCTGAGCTGCTGGTCATTTTTTGTTTCTTGGGGTTCCAGTGTTGGTGTCCTATTTCATTTCCTGGGTAGCTAGAGCCCAGTCTGCTTTACTCACGGCTGTGTATTGCAGGTGATCCCAGGAAGGTCGCCATATGGCTCGTGGGATCCAGGGCGATGCCTGCGCTGCGCCGTGGTGGGAAACTCGGGAAACCTCCGCGGGGCTGGATATGGGGCCACCATTGATGGGCACGACTACATCATGAGGTGAGCGGTGTAGATGTTGTGGAGAAGAGCAAAGTGATACAAAAAGGGCAACATCAGACAGGGGGAAAATCAAAAGATAGACGGGCTAAATATTGAGACGAGATGAGACAGCTGGAGAAAGGAGGAGAGCACTCAAGATCATTGATGAGCACTATATCAATACAAAAGGAAAACTGCAGGTGATGATGTGTGTTACTATGTCGGTTCCTATACTTAATCTCAGTGTTTATTGCTGTCCACAACTCAGCTCTCCTATTGGTCAACAGAGAGGTCACCCAACTTGCGTGAGGTCACAGGCTCGTGCAGAGATGCACAGGAATCCTTTTGTGGTGGCCTCCTCCCCCAGCCCTGGCCGTTGCTACAATTCTCACTGGGCCTGATTGTTGTCAGCTGGCTTGAACACACAGCATTTCCTGCGGTGTTTGTGTGTATGTTGAGGCCACGCGCTGGTACATCGAAAGCCTCTGCAGTCAGATATTGACCAAACATTAGCCTCCATTAGTGTTGTGCCGCCAGCAGAGCTGTGTGGGCAGCCTGAAAACATCCGTCTGCTGTTACACTGTCTCCCTGCCGTAGTTTGATCCTCATTTGATTTTGAAATCAGCTCGGCCCACAAAAATGGAGTGTGCCGTAGAGCAAAGGTCTACAGCACACCGAGAACTGAGCCAATGACACATGGTGCCACTAAACTTGTTAAAGATATAGGGCAAACCATATGACGCAGTGTAGGCAATACAGGGCAATACAGTTACAGGCATACAACTTTTCCAGCCGTGAAGTAGATGAGCACAAAGTTTGCACAGCACTAGGAGGAGTAAAGAAAAGAAAGGTGGGCAAACTATTTTGAGGGAAAGGAAACCATATATCCTCTTGGACTTTCATCTTAAAGCCCCAACAATCTTTATCAGATATATAATTATAGTGATAGTGATAATGTCAGTTTTGTGAATCCGTCTCACGATGGCCAAAAAACTCATTTAAAGCAGGTTCCACAAACTGGCACAAAGCTGAGGTCCTGATCTCCTGATATAGATACAGATGAATTATTTATGTACAGAATTATGTAATACCATGTGCAGGGTGCAGGATACATTCATGGAGTATAATCAGTATAAAAGTGAATCATAAACCAATCAGAGGTTATGGTGTGACATTATGTGAATCAGTAACTTTATTCTCTCTGAAGCCAACATGGCTCAAAATTGATAGCAATCGAGTGTCTTCACACAAAGACAGGTTTTACTCCACATACAAACAATTTCATGCTGGCACTGTCAGTTGAATGTAGTACCACATATTAATAACGAGGAACTGCTGCTGGATTTTGAATTAACATTACCACATGAGGCGTTTTATGAGCTCACTGCTCCTAGGAGTTTGGGCGTGCAGAGTTTAGCTTTGTCTGTAAAAAATGGATGTAGTGTTCCCTGCCTTTGTCTGGACAAACCTTCCTGCTACAATGGCTCCGCTGTTTATATAGCTTTATAAATCCAGGCCATGTACAAATCACCACTGTTGTGTGACCTCTTTTTGCCCCATTTTATTCCATTTGCGTATGTGGATGTCTGACTTTGTTTGTTTTTCTTGGAAAATCATTCATTGCTCATCTCACTTAATCACCATTACTGTGTTAATTCTCTTTTCACAATCCTTTTCTAGGCCATTACATTGCTCACTCTTGAGCGATGTTTCTTAAAGATAATGTGTGACTTGAAGATTTCTCCCATGCTGTTTCTGTCTCTTGCTCCTAGGATAAATCTGGCCCCGACAGTGGGATATGAGGAAGACGCAGGCAGCCACACCACCCACCACTTCATGTACCCGGAGAGTGCCAAAAACCTGGCTGCGAACGTCAGCTTCGTCCTGGTTCCCTTCAAAACGCTAGATCTTGTTTGGATCACCAGCGCTCTGTCCACCGGCCAGATTCGATTGTAAGGAGTCACACACACACGCATGCAGATGTGCATAAGCATGGATTAACACATATGTGCGTGCACAAAAACCATGTTACGTCCAACATCTAACTTCAGAAGGCAGAGTCACAGGGTTGGAACAATCTGTCAGCTGTCAATCATCTAGAATTCTGCTGCAGCAGTAAGTGCTGATTGAAAATATATAATCTCTCTCTCTCTCTCTCTCTCTCTCTCTCAGTACCTATGCTCCGGTGAAGCAGTTCCTACGTGTCGATAAAGACAAGGTTTGTATTTTCAACTATTGCTATTGGCCATTCTCCCACACACAATTCACAATAAAACAATCCCTATTGTTGATGAAGGATTATCGTAGAAATGTAAACCTTCCCTTTGTTTGACTAATCTTCCGCTCGCTCTTTAATCCTTGAAAATAAATAAAGTCAAACTAATCCCCACCCTGTGACGTCTTAGTGTTTGACCCAGAGTATATTAAAATTGAACTTGGCAACACTTTTCGTGTTTAGTTGGACCAGATAAACTCTGCAAGAGATTATGTTCCTGGTATGACCCTTTAAATCATCTAACCGATCCAATTTTTGATATGTATATCTTAAATTTAATGTGAGACTTTGGGATGTCACATTTTTTTATTTTTTCTACTATAACCAAGGTTCAATAGGTCGGGGTTTCAGAAGCCTAAGTTTGAATTTGAGTCGTTCTAAAATGAACAGCGAGTGAAGAGTTTCCCGTCTCTGGGTCTATTGTCTGCCACCCAGGTCCAGATCTTTAACCCGGCGTTCTTCAAATACATCCACGACCGCTGGACGCGTCATCATGGGCGCTACCCCTCCACTGGCATGCTAGTTCTTTTCTTTGCCCTTCACGTCTGTGATGAGGTCAGTGTTTCTCTTTCTCACCTTGCTTTCACACAAATAGGTCATTTCTCCACTACTCGCCTCATTCTTCAAAATACACGCGTGATCAAACACTGATTTTCTAGCACTCACTTGTCCATCTCCTCCAGGTCAATGTGTTTGGTTTCGGAGCAGACAGCAGAGGGAACTGGCACCACTACTGGGAGCAGAACCGCTACTCCGGAGAGTTCAGGAAGACTGGTGTCCACGATGCCGACTACGAAGCCCAGATAATTCAGCAGCTGACCAAGGCCGGAAAAATCACTGTATTCCCTGGGAAATAGGCAGCAACTCATGCCGCGCACGTCTCATGTTAGAGACACTAAAGAGGCTGCATAGAATAGCTCAGAGATTCTAGCGTTCACTTATCGCCCCCCAGTTTTGGTTCCCAGTTGAAATAAACCAAATGCAAACTCAAGGGAAAAGGAAAGGGTCATAAGTGTGACTTGTTAATCCTTTCCCCTTTCCCCTCACATTTAAGGAATAACTCTCCCGGTGAGACCATGGTGGAGCCTCTTTGGAGTCAGGAAGAGGGAACATGTACATCCATATGTAGTTGTGTTCGGTTCACACAGACCTTTAATGTAGAGCGGAGCCTTAATTTCACTGGGAAATAATTGGCTCAAGATTTGGAAACGATCACTTTGGATTAGTATTTAATAGTAGTTTATTCAGATACTTAAAATGTCACCTAAACAGCACCATTATCATCCAAGGGGACTGTTTTTTATTTGACAAACTAACCATTCATCTGCACCCTCAAGCCTGTGGACATTGATTAACGGCAGGATTTGCAGGCCTTCGGACGATTTTGAGGCTGTGGACACAAACTGGACACAAACTGGACTTTATTGCACTGTCAAACAATTTGCGGGCACCAGGATTACTTTTGCAGCTCCACCCGGAGCAATTTGCCGTCACTTCAGAAAGAATTGTTTTCTCTCAAATCACATTTTGGAGTAAAGCATCTCTGGCCTCTTTTCACATTTCTCCACCTTATGCAAGTTCTCCCTCAGAAGACTTTGTATGATTCTGATGGATGTCTAACTTCAAGATGATGGGTGAATGCTGTGGGTTTGCGGCGCATTAATGTCCTCTCATGCCTCAAGTTCCTAAACAGCCTTTGCTGGGCTTACAACAGATCCAGACTCTGACTCAGAAATGACTGAAGCACGAATATGAGTATCATCTTTTCCGGCCTGATTCCAAGGCCACAGTGACCACAGGCCCAGCTACAGTCTTTACTCTCATCCAGACACAGAGCGGAAGGTTCTGGGAGAGCGTTGGTTGACTTTGTGAGACTCTAATGGGGCCAAAAGTCCGTCTCCTGGGATTACAGGTTTGGATGGAGGCACACTGGTTTCTGGACTGGAATTTATCCCCATGCAGTCTGAGGGGCTCTAATTTGGGAGAGCAGAACTGCAGACTGGAGCGCTGGGGCATAAATATCCACTGACAAAGCCAGTGATGGAAACCCATCATTTCCCCCATTGTTTATAATGTGAAAAGGAAGTGTTTCTGCAGTGTTGTTTATCCACAGCATCTTTACACTTCTACCCAAACTGTCCTGGGTTCACCACTTTGTTTAAATGAAAAAAAAAAAAAGACTCGGACAAGAAACTGCTTTGTTTCCCTGTCACTGATCCAACGCTTCTCACTGACTCCCGTATCCCAGTGAGGGACTCACTTTGCCCTAGATTAAGGCCCATATGAAAGGGTGAAGGAAACCCCCCACTGGATCTAAGAACTATTTAACATGTCAGCAGCTTGGGTTTTTTTTTTTTTTTTGCGTAGCCAATTAAAAAATCCTGGCATGTCTGGAGGAGGGGTGGCCACCAGGCCTTAGATTTCAACTCCGTAGAGCATAAGCTGCACTTCCTGTTCTGATTTTCATTGTAAAGATGACATATCCTACTGCAGACTGCAGATTTCATTTGTTGTTTTTTGTCTTGTAAGTGTTCATTTTCTTATAGGATTTATACTAATGGCTCCGATTAGATTCTTCACTTCCATCCAGGTGGCACATAATTGGTTTCCTTCATTCCTGTGGCATTATTATATTATACCCAATGACACATGTATAGCCTCTATTGCTGAGACACATTAACAAGTATTAGTCAAGAAAGTGCTGCTTGTCACATGTGAACAATAGAGGAAGTAAAATAAGTGTTTGGTTTGAGCTGAAATACTAAATCCATCTAAACACGGGGAAAGAGATGTGTCAAAGAACAGCTGCTGGCTGCTAAGGAAAAGCACCCAGTGTTCCGATACAGGTCCTGTGAGGGTCTGTTTTAGTCGAGTATTTATAGAAGACATAGCTTATTTAAAGCTGCTGAAAACCTGGATACCAACAGTATTAAATATGAATGATATAATACTAACATTAAAAGTTAAAGGCATCCCATGGAGTTTTTAATCACTAGAAGGGCAACGGGTTAATGTTAAATCAGATCTGATTGACAGTGGCATGGTCGCACAGTGCAACAACTATCGTTTCCAGGTTCGGTTAATGGAAATACATTTACATACACTTTTTTTTTTCCCAACAGAGCCCCATCCACATCATAAAGGGGTGAGGAACACAGTGAAAAAAGCAATAAAAACATTGACAGAAACATATTAATACTCTTTACCCACTCGCATTAAAACATGCTTTAGGGTCTTTCGTGCCGCTTCAACAAGTATGAGGAAAATTACAGCTAAGCTTTTCTGTAACTTTCACAATATTTATAGAATCAGTGTATTGCTTTTGTGTGACTCATATTTCTAAACACGTTTTGACTATGTGTTAAGGTATTACGGGGCTTAAAGTTGAGTCTGCCATCAAAGTTGAAGGGAGGTAACCACCTGACATTGTGTTGCTTGTTGTTGTGTTGGAAGGTTTATTTTACTTCTGTTGAAGAACAATTGAAGGTAAACACACACACGCTCACTGAGGGAAGGTTAGGGTGTCATACTTTCCCCAGCAGGTGATGGGAAGAACCGGGCCTCCTATGCTTACGTCAGTTGTGTTGCTGTATTACTGTGTTACTTCTGATTGATTTTGTGTTACCACACATGTATGAATCTCATGCAGCGCCATTGTACGTTTGGCTTTTCGTGTTAATTTTTTATCCCACTTCGCACATAACAGATTTCCTGGCATGCCACGGTGTTGGCCTGGGATCATTTTTTTAAAGATCAGTGTGGCTGACTATGAACATGTTTGTGTTTTCTCTCTCACACATACAAACACACCCAAACACCTCACTCACGCTTTCGTGCCTTGTCTAGCTGCTGGATGTCTCGGCGACGCTGCTACCTTGGGATTTTCAAACACACTTTTTCTAGCTGAGAGCTGTGCCTTCTGAGCTGTGTACACACGCCACACATCTACATGTAACCACACACTCTGCCTTCTGCTCTGGGTACAGGCGCCTCTCGCCTCACTCTTCCATCCTCACTGCTTTGTTCACGGCCATTGTTATTGAAAGACCACTGTAGGCTAAAGTTGCTACTGTTTCTGAGCATATTGTGGATGTTTTGAGGTGTTTCTGCTTTTTCTAGACAGCGAGGAGTGATAATAAAGATGGCAGTCCCAAAATTAGGGCCCTCCACGTTGACGAGGCTTGACTCATCTTTCCGTATCCATATCTAACGCAGCGGAGGGGCTGAAGAACAACAGATGGTGAAGATGACGAAGCATCCAAAGGTGAACTCGCACCTGGTTGGGCGTTTCGTTTGAGTTGTCGGCTATCACGTCCCCTTCATCATTGATGTTTTTCTCCCCGGATGCCCCTCCCAGCTTCAGATAAACGTGGAAATTGCTTTGGAGATTACTTGGTTTTCAGCGTGACATTTTGGGGGCTCTCTGACAGCAGAACCATCCATTCCTCTGACATTTTTCCGCCTGCAGTGAGTGGAAAAGTCTCGCCCATGCTCCCCTGTAAACAGCATAGGAAAAGTTTTATCGCTTCTCCAATTTCTTTCAGTGTTAGACCGGAACATTGTGATCAGATAGAGCGGGTGGCAGGGTAATCCCTCTCAGCTGTGCTAGCCTAAATTTGACCTGCTTTTTTCCCCTAGCTACAGCACAGGACACAGATAATATATTTTCCGCAGCATCTTTAACCATAAAGTAGATATTTTCTCTCGTTGCTGACCCAGTAGGCACACATACACATTTTTCAACACTGGAGACAATTCTTCAAAATATCTTGTGAAAATGTGTGTAAGGAACATCGGTCAAAATAAAACTACATAGATGAAAAGCATTTGGTGCATTGAGCAATTTTTTTTTTTCAAAACAGGTGAGTTTGTGTAAGTCGGATTTCCAGGGAGCGCCAGAGTTTTTCCAGTGAAATGTGAACGTGTTCATTCTTCTGGGAGTGGTGACTGAAGTCAAAACTAAGACAGCTCACTGAGTTTTTCTGTCCTAGGTTAAATTAGACAGATTCTGCCCCTGCGCTAAATCATCTCTGTTCCTCTTTGTTATCAGTGGGATACACTGTTTTATTTGACACATTACGGGATGAGGCACATGTCAACAGAGCCACAAAAATCAGCTTTGTACAGCTGCACAAAACAGCAGACTCAAGCAGCTGGAATTGACCCCCAGATTCTGTTTGGAATCAAATAAAAAAATATATTATTTTTAGTTTAAGTAATTAAATCTGTTGTACCTTTACATTGTTACATTTTCTTTGTTTCCTCCGCCTGTGTCTTTCCACTTGCTGCTCTAAAACTGACAACATTTCCCTGACTAGAAAAGAGAGAAACAAATAAATCATGAACCAAACAATGATGGTGCTCCCTGATGGCGTGGTGACACAACGGTTGCCGTCGTGCTGTGGTGTTTGAGCGAGGTGGGAATAATTGCCACACCTGCTTAGAACAGAGACGGCTCCTTGGCAGCAGTGGCCTACTGAAGACCGCACACACTAAACTGTCCATGTGGATTGTGATTCCAACGTTCATACCTCTGTCACCTGTTGTTTTTCTCCCTCCTATAACTAGGATAAAATACTGGACTAAATGGGTTTCAACGCTTCTTAGTGAACTTGTTCCCTGAGTGAAGAAACTATCTCTCCACTTAACTACATATTCCATATGTATGGGAAATATTCACAGCTGACAGGTGATTATTTATTATTATAGGCAATTATTTAGAACACACCAGTGGCGCCCACAGGTATATAAAACAACAGTTACACTGAAACCTAAAGTTCTATATCGTATCCAGACTTTGTCTCCACTCAGCTGCATATTCCACATGTACGGACACTCCGTAAGACACCTAGAGAAGAAGTGGGGCAGTCCAAAACCGGCACCGTGAATGGCATGCAACAAAAGAACCCGTTTACAAATGTACAATATTGATAAACACCTGGACCGACAGGGCAGCCAGACGCTATCCACTGTCCCTGTAGGCTTAGGCGAGAGAAGCTGTCTGTAGCCTCACTGACCACGCAAGTCGCCAAGGCCAGTGACCCAGCGGCGAAGGGAACCAACCGTGTCAGCCTGCCAGACGCAGCGACAGCATCTATGATTGGCATGAAGATAAGGGGTCGTGCTTCCTGAACGGTCTGAAACTACAGTAGAGTGTGGCAGGGCCAACCTCCATAAAGCTGGTCTTCTCAGGGGCCGGGTTGGCGAAAGGGGTGAAGCCGAGCCGTTTCCAAAAGCAGCTCCTTGCGGAACTCCCCTTGTGTCCCTCAGTGGTGGGAAAACCAGACCATTAAGGTCAGGCTGTCCATTTGCTCCAAATTGCGCGATCCAAATTTCTCTTTGCCTGTCCGGGACAGGCAAACACATCGGTTTCCACCTGAGCGCGTCAGGGAGCACCGCCTGGAAATACGCCTCCGGTGTGTTGGTCTCGACTGTTTTTTTTTTGTCTTTCTTTTTCTTTTTGTTCCACAAAAAAACGGGAATGATCTTCAAATGAACGGCTACAGAATCCCCAGGGAGGAGCCCAACGCCAGCTCTCACCTGCACACGCGTAGTGGATTAATGTCCGTCTGAACAGGCAAGTACTGATGCGTTTTCACTTTAATTCCTCTTTCCAAACACACGTCTGAACTGCTGAGTGGAGATCAGACAATCGGAGGAATCAAGCGCACCTGTGCCTTATACTGTATGCCCGTGCGCCCCTTTACTACAGGTGTGTCTTCAATAATTATCCAAGCCACGGAGAACAGCAGGTTCACACGTGGCTAAGTTGAGTATCTGAATTACACTAAATACATTTATACACATTCATTTCTTATCGGCCTTCCCCATATGCATGACCCTGTACATACAAGGAACAACGCTCAGATTAACATGGAGCCCAGTGTTACAGAGAACAAGAGACCCCAACATTAAACAGTGAACAGTGTCCATGTACACTATACAACAGGGGTGGACCAACTGTTTGGCTCAAGGGCCACACTGGCTTTTAATGTACAGACGGGCCAGCCACTAATGGTTTGTGCAGTGTAGTGGGGGGAATGGCTGAATTATATAATAATACGACTAATATAACTGGTATAATAATAAAAATGAGAAAACAATTACCTAACCTGGGGGGGGGGGGGAGCTGTTGCTGTCTGTTGGAGCAGGCACACTCGGGCATACTCAGATCCCTCCTGCAGGAGAGTGAAGTGTGTGTGGGGTCCCGCACAACACTGAGTCCCCTCTGGGTGCACCGAGCATCGTAGGTGGCCCGGCTGGCTTGGATAGCAGTTCCTATGACTTCCCCAGCAGTGCTTTGTTGTGGGTCTTGGAGGTGACGCTGCCCATTTGGACCTGTGAGGAAGTCCTTCGCCCAGTCGCGGGGGGCTTGAAGGAATAGTTGCGTTAGTTGCGTACTCATGGTTGATTGCTTTTGTAGTGGTGCACATGAGGATAAACACCTGTTCTGCTTCTCCAACTCAGTCCAACTTTCCATTATAATTGACTAGTGTATGTGTTCTTCCCGTACATGAAGGCATTACAGATTTGCAAAGAACAAGAAAGACACAGATTTCTTCTGTTGTATGTATTACCATAACATGATATTTCTCCAACATGGAAGAGCAACAATGATGACAGACATTATTGTATTAACATTCTGCACTGAATCACATTACATGTCAGGAAAATTAAGTTATTCATTATGTGACACATTATTGATCATTTTATACAGTTCATGAATGTGTTCAATGGAACCTGTTATTACACATGTCAGCTAATGGCCTCATATTTGAAAATCAAGACTTTCATACAGTTATTGCATGTACAATGCATGCAACCAACCACAGGAGATAACTTTCACAGATGGACAGAGCCACTGTTCAGAGACCAGATCAAAAGGGTTCAGCCCATTAGTGTACATAAACCATTGCTGTGGTGTGTGTGTGTGTGTGTGTGTGTGTGTGTGTGTGTGTGTGTGTGTGTTTTGTCATGCTGGACTGACTTTTCACATCTCTCTGAGGCTGAGCCGAGAGGTAGGGAAGCCAAATTAAAGCAGCCCCGAACAAACTTCAGGGGTCATTTTCTACATGGAGAGGGCAGCAGAGAGATGGAACACAAATACACATAATGGATTAAAGTTGCAGCTTTCTGGACAAGAGGGGTCATGTTATCTTTGCAGCAATTTTCTCGCAGAAGGCTAAATGAATCGGAAGTGCATCACTTTCCTTTTCCTCTGTACAAATGCCGTGCAATGATGACACAGACAAACAACGTTTAATTTCTCTAATCATCTGCCATCTATCTTTTACTGGGGAATTCAATCAATTTCCACAGAGATGACGTTTACTTAGGCAAGTCAACAATGATCCCAATATCAATAAGAGTGGCTAATTTATTGCTAGCTGAGTGCCAGTGGTCATATGTCAAAGGTCCTCAGTTAGAAACCCAGAAGTTTGGTTTGTTCTCTAAATCTTTTCTGGCCCAGAAGGAGAAATAACTATGAGGAGGATGAAGGGGAGGTATGTTTGACAATTTCGGTAAGACTCAGGATTCCTCAGCCATCACTTTGTTTCTACTTTACTCTCTAATCATCTTCTCCCCTTTCCATCTCACAACCAGGATCCTTTCTCCTCTCAATTCTCATCAAGTTTAAGCCGTGCAAACTCGTTGGCTATCTGTAGCGCCTCCTGCATGCACTGTGTGTTCCGGCCTGTGGCCTGGGCCGACATGTCCTTTCCGCCTCCTTTGCCGTCCAGCAGGGGGCACAACTCCTGAACCCACTCGCTGGCCTTCAGCCCACGGCTGGCCACATTCTAGAGAGCGGACGGGGGATAACGGTTAGACCAGACGGCGGCTTCATGCACACTGTACCACTGAGTGAAAGAGCGGACACGTTACCTGAGGGACCTGACACAAGCAGGTGATCTTTCCGGCGTCGGGGTCTACGGTGAAGAGCATTGCAGCAGTCTGAGGAGAGTTTGACTTCAGCAGCTTCAGTGACTCATTCAGAGCCTGAGAGAGAGAGAGAGAGGAAGTGAAGAGTGGATATAAAGGAGAAAAGAGTACAATCAAGGAGGGTCGAAAGAAAAACCAAGTCTAATCTGCACTATTGATGTCTCAAGGACAGAACAAATGGGCCACAGAGCTCATTGGGTCCCGTGGCAATAACGCAAGCAGATAAGCTATGAGACTGCCTGAGAAAATGTGCATTAATGCAGACATAGAGTGAATTTTAATAGTGTTTGCAGTTTGCATTTGTTTTTGCACAGGATGCTGATGATGCGCTTGGGCATGAATCATAGGTTTACTAAGTGCCTATGCGGGGGCCTTCTTTTACAAGGACAGGTCTATTTTCAATTCAATGTAATTGAAAAAAATCTTGCCCTGACTCTTACCTTAGCTGAGGCTCCGGTCTCCATCTCCATAATGAGCAGCGGCTGGTTAGGGCTGCTCTCTATCACCTCTTTTGTCTTTTCCAGGACCCTCTTCTGGATGTCAGCCTTGTAGCTACGGTCCAGGTCATCCATGGTCTTTTTCAGGCCCTTCAGTGTTTCCCTCATCTCGTCCTTCTGCCACTGCGAGATCACTGCGGTGCCTATGGACTGCAGAAAGCACAGACATGACACACAGCAACGCTTTTTTCCCTGTCCCTGGGTTTTAGCGGTCACTAAAAGTGTGTTTTACCTCAGTCATGTCGGCTATCTCTTTCTGCACGTCCTTGTTGGGGGCGGTCTGCTGCTTCACCTTGTCTCCAAGAGTGGCCATAGACTGGTGCAGGGCATCGGCTTTCCTCTGGGCCTGATGGATGCGAGATGCACAAGTGCGAGCGGAGGGTAAGAGCCAGATGAGGCCAACATGTAGAGAGAGATACAAGAAACAGAGGGGTGGGTGTGAGACCAGAGGAAAAGACAAAAAGATAAAAAGGGGGATCAAAAAGCAATAGTAAAGATTAATTTGTCCTCGGGCCTGGAAAGAGGAGACAAGTGCTCCTGTCTGGCTCCAAGTTCACCACACCTCAAAAGCAAGCTTCCTTAAAGTTTCATCACCAGGGACCAAAATATGACAAGCTGTCTCAGTTTGTGACGTGATTTCCGTCTAATTAGGCAGTGCAACCTCACTCAACAGCTAATCATCTATCACATCGACACATACATTGTGGGAACATATTGGCTAAATGCTTTTGTACAAGGGTGGGTGGCTGTGCGCATGTGATGCTAGAAGTGTGTGTGTCTTGACCTTCTGGGCCTCTGTTCCTGTCACAGCAACAATGCGGCGGATGCCCTTAGCGATGGCCTCCTCGGAGACGATGACAAATGGCGCAGCGTGGCCCGAGTTCTGCAGATGGCTGGAGATAGCAGAAACCAATAATACATTACCAAAAGCGTTTCACAAGTGTGGGAGGCAGATGAAAGGGGGGCTGCGAGGAGAAGGAGGAGCAGCAGCGGCAGAGGAAACATTACTAAACAACAGCAGCAGGAACAGGAGATTCCTTGAAGTGGATGCGCATAAAAACAACCTCCACGACCGTAATGAGACACGCGACAACAGTTTTCTAAATCTCGATGCAGCATGAGACAGTCTCCTCAATTCAATTATTTTCTATTACTTCAATCCAATCTAGCACCACACACAGACACATATAGATTGGGTACTTTTGAACCCCTACACTTCTCAAACACAGCCTGAAATCATTTGGACTCACACGGGAACGTTTCAAGACACTCCGGAGAAAAACTGTTTAAATGAAAAAACAACGCTTTTGACAGCGCGCAAGTACCATGGGGCCCCCTATAAGCGGTTCCTGAACGTGTCATTGCTGTGGACCAATGTAAACAGCCGTCTTTGGGGGCCTCCTTCTAGCTCGGGGCCCTAGCCAATTGCGTAGTTTGCCTGCCCCGTTGTGACGCCTCTGGACTCACACAGTAATCACGTGTCATGAAAAAGGAACAGGGACATGTTGGCATTGAGGTGACATTTTAGAGCCATGAGTAAACACTGTAAAAGTCAGTGGCGCCAGTGTAATTGCTGGATTGAGCTCCAGAAAATGTTCAAGTCAATGTCCTGTCTGCGCAGGGACAGGATTGTTCCACCGTACAGACCAGCAAATCGAATTAATGGGTTTCAAATCCAAACACTCCACCACAACGGCCGGCGTGGCACTTCTGAAAACGGCTGGCTTTACTCAGCCGCAGACATTTATTCTTCATTTTCAGGAGTTAAGGTGAACAATTGATTCCAATTAGTAAAAGCAGAAGGACTTCAGATGTAAGGTGAACATCCTGCCACGCGCCTTTACTGCCCAAGCCATAAGATTCTGCATAAAACATTGAATACAATTAAATCTCACTGGGTGAGATGGCAGTTTTTAACAATATAAAAGAGAGGCCTGATTAATTTTAATTAATAATGCATGTGTAATACTCAAACATTGCAATCCAATCCGAACAAAATTCATTTTTTAATTATTAATTCATGAGCTGGACTTCATACTCACGTTCCACCACAAAACTCAATGGAGGTGAGGGATCCAGCTGCACTGTTGGGGTCATCCAGCAGTTCCTGAACAGGGATGCCAATAGACACGACTCGGACGGGGTCGGGATAGGTCTCATCAAACACAGCACGCAGACCCTGAATGGCCTTCGCCTCTGCTAGCGGGGTGTCCATGGCGTACACCGGCTGTTTTATATGGATTATATAGCAGAAGGTCAAAGCCTGTAAAACTTAAATCATGATGAAAGCGAGTGCAAACCATTCAACAATACCAATTACATTTCAGACCTTGGCATCTCTTATCATGGCACAAGCGATCTCCTCAGTCCGGCGGACCTCCCCCGTGCTGAGGGCTCCTTTAGCAGTGAAGTCAAAGCGCAGGCGGTCAGCAGCGACCAGGGAACCCCGCTGGTCTGCCTCTCCCAGAACCCCTCGCAGGGCAAAGTTTAGGATGTGAGTCGCCGTGTGGTTGCTCATGATGGGCCTCCGACGAGCCTGGAGAGAGAATTTGGAAGAACGATTGTGAGATACACAACTCGGAACATAGCGACAGATTTGAAAAAATCCCCCTGTGCCATAACTGACTGATGTATACGAGGTATGACTCACCTCATCTACATGTAAGACGACACGATCTCCAACCTTCAGCGTCCCATAGACAGTCCCCACATGGAGAACATAACCTCCTCGAACCTGTGTATTCTTCACAGTAAACTCCATCCGCTGCAAACAGAGAAATGCACAAACATGGTTAGATGTGGAGGAAAAGCGTTTAATCCTGTCATCTTGGTTAAAAAGCTGGCTGATGCTATATATATATATATGTGTGTGTATATATATATATTAGGCCCCGCCCCTCAAATGCTATCATTAGTTGATTGGTTGGCGTGAGTGCTGATCAACCAACCAATAGCGATCAACATTCCGCCCCTCATGTGACCCATGCTCTGTCTGTATGCGTATTCAGAGGCAGTGAGACGGACTTTAAAAAGAACAGTAGGTAATGCAGGAAAAAAATTGTGTTAATGTGTCAAGCACTATTATATATATATTAAACTACAGCCACAATGTTTCCGAATTATATAACAGGGTGTGAAACACTTTTTTTTCGTTGCCTGCAATATTGCAAGTTGTCCGAAATTTTACCTGCAATTTTGAAAAACTGCCTGCAGGTACCTATGTTAATGTTCCTAGCCTATTACAACCTTCTTACTCTGGTAATGCCATTATCATATCATCATTCAGAGATACACAGCTTTGTAAATCTTTAGAATGCACTTTCAAAGGCGCAAATTATCGATAGGATATTTTTTATGCTCAGGAGCACCTTATCGTCAAACTGTATTCTCAATTAACATGAATAAACAATGTTCTTGATAGGGATATTGGTCTGTTACTGCCTAAATTAATAACATGTGAAACAAGTCCGAATACATAAGACATAATACATAAGAGAGGGGTTTATTGCTCAGCCACCAATGCAAACTGCAACGTAATTCTCACATGCTTGCAAAACAGCTTTGAGGGCCGTTTTCTTGCTACTACTAACTACTAACTCAAGTATTCCATGTGTGCCCCACTTTATGACATAACTGCAAACTCACAGGAGGCAAGAAAAGGTGATGTGTTTGGCCAGATCACACTACACATCGGGCCGCAGATGGCCCGCCTGCCGTAGTTTTGACACCCCCTGCGCTAAGTGACAGAGTATTACATCGCGCTCTGTAAGCCAGTGGTGGCCCTGCGCATGCACAATTTATGCAGTCTGAGGAGCTGTCTCCTCTCTGCTCTGCCTGCAGCTGGGGTTGCAGCACGAGGCCATTGCGAGACCGACCGCCTGAGAGCGCTTCGGGACAGCGGAGGGGCTCACGGCAGTGCCCGCTGCTCGTTCAGGACAGTCGCTGCACAACGATACGGGCTTTTACGTCAGAACACCAAAGTCTCCAATAAAACCAGAATAAATCTCTGGTTGCTTTAAAATAAAAAAAAGTCAGCCAGTTGGCAACACTGCACCGGGCACCCAACTCTCCTCTGGAGGGGGGATTCAATGTCTCTCACCCCGTCGCGACCGGTCTTCCCCCGGATATTAGATTCCGTTATCTTGACTCTGATTGGCCAAAATACAAGAGACGTACCACCAAAGATGTTATATCAACACGATTGTTACGCGACGGTTTTCAGAAACGTGGTTGTTCTCCCGTTTCTCCGGTGGCCAAATTGCCGCTTACAATCGTCAATCATGATTCGTACGTTTTTTTTTTACTTGCAAAATTGCAAGTTCAAAATATTTTTACCTGCAATATCACAATTTGTCTGCAAATTGCAGGTAATAGTTGGGTATTTTGCTCCCTGATATATATATTTGTGTCGTAAAAAAAGAGTCAGGCAAGCTTTAGCAAACCATTAACTCCTCAGCAAAGGAAAAGAAACTGGCATTTAAATCCCTGTCATTTTTGACAGAGAGCCTTCTGGAAACTGTGATATGAATGTGTCCATGTGCTATTCAAGCTCTCACTCATGAGAAGGGATCAATTTATTCTTTTTTCTTTTCTTTCTTTTTTCCTTTTCTTCTGAAAAAATATAGGTAATTTGGCAGCCTTTGTTGCCTAGAAGAGATCTCCCCTCGCATTGCATTAGATTTTTGTTGCACTTACGTCCTCTGCATTGTCATCCTCCCGGAGCATGAAGCCCTCGTCAAATGTCTGGCCGCCCTGTTCGGCATAGAAAGACGTCAGGTCCAGCAGCACACCGCACTCCTGACCCGTGCTCACTTCATCGCAGAATGCACGGTCCCGGCGCAGGGCCAGGACTGTAGCTAAGGTCTGATTAAAATCTAAGCACACAAATAGGATGAGAGTCAGAGCCCTAATGTCCAGTAAGCCTGTAAGTCTGAGTGAAAATGAATTGCACTCACCGTAGTTTCCACTTTCATCTGAGGTGTATTTGTATTTGGGGGAGTCATCTGTGGCGGGTACCTTCTTGTTTCTCAGCTCCTCGATGGCATAGATGTCCAACATGATGTGGTCCACATCTCCTGCGCCCTTACCCTGAGACTTCAACTACACGCCGCACGCACGCACGCACGCACGCACGCACGCACGCACGCACGCACACACACACACACACACAAACCTGTGTTATTCACTGACCACCACACCTACCTTAACATACACCATCAAGTGAGTTTGTTGGACTCAAACTTTTAATTTAAAATCAATGCAACACTAAGTGACATAATTACAGAAATATTCATAAACCATAGCTTTGTTTAAGTAATTGGCATTTTATTTTATTGCGTTTCTTTGTCAATGCAAGTCAAAACCTGTCTCTATCCTGGCAGCACAAATATAAATTTGATGTTTTCAATAAAATGCCCTTTCCCCTTAACTGGCTTTGTGTGTATACACACTAAGTGCATTATGACAATAATTAATGTCAGAACCTCTGGACTGTGGACTTACCAGTTAATTATGCAAAAACATCCCATCATTGTAAATTTAAATGTGATAACAACAATGTGATCAACAAACCAATCCCGAAACTACAACCTTTACAAAGTTTTAGTACAGGTTTTATATTACATGGCCTAATATTCTCTAGGTGTACCTAATACACCTGTAACTCAGTGTCAACATGACAAAAGTTAAATACATGGTAAAAAAAAAACTCCCCCAACTGGCACAGAGCAGATCTGAAGTGTCAGTGTGTGCACCACCAATTAGAAACACCTGTCAACCTGCTTATTCACATAATTATCCAATGATGCTGCAATGCATTAAATATGACACATAGAGCTCAGAAGCTACAGCTGATGCTGTGTTTGTATCAAACACCAGAATGGAGAAAAAACATTGGCGTTTCATATACAAAGTGCCTTTTTTTTCTTCTTCCTATTTTACTATAGTGTTCCAAATAAAATGTTTGGTGAGTAGATACAGACCTTAGTCAACAGTGATGAGACGGCAGTGCAAGCTTGGAGCATTACACAAACAAATCAATACTCCAGCTATATCAAACAGCAAGGGATTAGAATGGGGCTGTAAAGTAAATGAGGATTTATTTACACAGCAGGTGCAGGGCTTCTGATTCTGACTCACAGTGAAATACTGGAGAAAGCTGACACAAGGAAAAGTAGCATTCTCACAGGAGAGGACACAAAATAGAGCTCAGTGGAGTTTTATCACACAGAGCAGTCAAGGCCAAATTCGAACATTTCAAACAATCTACCTGCCCTTGCATCTCCTCACCTGTGCTGCCTTCTTCTCCTCTTCAAAGGAAGCCAAGTCCACCGCCATGCCTTTCTCCTCTGCGATGAGGGAGGTCAGGTCCAGAGGGAAGCCGTACGTGTCATACAGCAGCCATGCTGTGTCACCTGGATGCAGGGACAGAGAGAAAACATTGCTTGATATGCAGGAGAGGTCTGAAGCAACAGTGCCTGAAAGACTGTCTTTAAATCCAACAGCGAGCTTGTTATTTATACACAAAACGATACAGACATCATCTTTGTCATGCAAGGACACTGTCATTTTGGCAGAGCGTACAAATGATGCCATCATTCCTTGGGACAAATAATAATAAAACGTAGTAGATATTTAATAGTGTTTACCATCCACACTGGAGGTCATTTTAAAGGAATGTAGGATGTGCATTTTTTTTTCATTTGAATTCATGATTTAATAAATCGTCAATAAGGATTATTCCACTGTATAACAATATTTTGAGTAACAGAAACACAAGGACAGAGATGTATGGATGAAGGATTAGTATTGATTTTTTAATATAATTGGAATAAAACAGTAAAACAAAACTAGGAGAAAGCTATGTTGGTGGTGAAGAGGCATGAAAGGCAAACAAAGGATATCTATAAAACAACCATTTTTGAATAATGATCTGTTGCTACTAAAATAAGAGGGACATGTAATGTGTGTGTATGTGTGTGTGTGTGTGTGTGTGTCTTACCTGGGATGGTTTTGATTTCCCCAAGGCTAGTGATCTTCCTGTCTAGGATGCGGCGTCCCCTGCTGAGTGTTTTGAGGAACTGCATCTCCTCCTCATTTATAATGTCCTTCACCATTTCTGGGTCTTTCCTCAACTCTGGGAAAGCATCGCCCTTGAGAAAGGAATAGAGTGTAAATGGGTGCCGGTCGACGATGTGGCGAGGGGGAGCAGAAAGAACTCGAGTGAATATGCAATTTTACTATGGTGTTAAATGATGATAGGACACCAGTGATGTTTACAATAACAGAAACACATCAAAGGGTGTCAGCACTGTTTCTGAAATTCGAAATTTGATCCATTTAAAAAAAAATTCTATGTCCTACGGAAAGAAAATTTAGAACTAATGCTGTCTCACTGATTACAAATATTTGTGATCTTAAACACTCAAATTAATTTGAATTCAGAGATAAGTGTATCCAACATTGCAATTACTTGCATTATTTTTCAGGACTGAGGATGATACTCTTAGATAAAAAACAGAGAAGATGAAAAAAGAAAATCTCACCAGAGAATTGACAACCACATCCACTAAAGAGGCAAAAAAGCCTTTCTGAGCTCCCAGCTTCTCATGGGAATAACGGACTGCACGACGCAGGATCCTCCTCAACACATAGCTAAACATGATGGAAACGAGAAAACATTTGCGTAAAACTCAATACAAATAGTCTGGCCATTACAAATATCCTGTCTGAAACCTTGCATAGCTTTTCAGTCATGAAAAGGCTTTGGTGTTTTCCAGTACAGTAACAACAAATTACTGAGTAAATTTTCAAAATTAAAATACACCTAGTACTACTTGCACAGTAGTTAGTCAAGCATGTATGGCATTTTGAAAAATGTGTAGCATATAGACAAATTAGATGTTGTGCTCCACTTTCTACAGATGCTGTATACATTTATATAGATTTCAGTGCCTCACCCTCTTCCTGTGTTGTCAGGCCGACCACCATCAGACAAGGCAATGGTGATGGTGCGGGCGTGGTCTGCCAGCACACGGTAGGCCATGTCGATACCATCGGCGTCCTCAGCTCCTACTTTACCAGTGTATTGTCGTGCACCAGTACCCTGAAACAAATGGAAATGATACAGCTTTTTCCAGGACTTGTTTCAACAGGTCTTCAATAATTCTAACATGATTGGAGCTTATTTAACTACATATTGTTTATGTTTATGCTTGCTCTGGATAAAAAACATTTGATGCGACACCTCTTTGGTGTTTTAGACCTGTATCCATGACTACTCCTTGCATTTTCAATTTGTTTCATTATGGCAGAAAAACAGAATGAATGCATACTGAAGTTCAGCCTCACATATTTCTAAACCCACTTTTATGTTTACTGTGGGTGTAGAACAGGTGTATTAGACCAGTGAAATCCTGCATTAATTGTGTAGCAGCTCAAAATCCATCAGCTGACAAGTGAGATTCTTGTCACACATTTAAACCTCTGCGATTTCAGTACCTTCTGAATGGCTTCAAAGTATGGGACGAAGAGATCAGTGTCATAGTTGGACATTTTGTTCTGCAGTACAGACACCAGTCGCTCCAGACCCATCCCTGTGTCGATGCTCTTCTTGGGCAGCGGCTTCAGCTCCGTCTCGGACTCTCTACACAATGCACATAGGGAAAAAAAAAGGTGTCAAACCGTTTCACCTAAACAGTAGACAAGTAAAAATATGTATGTAAAAGGAGTTATATTGCTTTTGTTTAAATTACACTGATCTTTGTTTTTTTTTACATAAGCAATTTATTACACATTATACCCCTCCTATACCATTTCATCCCATTTCACTTCCTTTGAAACCAGATTAATGGTCTCTGTGAACTGTGACGTATACCTGCATGTATCTTAATCCTCGGATATGACATAAGTCTAATGTTGAGGTGGACATTTATAAAATCGGATTCCCTGTTGATGGCGCAAAAACAAAAACAATAGAGGGACTCTAAAAATGACCATCACCTAACCTCAAATGACACTTTAGCGTCGGTTTAGGCACATAACTGTCACAGCTTGTGATCAGTTTAACGTTCTTTCATAATCATCACATATAATAATAATAATAATAATAATAATAATAATAATAATAATAACCCACTGAACTGATTAAAAACCTTGACTGAAAGACAGACACCTCTATGAACGCCTCAAGTAAAATCTGAGTAAACCAGTATTCTTGGTGAAAACATTGAACAGTCAATGTATGAAGACTGTCATCAACATTTCCCTCAATCTGTCAGCCAGAGCAGGAATCAGTTAAGATACAGTTCGAAAGTTCCAGCTGCTTTCCATTTGGCTTTGGAAAATTGAATTCTGGTGCGGAAATATACAGCAGCCCATTAAAGTTTGTCATTTATACAAATTATCTATTAAAAATGAAAAAAAATAATTTGTGCTTGCAGGGTGATTTTATTTTTTTTTGTGTTGTGACTCTTATTTTCTCACCACCATGTGTCATCTTCATGTCCTGCCGCACGACAGAGTAGATAAATAAGCCACATATTTATTCTGCTAAAGTGTTTACATTTAATTGTGAGGAAAATAGACCATCCTTTAAATTGTTGTATTGTTTTCTTATCAGTGTATGTTACCTGTTGAACTGAATGAACACCAGGTTCCAGATCTCCAGGACATTGGGATCGTCCATGTTCACCAGGTGAGCAGCATCTCTTCCACCGATGCGGTCGAAGTGAATCTCACTGCAGGGACCACAGGGACCAGTGTCTCCCATCTCCCAGAAATTATCCTTCATACTGCCAGGCAGGATGCGGGCCTCATCAACACTGATACAAACAGAGCCAACACATATACACAGACAATTTCATTATATCACTTCTGCATGTTTACTTTAAATGCAATCAAGTGGAACTCTCCACGTGATTGCAATTGCAAATTTAGAAAATATTAAAATTTAAATGTTTTAAATAATCTTATTCACCATTGTAATATAAATTCATATAAAGATCACTCTATACATAGAACAATGTTTAGAATATCAGGGTTTTAAGTACTACGTTTTTACTACATATTGTTCTTAAGATCATATAAACAGAGCGAGAAGAAGCAAGGAAATTCAGGAGAAAATGATCACTTAACATTATGCAATTACCTGAAACAGGGGAAGATACACAGTGACTTATAGGCACTTCATGTATAACTATAATGCAAGATCTGTAAATAATTAAGTGGTGGAGCTGGGGATGCAGGGTATGAAAAGCTATTTATAGTCAGGGGAGGTTAATGAACATATGACCAAAAAGAGAAAACGTAACAAATAACATCTCTTTCTTACGCCTGTCTCACCCCAAGTCAATCCAGATCTGTTTGCACTCCAGGTCGGGCTCCAGGCCTGCTTTATCATCACCTCCAAAGTAGGTGACATACAGACGGTCTATGGAAATACCAAACTCCTGGGTCAGGAGCTCCAAAGCCATCTTACAGGCCAGGTGCTGCATAGTGTGTGGAGGGAAGAATGACATGAGAGAGTGGACAATAAGACAAAATGCTGTAGAAAAAAATAACAGATTCACACAAAAATGTTAACAAAAAAGATATTACTGTTTATGATTAAACTGTAATAACTAACAAATAAAGATTTGCATGTGACTATAACTGGGAATTAATAGTGCCTTTTTAAAGTCTGTTACCAACAGTCAATCATATCAAAATGGGGTAACACAATGCATAATAACAAAAAACAACACATATCAATGGCTTATTTATCTATATCCCAGTGGTGTGTTTTTCAACTAACAATATTAACTTTACTATCTATATTAATCAGACTCAATATCAGTTGGATTATAATTGTAAAAGGTGAGCCAGAAAGTGAAAAAGCTGCAAAGTATTATTACAATATATTACCTTAAAGTAGTCCCCAAAGGACCAGGACCCCAGCATCTCGAAGAAGGTGTGATGGTAGACATCTTTGCCCACATCGTCCAGGTCATTGTGTTTGCCGCCTGCACGGATACACTTTTGGGTGTTGGCGGCACGACGCAGCCTGGCCATGGGATGGGACGGATCAATGGTGTTGAGGAAGATGGGCTTGAACTAAAAAAAAGATGTACAAAAAGCAGATTTTTTGGTTACAAGAATCTTTTAAGTCAAAGAATTGGTTTAAAAGAGCCAGCCTCAACTAGAAACGCACACATATTTGGGACAGACCTGAAGACTCCTGGAAAACATACCTGGTTCATGCCTGCATTGGCGAAAAGCAGCGTTGGGTCATCCAGTGGGATGCAGGATGACGAGTGGACATACTGGTGCTCATAACGACGGAAGAAGTCAATGAACTTCTCACGGATCTGAGCAGCACTCAAAGAGGAATCCATTCTGTATCAGCTGTCAACAAAAATACACAAAAAAATGATATAAATATGAAGCTTGCAACTTTATGTGTCCATGATAAAAAAACAACAGTATGGCACGAAAACATTTCAGGACTTGACTGCTAATTGTCATTACAGAGAATACATTTATGTGGAGCTCCTATTTTCAGACATGTTTGTTCCATGTAGCCATGAGGCACAATAAGGCCGCAGCACCAGTAACAAACCAGTTTAACAGGTTAATCTTTTCTATAGGTCACCAATTAGTCCCAGGTTGCAGGTTGTTTCAACACATTCTTACTGAGCTGACATTCACAGAAATAATAGAAAAGAAAAACAAAGCTCATAGAATCGATTATTTCTTGCACGATGGTATATAAATCCGTATTAAAAGTGATGTAAATACATAGGTAAGAGAAGCTTACCCATTTGCAAAAAAGTCATATTTTGCCATTCTGTTTATACTGCTGTATCCATAGCAACAGTATTGTTGTTATATTTTGGAATTTTGGGCAACAAATGAATTAGCAGAACTATAGTATGGCAATACTACATTTTTAAAGGACTTTCGCATCAACGTTATGAAAACCCCCTTATGTATGCAAGTATTTGCGTCTCATATAAGGTACCAACCTATATCTCCAGTTGGTTACTATTTCTTTCCTTTGTTGTCCTTAATTATCTAATATTTTAAGCAAAGAGTTAATTAAAATAAATGATTTATAATGTAGATCATGTAATGTTTATTTACTTCTTAAAGTTCTTAAGTTAAACAGGATTAGCTTAGACTTTTAAAAAAAAGTCATTGTCAAAACAGTAATAAAATACCCATATTGTTTCTTCTTCAAGGTCTGCTCTCTGCAAGACCCACAGAATTTCACTTCCCAAAAAGAGAACAGAACAGAAACAAAGTTCCTTTGAGTGCCATTGAACCTTGAATCAAAATTACTGACCATTACTTTCCTGTCAAATGACAATTTGCAAAGTTTGCATGTCCTAACAGGTTCTCTCAGCAGTGGTGTTTTACTCTCTTATTTACCTCCATAGGAACTGGCCCTAGGCTCCTCTCAAAAACCAACCACAGCCCAGGAATCCTGCAAAGCCTGTGAGGCTTTTCATACATCATAACACTGTAATAAAGCTGACAGGCAGTTTTGGTTTTCACTGACGACATAGCATTGACATATTACTGTAGTATTGCATCAGTGAATCACTAAGCTTAATACAGATGACTTTGCTTGTAAGTTCTATATATTTGTCATATTTAAATCTAGAGTGGAAAGATTCATGTTTATTTAAAACATGACAGAGATAACAGAAAACCTACTCCTGATTCAGTAATATAATGTGTATATAAAATAGTAAATAAATACATATTTAAAAAAATCTCTCATTAAGGATCTTTTCTAATCCCAATAAAACCCAGTGTTTTTCTGTGACTCAATTACTTAAATTTACCCTTTTTAGCTCAAATAATTTGTTCGGGGAAATTCTAAAATTTAAGTGTCTTCTATCTCCAACCCTTGGCAATCTGGAATGATCAGAGGGGGGAGTGAAGAAGATGAAGACACAATATGTTACTGGCTTGAGAAAAAACAATCAATTAGGATCGTTTAATCACATTTGATAGCAACTCAAGCTATATTAGACTTGAAGATTGATACTTCAACTTTCAGAAAGAGGCCCGACATGGACATGTATAATATACATTTCCAAGACAACAATAGAAAAGGAAATGTGTGGAACTCATAACTGCAAGCCCTGAAATACCACTGAGGGATTTTCATTTCATAATATTTCAGGAATTATAACCCTACACCATAATCACAATAGCTGTATGCAACCTAAAATGATTAAAGGCAATGTATTACAATTCCCATCAGTGCACTCATTGTGTAAACTAGATGGTAAAGGAAACCACACAGCTGGTACATTTAGCTCTCTTGGGCAAGTAAGCGGGCAGTAAACAGCCACTCTCCCCATCCTGACTACCAAAACACCCTGTTGGCAACCAGAGGAAGTAAAGACATTGGAGTGATGGAATGGAAATTTTAGCCTATACAGTGAACAGACAATTTGAAAGACATTTTATATTGGTGATAATGTTCTGTATCGAACGTTTTAAAGGTTAAAGTGGGTTGTATGTATGCTGAATATTTTGACTAGCAAAAAACACACAAAAGAAAAAAATAAGACTATCAGCATCCACACACAAGACGTGCACATGCATTGGTGCAACATCATATAACATAGTGCCACTCAAGTCAGACCACATACTTCCCCTCATTCTGCCTCTGAAACGCAGCATGCTGCTCGATCAGCGCGTCAGGTGATGGTTAACTGCAGTGTTGAACAGAAACACTAGCTTGACAGCCTGAGGTTAGCGAGCTAAAAGTTAGCCAGGCATGCTACTTCTATATGTTGAAGCTGAGGGAGAGGTCGAGGCACACCATGCAAACAAAAAACTGCTTTCTGACATGACAAGGTGAATGTTATTCATGTCCACAGTGCCTTAGCAAATGATAATACTCACAGAAATGGCTATAATCGCACGATGGACCGGTCCCAGACACAGTGCTTCAGCCCACGCTGCTCAACTGGAAGGAAAGCCAGGCGCTGAGCGACTCGCCCAAGGCTCAACGTCCATTGGTTAGTCACACTGCCACATCTGAAAAGCTCTATCTCTATTGGACAGGTTAACTGTCAATTACAGACGAGCCCGCCACATCAATGGTAACACTTCCCCAGCTTGGCTGATGCAATGAAAAAACATTGGAAGATAAAAGCCTTTGCCCGTGTTAGTAATAGATAACATTTTTGTTTATAATCATTTGCCACACAATAATGTGTAGATGATTTTATAATTGTTCTAGACCTGTGTTTAGTCCCCGTTCTTGCAATTATGGCATGTATCATGAACTTTGCAATAATTTGTCATTCTGTTACATAAATAAATATTATTGCATACTGTGACTGTGCGTATTTGAGAGAGCTTTGCCTGTCTGGTGCGGCTTCACTCAATAATACGCTTCGGCGGAACCACTTCTCCGTGTGCTGTGTTTCCACTGGTACAGATTTCCGGCAGGACCCGACTACACGCTGTTGTATACAACGCTCTGGTCGACACTGCATCATGCCGACCGACACAAAACGTGTACGCGGACCAGAGGTGTCCCATAGCCCGTCTCTGTTCCTGGGCAAACCTGCGGACCCCCTCCCATCAAGCGGCCCTAGAGCGGACGGCCGGCAGCGGGACCAGGCGGACGTCCGGCCCGTGTTCGTCCGCTGCGGGCTGGTCAGCCAGGCCAAGGGCTCCGCGTACATCGAGGCAGGACACACCAAGCTGATGTGTTGCGTGTATGGCCCTAAAGAAACCGAGCGGAAAGATGAGACCGACATGAAATATGGAAGGTCCGTACTTATGGGGTTGTTTATTATACATCTGAATACACACACACACGTCTTCGTGTTTAAGTGGTCATATCCTGTAGTATAATAACTAGTATTTCCATGTAACCTTTCCGCAATACAATTCCATAATATCCAATACAAATGTTGTTGACCTGTGTACCTAAATGATCGCAAGTATATTATAATAATAACACAAACATAATAATACTTTAACCAGCTGAAGGATTTTAGTCCTCATATATCTGGGCAAACATTAAAACTGCTGCCCCACAGAGATGTCATGTCTCCAGGACAGCACTGTTTGAAACATGAATTCTGTGTTTTACTAGACGTATTCACCAGGTCTGTTTGTTTTGGAGAAGCTGAGCGCTCTGTGGATAGGTCAGCTCCTGGGAGACTCCTACCAGATGAATTTGCACATTGTGCTAATCTAACTTTGAATATTGTGTCAGTTAACTGAGCTCAGCTCGTTTTTTCCTCAAGCATTCTCTTTAACATTTTTGTTTGTACCTTTTGATACTTACTGTAACCTTTTTCTGTCCATGCAGATTGACGACTGACATGCGTTTCGCTCCATTCTCCTGCCCGGAGAGGGGCTCCTGGATTCAGGGAAGCCACGACAAGGACTTATCTCTGATGCTACATGAGAGTTTGCAGCCAGCTGTGTGCCTCAACAAATACCCACGCTCTCAGATTGAGGTCAATGTGATGGTTCTTGAGAACAGCGGTTCAGTTCTGGCCCATGCAGTCACATGCGCTTCCCTTGCTCTTGCAGATGCAGGGATTGAAATGTATGATCTGGTGCTTGGTTGTTCGATCCGCCAAGATGGTGTCTCTTATGTGGTCGACCCGTTGTACTCAGAGCAAAACAGCTGCAACTTGGTTAGTGGGGAGAACCAGGGCAGCCTGACCCTTGCTTTCCTTCCCAGCCTGAACCAGATTTCGGGGCTCCAGTCAGATGGGGAAATGACTGAGGAGACTCTGACAGCTGGCGTTCGGACCTGCATTGAGGGTTGTTATAAACTTTACCCAGTCATCCAACAGGCCCTGGCTAAGGCTGTGCGCAGGGCTGCTCCACCACCATCAGAGAGCTGAGGGACTCATTAAGTCCATATAGTATTTCTTATTTACAAATTACTGTCATTGCTTTGACAACATATGGTATTTTTGCGTTGTTTGATATTTTTTAAATAAATAAAAAATATTCAACTTGATCTTTTGTGAAATAATTATTAAAATAAAATGCTTGCCACTGGAGCACTCATTTTAGACTAGATTAATGATATTTGTACTCTAGGATTGTTTTGTAACGTATTTTGTTTCTATAGAGTTTGATAAACAACAAAAAAAAAAAAACACACTGGCCAGACCTCACAAAAATTATGCATGAATTGGATCAACTTGAGATGCTCTGTGGTAGGTTTTGCTGAAGCAATTCATTCACACATGCACACATTGTCTGTTTGTATAAGTAACCACTTACCCTTATTGGCTTGCATGGTTGCTGGAGCCAATTCCAGCTGTTTATGGGCCATGTTGGTGTACACCCTGGACAAGTACAGTATATTGCAAGGCTGACCCAGACAGACAACCATTTACTCTGAACACTCACACCTACTGACAACTTGGTGTCACTAATTAACCTACCGTACATGTTTTTGGACTGGGGCTGGAATACCCAGAGAGAACCAATGCAGACGCAGGGAGAACATGCAAACTCTACACAGAAAGGCTCTGACGCCAGAACCTTCTTGCCGTGAAGTACAGGTGCTAACTACTGTTCCACTGTGACTCTTTGCAACATTTAAATTGAGGACAAACCTCAATGCCACTAGAGGTCACTCTAAGTCTTTAGTTAAAACTAGGTAGAAAAGAACACAATGTGGTTGCATTATTCTTAGGACCTTATTAAAATGTCACTAGCACGGACCATTTTAGAACACGAAGTCCCAATGGAAAATGTTTTCCAATTTTCTGCAAAGGAACCATAACATTATTCAGCACTGAAATACCTCAAATCCCCAAGGCTGTATTTAAACTATAGAAGTGTCTGAAGTGAACCGAGTATTTGTTTAGTTTTCCTTCGTTTGTGTCTCATTTGCACATGAATCAATTGCGAAATGAAAGCGAACCGGAACGAAAGTTGAACGTCTCCAAATCGCGACGAGCCCCTTTTACTGTGACACAAAGTCATTGCTCTGGAGCAACAATATTGCACCCACTGGTAAGTTTAAATGGACACGGAAAATAAGCATGCCACGAAGAAACCCCTAAATTGGAGCTCATTCGTAGACGGCCATTGATCTGTAAACATTGAGTTTGCACCATGACATCGTGTTTTCGTGTTGTCAGCAGCGGTCATTTCTTGTTTAAATGCAAGAGATGCTAACGTTAGCTGGGGGGTTGTCTGCAGCACACAGGCTTAGGTTTGCTCCACCACGAAACCCACAACAGGCAAAAACAGACTCAAAATACTCCACACTGACAGCTATATTTGGTAATAGCTGCACCCGTGGCAATGTGGCACGTAGGGCAAGCGTATTTAGTTGCTACAGCCATAATATCGCTGCCCTGTGTGGCTGTGTGTGAGGGAGTGAACAGGTCCAACACACACAGTAAGCTTATGTACATTAACTCGTTGTACTTTAACTAGTTGCACAATATTTGTGTTTCACTGTGCCTTTCCTTCGTTAGTAACAACACATAAATTGCCATAACCCCTAGTCACTTGTGACGATGACAGATGACCACAGGGGAGAGCCAAAAGCTCAAACTATAGTCTCTCACATGCAGCTACTCTCCAGTTGTTGCTGGTTATGGCTTGCGTGTGAAACCATAACATTTTACTTGTTGACCTTAGTCCTGGGTGTATCTTCCCCCTGTTTTTAATATATGTGAAGAGACACAACATCCAACTTTGTTTTAGGTATTTTAGTTGATTTGTCTTTTTATTAAAATATGATGTGCAGCATGCCAAAGCAACATTAATGTCCTAGAAAGAAGTGATGGGAATATGAAATTACACTAATGCTAACTGTGTGTAGCATCAAACTGTCTGTCGCATTAGATTGAGTTATAAGGCAGAAAGAGGAGAAAACAGGACATAGTGAAGGGATAAAACCAGAAGGGAGCTGCATTGAAACTGAATGGATACCGACTGCCTTGTAATCAGAATAAAAATAACTAATTGAGCAATCAGCACTGTGCAGCTTGTTTCAGAAATCCATGATTATAGAAATTCATAAATATGATGGAAAAACTTTAAATGTCAGGAAAAGTCCATAGTTTTGTGGTTTTAATGACTAAATGTATATTTTGTTTCCATTCTGACATTAATTGTAAATTTATTTTAGCCGTACTGTTTTCCTATTTTGTAGTTATCACTAATTATGATATATATATTTCACTAACTGAATCGTCACATATAAAGTGGTTCATTCAATACTGGGGCCATGGTTGCATTATGAAAAACTAATGTTGCATTTCATAAACAGACACATCACTAACATTAATCAGAGATGTTATGATCAGCTAAACAGATAAATATTGACTTTGTGCAGTAGTGTGATTGTTGTTTGTGGTTTTGCTCCAGGGACACAAGCTGATTTTAATGGTTTAGATCGATTACTCTGTGGCTAAGCTACATAAGAAGAAAATAAGTCCATTAAATCCACACATTTTCCACTTGGATTCCCAGAGGAAAACCACTGACAAGAACCATTGAATTGACCTATTCACCCTAGGACAGATGGACTTTTGTCAATCCTCAAATTAAACATGTTTTTTATAATACTATACAGTAAGGTTTTTCTCTATGTTTAAGTTGTAATGGCAGCGGAAGAGGCAGGAGGTGTTGAACTCAACAAGAAGTTTGTGTCGGAAGCAGAACTTGATGAGAAGAGAAAGAAAAGACAGGAGGAGTGGGAGAAAGTCAGGAAACCTGATGACCCAGAGGGTAAGAATACATAAAGATCTAACTTTTCTAATACATATACAATCGAACAAGCTCATGTTTGTTTTTGTATTTTTTAGAGGCCCCAGAGGAAGTATATGATCCACGTTCCCTCTTTGAGCGACTGCAGGAGCAGAAAGACAAGAAGCAGGAGGAGTTTGAGGAGCAATTCAAATTCAGTGGGTCATTTTGTTACTCTGCATTTATAAACACCTCTGTTTGTCAACTAGGTTCGAATGAACACCCACTCTAACGAGAGAAAGACCCATTCCCTTTGTTTTAATAAAAACTAAAAATATACGGACATGACTGGAATTGGTCATCAGCCGTCATTCCCATTAAATGCTAAATACGTTTATTATGTGGTGTGAGTGCACTCAGCCGCATAACACAGGGCAAGCATATTCTTCTTTCATACTAAGGAAAGTTATTTATTTCATACTTGAATTACTTACTTTACATACTTAATTCATTATTTATAGCAATATTAGTTGACGAGTTTTGTTTGTTTCGCAGTTTTTTTTTCTTGAGCATGGCTTTGCGTTGCCTCTGTAGTGTAGATTTTCATTTTGAAGACATAATGTAATTTCTTTATTTTTTGTATTTAAGTCACTTTAACTCAGTTTATTCATAAAATAAGTCAAGATAGATGGTGGCATTTATTTGTAATTTACAAATTATACACATTCTTTCATTTTATTAAAACATTAGAAACATATTTTAATATTTTGAGAACATGAACGTTGACAGCAACAGTTTTTAACATAAACTACATTTCTTGTCTCTGCCAAGTGTTTGGCTATTTTTTCTTTTTCATCAAGATTTCTTATATATTGATTAAAAGGATATTATTATGGCGTATTTTCTCAAAAATTCTCTTCCCTGCCATGTGTTGAGAGTATGTTTGTTTCCATGGTGACAGGGAACATGGTTAGAGGATTGGACGAGGATGAGAGCAGCTTCCTGGATGAGGTCTCCCGGCAACAGAGCCTGGTGGAGAAGCAACGCAGGGACGAGGAGAAGAAAGAACTGCTGGAATACAGAATATCCTTTATACAATATTTGCTCTGACAATTATTATTTTGGTGTCAATGAATTCAACATGGACACCACAAAACATCTGGGATTAAAGCTACAGCCTTAGAGGTTAAATATATTGAAGCCCATTCCACATTGTGTACATTGTTCACATTTATCACACTTCGGTGGTACAAACATACACAGGCACTCTCTGTGAGTGGGTAGCAATGGACGTCATTGCCTCAACAACATTCTTCATTCCCTAATTTTCCACTTGTCTCTGTTGTGAAAAAGGGACTGTCTCTGTCACAGGCCATTGTACGTGTAACAGCTGCACCAGACATCTGTTAGCCTTGATGCAGTTACTACTTTCTTCTGCCTCATACTGATAGAGGTTGTAGGAAGGTGTTGCACTTGGAACATGTCATAGAATGAGTTGGAAGACCTGTGTCTTAGGAAAAGATAAAGACCTACAACACATAGTGTTACAAAGCCTTTGGTCTTTCTTAATCGTCTTGGCATATTAAACCTTAATGGATCTGAAAATCTTCGCAAAGAATTTGACATCTTTACCCATTATGAAATATATAAGGAAGACTTTTTGAAAACGTACATGTTGCAGCCTTACGTTCCCAAACCCCATAAAACATTTTTTTTTATCATGGTCAACCATAAAACATTCAAATGTAAGGGAGGTACATTTTGTCAGAGTACGGTCTACTCAGCTGATTATAAGAATTTTACACACCAAACAAAATTATTAACAGGTGGATTTTCTGTCAATCTGATAACTGATGGGAGATATCACTAGTAGCAGCAAAGACCAGAGCTGGATATTGTTTCTCTCAATGTTAAACCATCGCACTGTTTCAGTAAAAATGTAATGGTAGGGAAAAGCAACCTTATGGAGCCACACTGGCTTCTATAGTGTTGATGTCTATCCGAGCTACTATTCTCTCAGTTATGAAGTCTTTCAGTATCTGTTGTAATTAAGCAGTTGAAGGGCATGTATTTTGCTAATATGGAGGTCTCCTGGTTTGTGTATGATGAGCAGCTTTTATGTGTCGGTAGACTTAGGCTGACATTCCACCACAGACAAGCTCCTGCTGGAACAGCATCAAGCATCATGCAATTTTTGCATGTCCAGAGTACGCATTTATTTGTGTGTCCAGTAGTTTTGCTTGTTCCCCCATTTCACACTCCTTGTTCTCTGCGGACAGACAGCTTTCTAACATATAGGTCTGTCTGCAGATGAAGAGAATGTGTTGTCGTGGAAACTGTATCTTAGGCTGGTAACTACGGTTACAATTTTAAGCAGTCATTGTCTACACAAAGTCCTTACATGTGTAGACCTTAGCTAATGTGTGAAAACAGCATCGCTGCTCAACTCTACCCCATATATACCTAATCCCTGGCTTTGTGAATGCTGGTTCCTTTTGTCTTCCACTTCCCTATTGTGACTTTTTTTTTGTTTCCTCCACTGTGTCAGCATCTTGACCCTATTTCACGTCTCCTGAGCTCTGTCCATCTCCTGCTTTTATTTTAGCCTCTTTATCTGTGTCGCCCTCTTATCCCTCTTTCTCTCAGTCTGCCTCTGTGCCTGACTTCTTTTCTTAGTCTCTCAGAACTGTGTCAATTCTTCCAGTGCACCGAAAGAGATGTAAGGGCTCTTCCTGAAGGCAGGTCATAACGTAACTTGCTGAATTGACTGTGGCTAAAAGGGATGTATGTTTCTACTTGCCCCTTATCCCCATTCTGTTCCCTCTCGAAGCCTCGATTAGGATTTATTCAACTTAACTCTGCACTGTCACAGTGCTATGGTGAAGCATGTATCTGATGAAAGTCGCAGAGAACCTGAAAAGAAGGGAGCACCTAAACAATCAGGATCAGAGCAGAGGACCAGCCACCTGTCTCAGGCCCATTTATTGGCTGGAGCTGTCAAGAGACGCAAGTAAGCACATTGATACGTTATACTTACCCACTGATCTCTTCAATCTTCTGACCAATTGTTTACAATAAGTCTGTATTTAAGTGGCATTAAATATTCTTGAAATCGTTTTCTTTTATCCAGCTCCTCCCAGTCAACAGACAACAGTAAGAGACAGAAGGTTGAAATCACAACATCACCGTCAGGAAATGGAGACATGCACACAGGTGGGCTGCAGCGCGAGGACTAAATAAAGAATTGGCAGTCTAAAATGACCTTTCAGCTGCTAAATTCTGGTTGAATCACTCGCTCAACTTCTTATCATTGTCTGACAGTACTTTGAAGCTTAGCAGTTAGAGCTAAATTTCCGAAAAATAATGGGAGCCGAGAGAATGAGTCAAAGCCACAAAGTTGTCAAAACAGTGAGCTGAAAGATGTCCGTTAAGCTGAGTGAAACTGCAGGTGAAGAGTATTTTGGACTTTGTGACTATCATAGATATCCTAAAGCTGAGCTCAAAACCTCTATATACAGTCTATTTTATTATCTCTGAGCTTATGACCCGCATGCAAATGTTTTTACAAACTATATGGAACATATGCTAACATCACCAAAGTTGCTTTACATGCATTCCACTGAAATACATTTAATTGCCCTAGGTATAAAAGTGTTAAAAGCTGCTTTATGCTTTTTTGTTGCAAGTCCCCGAGATCTCGGAACGATCAGTAAACGCACAACTCAAAATCGCCAATGAAAAAGCAACACAGACATTTACTCGTTCATTATGAGCTCCCCATTTAGCTTTTTTTTTTCTCCGTCCACTTCAGAGATTAGTCCTCTCCAAATGTTTATCCCTGACCTTTTGCAAAGAGCCTGTGTGCGTATTCAGTCTCTTGCTTCTGACTGTGTGTTGTGCTGTTCAGAGCAGGAGGGAGGACCAGGAAGTGGAGCAGGGGGAGCTGAAGATAAAAAAACAGTCCCCTGTCTGACGGCCAAGACGCCTTCGGCTCCCCTAAGCTCTGGTCCAGGCGTGTTACACCTGCCATCAGCAGCTGTGTGCGTCGGCGTTTTACCAGGAATGTGGGTCTACTCTGGCAGCAGCGACTCTGACAGCAGCTCGGACAGCGAAGGTAGCGTGGACCCAATCTTACTGCCGTACCCCCGGTGCAGCAGGGCTTACAGATAGAGACACACAAACACACACATAAAACCCCTGAAGCGAGTTTACCTGCCTCTGGAATGGTTTGTAATCAGTCGTAAAAAGTAACATCATGCAAGGAAAACACACACAACCACAAGCAGGTCATAGGTCACGCATACACACAATGTTGTAGAATGCTAGTATGCAAAAAAAAATCTTAGGAAAACGGGCGGACCAGCCGGAATTCATAAAAGGCCAAGAACTGGAAAAAATCTACCTAACTTTAGCAGGGCTTGCGGACCTCTAAATATAGGTCTAAATGGGAAAAACAGAGACAATAGCTGGCACCACGTTAAATAATCCAGAAATAAATTATACAACAGTAGTAGTAGTAGTTGACATCAATCAATCCAGCCATCACCAACAATGTCCGCAATAAGCCCAGTAATAACCCCCAAAATTACGAATAACCAAAAGAGGCAGATTATGACCTTTCATCAGGGTTAAAAAACTAAGTTCTTTCTGAAGAGCGCATGTTGAGGCACTGCAGATATTACATTTTTCGCTGCACAATTTCACCACAGACTATTGATCCCGACTTGTCTCTAAGGTTTTCAGTGGGGAACAAGTATATCCCATCCCCCAACGATAAAATATTGACCTTATAAAAAATATATTCAGGCTAAGTCACCCTCTCAGCCAGCATCTGCCTCCCTTGACTTCCGTGCTTTTAGCTTGAATTTCCCCCCAAATATATATAGCGCTTATATACTGTACATGCATATACAAAAAAATGTATTAGAATCCTTATACAATTATTCATGTCCATTTTCCTTAAGCTGACATGATTTATAGGTAGAGCATTCTTTTTTCGAGGGCCTTGTAACCGGCATCTGATTCCCCTCAACATTACTGTGGAGAACAGGCAATCTTTACAGAGTAACACAAACACATCCAAAACAGAGGCTGCAGGGGTATGACTGCAGGCCACATAGGTCCATGTCATTTTAGTTATACACTGGAAACACACACCCACACAATCATTTTCAGTATTCCTGTTGTTTTCACAGCTGTGAGTTGAACTGTTGGTCTTTGTCACCAGACAAAGTTCAGCCCAGTAATATAATCCTATCAAACAGTAACATTCATACCCAGTTAAACGCTATACTGAACTAAATATGTGTATCTATTTGTTTTTTTTGTGGCACTCAAACATGACACCTCCACCTTTCCTTCCCTTAATCACATCTCACGCAGTTTAAGTCGAGCATCCAATCCCGCACTGCCTACCCCGATGACATCCTGCCCCCCCATACACCCCCTCCCAACCCAAGCCACAGTGACTGCAAGCTGTGCTATTGGCTGAGGGAACAGTGATTGACAGCTGTGGAGCGAGGAAGAGACTGCTTTAGACTGTGTCACGTGACTCGCACCTTTTTTTTAGCTATCAGCAACAGAGGAGAGAGGGCAGGACACGCTTCTTTCTCGCTTTTAGTTAAATGCAAAATTTGAGTGGTTTGACAAACGATGTGTTTATCGCCGTGTGTGATGTGTTTTCTCATCAGTAGTTTTTTTCAAAGTGACATCATGCTGGAAAGATGCTGGATTGTTTTCTGCTGTCTCAGGTGTCAAGCTTTGTCATGTTGGTCAAAGTCTGAGCAGATAAATAAAGAGCTTTCCCTTGTTCTGTGTGGTACTATGTGGATTTCTGTGTTATTTGCAGGGCACTAACTGTTTTTTAAATATTTTCTTGCTTATTTATCATCTGTTTTATTATTAAAGGAGGAAGAGAACTTTGTCCATCTCCTGAGAATGAATAAAGCCAATTGAGCTTACATAGTTCGCTGCTATCTGAGGACATCTCAGCAGTTCCTCACAGACCTTTAATATGTAATAAGCAATCTAAATTCAGTATTCCCTGACAACGTCCGCTTTAACCCTTGTGTTGTGTTCTTAAGCTGTTTCTGTTTCTCATGTTCGTGGGTCAATTTTGACCTATTATTTAACTCAGACCAAAACACTCAAAAACATTGATTATGTTTTTACTATATCATAACTAACTTGTAGTGTATTCATAACCATACATTCATGTTGTAATTTTATTTTATGGCCCCAAGACACAGGGCAGGACTTGCTCCTGTTTTTGCTGCCTCTCACCAAGTTGGCAGACCAGGAGTTCAATGTGGGTATTCACCAGAGCTCTCCCCAGCTCCCAAAGAAGGAGCCTCCTTTTGTAGAACTTGCCGTTGTTCAGCAAAGGATTTGTTTCAGTTCACACCACAAACACATTGCAGGCTGAGACAGCCAATGGCCACCGGGCTGTCTTCCTTTGGCAAGTGTACGTGCCAGTCTCATTGTGGAGGTTGTGGATTCAACCTTTGTTCCTGTGGCAGTAAAGGATAATGTCTGTCTTTTTGTCCTCATGATATTTTTAATGGACAGTATTACACCGTTGTGGTGGTCTCCATAAATGCAACTTCGAGGGGACGGGGCTTTGTCTTTTTTGTCTGGCAGTGCAGAAAGAGGCTCAATTTCATTCTTCCTGACTGTTCCCACCGTGGGCCGTTTTTTCTTCAACAGTCATCGCAGGTGATGTTGTACCCTTGAAGCCCCACAATAGAGATGAAAACCATGATTACATTTTTTAGGGTTACACATGCAAAATTAAGGATAGGGTTTTGGTTAAAAGGAGCTGCTAGAGAGATGGAGGTTGGTCCCGTGGGGTTTTCAGGGATGCTGAAAGTGCTGGTCTTGGTCCCATATCACTCCAACACCATGAATGGGGTGAACATTCAAAAAGCCCTAAAGTATTTTTCACTTTCACCCACTTCCCCATGTCCGAGTGAAACGGAACCAAGACGAGCACATAAAGCAGGCTTCTCTAATGCCCCACTTCCATCTCTCTAGCAGCAACCCTTCACCAAAACCCCAACCCTAATTTCACTCTTGTAACCTCTATAAGTGGGCTCAGAATAAGGATGAATTCGGAATACCCGAACACCAAATTATACACTTTATTTTAAAGAGACCTTCAGAATTGGCTAAAGTGGTCAAAATCTGTTTTGTATTGTTTATATAGCTGCTGTGGAGGATTATATCTTTTTTTTTTTACCAACATAATACATTTTAAACACATCTGCTAAATACACCTGCAGTATACTCCTTACTCTCACAGTAAAAGTAAAGTAATAGCAGAATTAGTGATGTGTCGTTCGTGAACTAGCCGATTCAAAGAGCTCTCATTTTCACACAGAACCATCACACATTCCACTACAACCATCAACAAATACAGTGACATCTCTCAAGGAAATAAATCAACCCTTCACAACTCCGTCTGGGGTGACAAATGGCTTTGTATAACCGTTTCTCACAAATTCATTCATATTTGGCTTGTTGTGACCTCTGATCCCAAAGACATATTAGCTTTTCTGTTTTCCCTCAAGAGGCCTATTTATCCAAGCACGGTTGACACATAAGACAGGACCCGAAAGCAACATGCCAATTTTTATGCACATGTCTTAAGCATCTCGACAATGGTGCGATTGGCCCGTTCTACTTGGCCAGGTGACTGGGGATGGTGTGAGATGTGGAATTATACTTCCACTCCAAGGGAGATGATTAATGCTATCGTCACGTTGGAGGTGAAGTGGGTGCCTCGGTCTGAGTCAGCTGACAGGGCCAGTCCCCAATGGCTAAACACATGGTTCATTAGCAGGACTGCAGTGGTGACTGCGGTACCATTGGGTGCTGGGAGGCATTCAGCCCATTTCGTGAAGGCCCAGGTGTCAGAAGGTATTTGTTGCCTCTTGCTGTCTTGATTACTGGCCCAATCCAGTCCACTTGGAGGTGGAAACATGGAAAGGTTACTCCTTTTCTTTGAAGTGGAGCCAGGTCAAGTGGTCGGGAGAATTTAAATTGGCAGCAGATTAAGCATCCCTGGCATCTCAGGTCCCGAGAGGTCACTGTCTTAAGGTATGAAGGGCGGCTTTGTAACCACCATGTCTCCTCCAGTGTCCAGGACAGCACTGTAGATTGCTTTGGTTGGGAACAACTCACGGGGCGCAATGGTGATCATCTTGGTTGGTGATGTGGTGATTGTATTGTTCCAGTTATCCAGTGTTGTGATGTGGATCGGGGCATAGGAAGTGCTCTGCACCAGGAGATGAGTGGAGCTCTGAAGTGGGCTAAAGGCTGGAAGAATTGCTTCTCCATTTCCACCTGTGACCACAGGACCTGGATCACATGGATCCAAAACAAAGAAGGTAGGCAGAAACCTGTTGTTTGAGACTAAATTTTGTATTGCTTATCATAGTCATATTTAGGTGTGAGTGCCTGCGGAGAAACAGTGAATAATTTTATAAATATGTAAAACAAAAGGCATTGAATAAAGTGATAAACATTTCTTTTTCTAGGCAGAGAACAGAAGAAAAACTATGAAATGAAGTTGAAGAAAGATATATTACAAAAAGGAAAGAAAAGGCTTGATCAAGGTCCTTCATGCTCCGAAGAAACGAAAATCGCAAAGTGCGTTGCTTCACGTCTCATAAAATAGAGGCTCATGCATTTCTATTGGTCTATATTACGGTGGGAGTCACTCAGATCTATGACGTGGCTCCTCATTGTTGGTGCAAGGGTGTGTCTTTCCAGCCCCTGGCGCACAGATCCAGGGTGAGTACAGTTTGTCATGTGCTATTCAGTTTCAGTTCTTAAAAAATTATAGGTTATATGCATCACTTTGGTTCTAAAGCAAAGGTGGTGGGAGAAGTATTTACATGTCTTTGGCTCTATACCAAGGTTGGGGCTAGGGCAAATACATTTGTATTCTTCTAAACCAAAGGCAGCCGGGAGGAATTTACATTTCAATGGTACTAGAAGTCAGGTCTGAGAGGAAGAATTTGCATTTCTATCTGTATGGTTACATGGTTGCATAAGTCTCACATCTAACCCTAACCCATCGACATATAATCATTAAACGCTCTAACTTACACAGATACCTAAACATCTCTTTATAAGCAAGCAAATCATAAGCTAAACATTCTTAAGAACAGAACCAAACAAAATACATGTAAGCATCTATCTATCTCTAAATCAGGTCAGACCAGATGAATTACATATTCATACATTGCGATTGGTTTGCTTTTGCATCAGCTGAGGGCATTTCCATTGGGAGGGGTACACAATACTAAAAAAATACCCAACAAAAGCAATAGTACTAAACCGTAAGATCGTAAGGTTGAGACAACAATAGGAAAATTCTCTGGAGGATGCTCGAATGCCGAAAGGGGAATTAAGGTAATTATGAAAAAAATTTGCTGGACCCAAACAAGAGTTAAAGAAACCTGAAAGAATGCCCGGTATAAAACTCAAGACTCAAGATATACATATTCATTGCTGCTTTGAGTCTTCATCCTCGTGTTCTAAACATCCACATAAATGCAGAGGACACATGACATTTTCTTCAGTTTATTAGCTGATTGTGGACATAGACACAACTTTATAAAATGAATATCACATTTATTACAAAGATGCACAGTAAAACACATTGTAGCTTGTTTAAGTACACGATTCAGCACTGCATAAAAAGTACATTAAAAACATTGGCTTATCAGAACAGACAGCATCATATAAATATACATTCAGTACTGTACATGCATATCAGAAACCTCATCTGCTTCCCCTCATTTGAATCCCGACTTATTTTCACTTAACTCACTTAAATACATTTAAATCCAAATTTACAAAATCTATTAAATACATAATTTAAAAAGACAATCATGCATTTGTGATAATCAGCATCAGAAGTTTGTGAACAGTGAGTTGATATTGATAACATGCAGGATAAACCAATGCCAGTAGAAATACAAGCATTTTGCAAAAGCAAGCAAAATGGACCCATATTTAATAGCCAAGGGACCCGGCACAGTATCTCTCCTGCATTACTGCTACAGCTACGTCTACAGCCTCTGTCCTCCTGAATTACTTAACGTGTAATGGAGCATTAAACCTGCCTCCGAGACCACAGGTGATCAAACCATCTAAATTAAAACTGTCCCCTGGCGCTGGAGCAGGGGTTAGGATAAACGCTAAGTATGCAAGTCCACCACGCATGAGCATAAAAGCAGCCTTTATCTGGTATGTTACCCGAAAAGGATCCATACAGAAATGGGAGAGGATTTAACCACTGATTGTTTTGCTTAGAAAATTACTTTACACCAAGTAGTTGTATGTATCACATGGTAGTCACAAGACACACACATGCAAAAAGCAAAACATAAACCACCCTCATGCTATTGAATGAAAATATTTTCCTTTCTCCTAAAACAAGGCTTGTGTCTTTCCTGCATGTTCCTATCATAGACATGAAACCCTGCCATCATCTCAGACATGCAAGGTCTCATCCGGTGTGTTCGGGAAAGCTTTAACAGAGAATATCACTTCTGATGGGCTCACACTATATACTGACCAAACTATTTTTAACCAGTGCTAACTTTGTAAATATAAAGGCATGGATGTCTTTAATGACAAATCTTTTTTGTTGTTGTCCACAACTCATGTTTGTTTACAGCTGACACATATACTTCCTTTCTTGTCATTAATGAGAAGAGAGGTTTGGTTGAGCTATTTTACAGCGTGTGGGCTCTCATCCTACAAGGCGTCTCACTCTGGTGCCGGGTTGATGGGTGGGAGATTTCGCTGTTTAAAATACTGGGTGACCTGCTGAGGCAACTCGGCCAGAACCGACTTGGCGAGCGTCTCCTTTGGAGCCTGGGAGAGAGTGTGAGAAAGAGAGAGCAAAAGATGAAGCGATTATTAACTCAGGTGATAGCTGACCGATGGTAGTGCGGCGTCTACTGTAGTACATGGACGCTCCTTTCCATGTGATGGTGTAACCGGACCTTAACCCCATGCACCAGCTTTGGGATGAATCCCATATTAAATTGCACTCGCCACCTGTGGTCACCAGGGGTGTTTGAAGACACTCTGGGGGCCCCAGGCAAAAAAAACAAAGCTTTTGACAGCGTGCAAGTAGCATGAGCCCCCCCTATAAGCGAGTTTCCGATGTATCATTGGAGTGTCTTCTTCATGGCAAGACATTTAAGGGGGTTTGAGGTTGTCGTTGCTGCAGACCAATTAAAAAGCCATATTTGGGGGGCCCCCCTTCTAGCTCGGAGCCCTAGGCAATTGTCTAGTTTGCCTGTCCCGTTGGTCATTTATTAAAAGTAAAAAAAAATCAGGATTTCTATTTTCAGTAGAACATCAAGACCAGATCTCTCCTTTGATGAGGAGAGCCGGTAATAACATTGTTTTAATACTTTTTTTTAAAATTTAGAACGTTTTCCCCTTTTGGTCACCTCAAATGAACACCATCATTCCCAATCCCTCGAGCTCAGATTGGTTTGTAAACACACCAGGATGAAGATGACAACATGCTGACGCTGTTTAGCGACATTACAGCTAAAACGTTTTTTACATTTACTTGAAAGAAAAGCTAGTGGCTATTAACTTCAGCACACGTTGCTTGTGTGTGAATGGGAGCAAATGCATGTGCAGCCAGCAGAGTGGAGGTGGCTACAGCAGCCAATTTAATTCCTGTAGTTTAGTCAACATGCTGGTGCTATCATCAGCTCTAAACTAAAATCTGGTGAGCAGAAAATTAAGCTTTCCGGACATCTTCAAATGACTTGAGCTTTCATTGAAGCTTTATGCATCGAGGAGCAGAGGGATCAGTTGACGCGATGTAACTTAGGTGTAGATCTGAGCATATTTTAAGAGATGTATTCATAAATAAAGGTGAGGTAATTAGGTGTAGTGTACCTTGGCTGGTCTCACGAATTAGAATTAATAGATAGTAGATACAGAACATTGAAGGATAGAGAGTGAGGAATTAGTAGAAAACAGACTTCTAATATTAACAATAACATTACAACAGCTACTAATTACTGATGATCATTAATGACCACCACCTACAGCAGTCTTATGAAGAACATTTTTAGTCAAAGTTATGCTGCCAACTGAGCAGCTCCTCGTTTCAGGTTACTCTCATTAATACGCATCCTCTCTGTCTTAGCTTAATTTCTCTTCCTCTCTGTTCTCTCCTGTTTGTTGATGTCTCTCACCCTCCCGCTACCAACAAACTGAAATGAAGCCAGCAAACACTGTCTGTTCCTCCCACAACAAAGGAAGTTAGTTCACCCACCACCATCCCACACACACACACACTATCCAAAAATGTACTAATTTAGTCCAACAGCCTGACAATGTACACACGCTAATTAACCTGGGGTGTGGTATCTTCTACTTCACACTCATTAACCACAACTTGTTACATCCAGTGTATGTGTGCACATCAACAGAAAAAATCGCACACATTTCTCTTTGGGTCTTTGAGGACACTGATTGAGATAATGCATTCTGCATGCACAAACACAAACACAAACACACACACACACACACACACACACACACACACACACACAACCACTGTTAAGTCCGAGCTACCCTGGCAGCTCCTGTCTACAATCAAGCAACAGGCTGCCGTTTAGGAGCACATTCACACTCAGACAGCACGACATCAACATTATTAGTACCCCTACATTTCAAGCACATAACCTCAGAAGTAAATGCATTTCAACACATTTTTTGCAACAAGGGTGTTGTAATGCTATGCCTGAGGTTTCTGAGGTTTCTTAGGTTTTGGTGGAGAGGTGGCCTAGACAGGCACAGGACTGGAGACAGGCATCGGACCAGAGGGTTGCCGGTTCGAGGCCCAGTCGAGATGGTCTCCATCTGGAAGGATGCACAAACCCCTGCCACTAACAAAAGATATGCCACCTCTAATGCCCTTGAGCAAGGCACCGACCCCATCTGCTCCCCGGACGCTCTCAGCTGTCCACTGCTCTGTGGCTTTGCATGGGCCACAGATGGGTTAAATGGAGAGGTGTGTTTGCCTGTGCATGTTTGTGTGGGACGATGCGCAATTCTAATTCTAATTCTAATTCTGAACACAAGGAACTTGCATAGTCTTGAAATAATACAAACACTAATTGGCTCAATTGTCAGCTCCCCGCTCATTTATAGATTAGGTATTTTAGAACCACTAACAGCCAATACATGTTTCTGTCTGGAAAGTGTTTCTGGAAACTTCAACAAGTCTGCTGGTGGTTTATGCCACTTATCATTTGCTATGATTTCAACCTTTATTAAATGTAAAGGAAATTCCTTTAAGAAATTCCAGATTTCTGCTTTCACTGATGGTTTTCCGTGAGATTTAGATCCGGACTTCTTTGCTGCTGCTGGACACTCACTTTGGCTCACTGTCCCGCTGAGCCTTCACCTCAGACCTAGTACACCGACACTGGCAATCACATTGTACTTAAAATTATGTGTAATCATAAATAGCATTTTGAATGCTCTGAGACAGCTCTGATCTCTCCCAACTCTCTCCTTAACTATTTCCACACAAAGTACATTTCTGAATTGACCACTTAGTACCAGCAGAACCAAGCTGTAAACACACCACTGACATACTGTATAGACTTTAAAGTTGATATGGTGAACTTGGTATCGAGTAGTCACATCCAAAGACTAACACAACCAGTAGCCTCTTTTGAACCTGTTGAGGTGCCTGTCATCCTATAGTTTTTAGTTTCACTTCACAGGTTGAGACTAATACTCACATTACGGAAATCTCTGAAAGGAACGAACTGCACAATGTCCCGAACGGCCTCCTCTCCTGAGCTGGACCTCAAAACACTGGCATCTCCATCAAGAAATTCCATGGCAGCAAAGTCCGCATTGCCAACACCGATGATGATAATAGACATGGGTAGTTTAGATGCCTGTACGATTGCATCACGTGTCTCGTCCATATCGCTGATGACACCATCTGTGATGATGAGGAGAGTGAAGTACTGCTGCAGAGGTGGAGATGGAGGATGAAAGGGAAGAAATGAAGAGATTGGGGATAGGAAGGAGAAAAGACAGATGGGAATAAGAGAAAATGTCATTCGGTTGCACTTTCACTGCTAACATATCATAAGGATCCCACAGTCATTTCAAGAGGAATCTGCTCCAGGACCAAAGACAAGAAAACCTGTTACAATCATGATGATTATGCTGTCGAAATGGTAAGGCTGCATGAAAAAAGAAACTAAACCTGGATGAAGCCAGCTTTACTTTACAGTGACTTGACATGAAATGTCAGACATGGGTGACAAAAACAAGGTGAAAACCTCCTCTTTGGGAAAAAATATTATCAGTTCTGCACACTGGAATGTGAATGGTTATTTAAACTTTAACAATGCACACACAAAGAAAAGGAACACTGACACAAATGCGCGCACGCACACACACACACACACAGAGGGCTCTGAAGCCTGTCTCTTTAATGTGATAACAGCAGCGCTCATTAGAGAATCATTATCACACAGACACGGTCGCTCACACTCTGGGACACAGAGAGCACCGGCCACAGCCTGTGTTTTTTTTATTGTGGGTTTGTGTGTGTGTGTCAGTAGCAGGAGTGTATTCATACACAGTTTGTGGTTGCAGGTTCTCTCATTATCAGAACTGTGAACAAGCATGCACACACACACACACACAAACACACACGGTCACAGGCCAGTATGTGGTCCACACACACTACTGCTGTGGCAGTCACACCCTGTGTCTGTGTGTCAACTCCTTCCTATGGTCCACCCCTGTTTGAACTCACTGTAATATAAAAGAAAGAAAAAGGTCTGCAATCATTTCCTTACAGAAACAATAGGATTTTGGCACACGACACAGAGACGAGTAACACCCTTTGTGTATTTCCCTCAAGTATTTGTTCTCTGCAGGGTGACAGGGTACAATTATGGACTAAAAGCACTGTGGGAGCATAATGATACCCAGCAACTGCACTCTCTAGACGTAGGCAGGAGACATGCAACTAGGATATGTAAAAGATGGGGGCATGTACACATTTTTGAAAAGTTGTAGATTTGAGAGGCACTTTTTTTTGTATGGCTGAACCCAATGGGAACATTATCCAGAGCTTTTTCGGAGAGCTTTGATTTCAGAAAAATGTGCAAGACCCCAGACTGTGGCCTATGTTGTGTTTTAGCCAGTGTGGTCATGCAGTCCAAAGCATGAAACCGAGGACAAAACATTATGGTGCATATGCACAAACTGAAACTCACTGTGTGAACGGGGTTCGGTTCTTCAAACAGCCTCCTGTTTATTTAAGGATCTTTCCTTTTTGATTGGTCTTATCTCCTACTATTTTAGACATGGGCTCGACATGATTTTGCAACAGCACCAGTGGGCGTTACTAGGGTTTGAGCCTTTGCCAGTGCCAACCACTGCTACATCACGGCAATGAAGTCCATGTCAAACAGGCGAATGCTCCTAGTTGGGACCTTAAGATGCCAATTTTTTAAGATAGCGCCATAGAAGAAGACTACGCAACCAAGCTGAATAATGCTTTATTGAGAGTTCTCTTTAGAATTGACTGAAAAGGATTTCCCTCACTATGCTTCAATGTGTAAGAGCATATGCATATATATAAAGTATATTTAACATCTACGATTAGATAATATCTTCTTTACTAGATTAAGCTATTAAAAAAAGACAAAGACCCAGAGCAAACCAAACAATTCAACATGTCCAAATGCCAAGACGTGCATACAAGGCGTTGTATTTGGTGATTTTTTTGTGTACAATACAATTGAAGGGCACAAGGCATGATACTGGCATGAATAATCTATTAGTAGTCCATTTCATATTTTTGAGAATATTTTATGATGAATGTTGATAGGTTTTGAATTTTATTAAAAAGGTTATTGGAAAAAGACCATTGTTGCTGCAGTTGCTACCAGAGTTAAAAAAAATAGATGCCAAAAAAAAAAACTAAAATAAAAGGAAAGACCTCAAGAGTCAAACATCAGCATACCAACATTCTCACCATGACTATGTTGTCATGCTGATGTTTAAGGTAAAATGTTGTTGTAAAACATGTTTACTGTCTTTGTTTAGTGCAGCAGAATGCTAATTTCTTCACCTTTATTCATCATTGAACACAAAGCTGAAGCAGATGGAATTGGCAGCTATTTGGTCACATTACAAAGTATAAAAAAAAGTAAAGATAGTGGCACAAAATGTTTGAGGATCATCAAAAATGACTATCAATCATGCCGAGGGACAGGAATGTGTCGATGCCAGGTTATAGCAATTCATCCCACTGTTGTTTGAGACGTTCTGCTTACATATTACAAGCATGAAAGAGAGCGTAAGTTAAAAGGGTGCCTCCCTGTCATGCTATTAAGGTTGAAAATGTGTGAAATGCCTAATCAGTGTCTCAGCTGATGAGTGAGGGCGAGGAAAAAATATGACACACGGAGGTCTGTCACCCTCCTTCGTGGCACTCTGGTCGAGATGCCTGGAGTCTGACCAACTGATGCACTGTCTGCCAAAACTACTGACGGGTGTTCGACTACAGCTGAGTAATTAGCGGTTTGTTTATTTGATGTGATTTTCACAACGAGGTTATATAACCTACAGTATATTGCCAGTGAAAAAATGTGAAAGAGAAGAGTTGAGAATAAAGGAAAAGGAGGCACAACAAACAACGAGAGGCTTGCCATGTACAAATACAGGCGGGACACCATCTGATCACCAAATTGCAAAGGAGCGTGCTACTCAAGAAAAGGGGGGGAAATGGAAGAAGATATGATCAAAAGGATCAAGTAAACAAATGGGCAGTTGATAGCACAGAGAAGGATGTAGAATCTTGTGATTGAAAGATACTTTACTGTGAAAAAACAATGAGGAGATAATGTACTATTTTCCCACTATTTTGTGTGCGGTTATAATGTGCACTGATTATTCAACTTGAAAGGTTTAAAGCAGCAGCTCCTCTCAAAAGTAGGTGAGACTACTGAGTCCTTTCTGCCTGTGCTATTTCCACCAGGCCAATGTCCGATATTGGCCCCTGCTCCGATTCAGGCAACAAAAGGAGCATTTTCACAAATGTTACATATTGACTCTCTTCCTGGAACACACAGGCAATCATGGCCAAGTATGACAACAAAAGATAGTGTTCTGGCCACAAAAGATTAGCTGTGTTTTGTCATGTATTTATAACACATGACAACCCCCTGTCCAATCATGTTTCTTGTTTTCATTTTACAGGTGCAAATAAACAATAATTAGAAAGTGAAGTGCCGCCACCCAAATTAATCATTGTAACTTACCGCTGCTTTCTCTTGTTGAAGGGCCTGGGCAGCAAATCGTGCTACATGGCTTATGATTGGAGCAAAGTTTGTGGGGCCATAGAAACGAATGTGCGGGAGACAGGCTGAGTAGGCCTGGGCAATACCCTCCACACCTAGAGATCATGAAATAAATCAGACAGACACAAACAGAAATCTCAAGAGAACAAAAAAAGAAACAGGATAAAGACAAGAAAGTTAGCTCCATTTTCTTTAAATGTAAACAAAGTTCATTTTAACTAGATGTCATATTTTTGAAAAATAAGATTTTATACCATCAGTAGTGTTCCGAGTAGGAAACTGGACTGAACTGGAGAAACCTATTAGATGAGAGACAAGGCGTCTTCAAAATCTGAAATACGTCGAGTTGCCTGCTCGGAAAACTCCTGATGAACTGTTGATTTGTTTCTTTGCATTTTAGAGTGCACTGGATGCTGTGTCAGCTTTTCAGAGAAAAGGTAAGCTGTAATTCACTTTGATATACATTAGTAGAGAAGCCCTAAGTATTACTGCACATCTTTAGTACAACCTCCTGACTAAGGCTTCAGCATGTGCAACACAATTTCATCTTGGGTCTCACAGTTGTGCTCTCAGCGGTTGGCACACAAATCGCTTGCATTTCCTCAATAAACACTGCATATTTCAAAAGCTAATGGTGCATTGACAGATGCAAATGCTCTCTATTTAAAATTGGGTCACACGTTTCATAGGTAAAATGACCAGGAGGATTAAGACATCTGTGAAGTTTAACTAAGCATGAAGCAGCGGTTGATTACAAAAAACACTGCTAAATAAACGACTACTGATCTTTCACTGGGAGTCTCCATGTTTTTAAAATTGTAATTTCACCAAATCGAAAACAATTTATCCTGAGGGCATCATGCAGATCAACTGGCTGTCATGGTAAACCCCTAAGCAGTCCATCCTTATGGGTCTGGATTACATTTCAGTGCATCATCAATGTCATTTTTATTATCTTGACATCATGGATATTTATACAGAATTCCATGCCATTTTATCACCACGCAAGATCTAATTAGTGGATGAAATTCAACCGTTTAAGAATTGTACTCTAATAAACGCACATGAAAAACATATCTGGATCTCTCCCTGGTCTGAGTGATCAGGGGCAACCGTTTACTCACATCGCCGACTCAGACCAAGGTCTTTACGAGAGAGAACTGGTGAACTGTGATGGTGTTATTTACTCTGACTCAGAGAGATACTCACAGAGGAGTGAGACACCTGCTGCTGCCACAAGTTCTGGAGATGGCATGTCTTTTTTTCACTATTAGTGATTGAATGAAGTCAAGGTTGCTGTTGTTGTTCTTTGTTTCAGTATTAAAGGCCGTGATGGGCTTTAAAGTATCATCATCAGTCATTATTATTTTTATTTTTGGTACGTGATAGAACAACTATTGACCAAGCTGTACAGCTTAGTGCCAAATTGAATCATGATGTAAAAAATGTGAACATTTCAATGCTTCCAAAGGTGTTCAGTGTCTCACCTGAACAGAAGGGGTTGGTGGGGTTAAAGTTGATGGCGAATTCATGTGACACCTGAGGAGGCAGCACATGCACAATTAACTCGATGTTCGGCCCTCACTACACAGTATAGTGTTGTTGTTGTTGAGAATAACTGGCCATTTCTCCCACACCGTCTCCCTTCCACCCTCTCTCCATCTCTGTGTGTTCTCTCCTTTGTCCTTTTCATCAGCTCAGTGCCATGGAAACACAGATGGGTTGACAGTTGCGCAATCATGTGAATATGCATGTATAATGCTTAGCAACTATGTCTGTTGTGTGTTTGTAAAATGTATGTATGATGAAGGCCGGCCTTAAATGTAAGTGTCATTGCGACACCATACCCCTCTTTGTCCCCCTCTCTTTTACACACACCTATAGAAAGTACATATACACCACACAGACAAAAACAAACACACACATACACACACTAACAAATACATGCATACCTTCCAGTCTGGTGGGAGTTGGGCTCCAAATCCCAGCGCAGGAAACATTTTGTCGCTAAGGAGGAAACCATGACAACAGATTGGAACGGAAGTTGTTTTTTTTTCTACAGAATTCAACAAACTGGATTTAGACAGCAGAGGAAATCCCATTACCTTGTTCACAATGACACATATTCAGAAACATGGGGAGGCGATGGAATTTTGATGGACATTAGGGAACTGATAAACCTGTTGAGTTCTTTATGCATGTGCACAGGAAAATAATTGTTTTCATTTTTATGTTTGCATCGATGGCTGTGGGCTCTGAGACCAATAGATCTGTGTTTTTTCTCATCGGGTTCCATTCCAATGCTTGAAAAGACACAGATTGAAATCAGTGCAACAACCAGGGAGGCTGCTTTAGATACTCACGTATCATAGTCCTGTATGATTTGTCCCACTGCTAAGATGGCAGCGAGATACTCATTGCTGCCCAGTGGGTTGATGTAATGGAGGGAGGACGGCTCTCGAGGGTTCCCATTGGATGCTGTGAAGTCAATACCGACCTATGAAAATACACAGGAATTTTATACTAGAAACATGCAGTGAGGTTAAACAACTACACAACATACACAGTTCTCTCTGTGGAATAGTTGGATTTATTAATTAAGCTGCGGATTCTCATATATTATCCAGCTTAACTGTAGTGAATATATTCTACAAGTTGCAGTGATTTATTTTATTTTCCTTTATGTTAGCTCCAAATGTATCATATGCTGCTGTTATGGCCCTAGGCTATAAACATCATGCCTAGTGCTTAATGTTGTTCTTTTTAGTTTTTTTTGTGTGAACGCCAATCAGGATGTGCCAACTCTCTAATGGGAATGGATATGAAAAATGGGGGTTCCTGACTCCTGGGTGATCCTGATCGGTGCGGTACCTGGTTCAAATGACCGGTCTGCTATATAAACCAGTCCAACACGACCACCATGCAGTGCCTTTGTGCCTCTTAAAACTGATGTGTTGTGTGTAGCTCTGTTTGTCAGGGTCCTCTTTTGATTATATTACTTTCTTTGGTTTTGAACAGCATCCATCCATTCCCTGTTATTCCTTGCCTCACTGTTTTTTACTCTGTTGGTAGTAACCTGCCTTTTAAAACTTTAAATGGAATATCCTGAAAGCTCAGTCAATGAAAGCAGAAATGGTAATACTCAGCTCCCACTTTCAATAAAAAGACTGAAAACAAACAATGACAATTCCGTGGCCTTACACAATGATAAGTGAAAGTCTGAAGGAAACAAAAAGAGAAAGTGAAGAAGCCATTCAGTTCTGAAAACAGTGACTGAGCTAAAACATCTTGGTATCGATGAGTAACAACATTTTTATAGCCCCACAATGCAAGCCATTGCTGTTTTTTTAACAAAACATATTGTGCCATAATATATCATCAAAATAAAACATGCCCATGGTTATCTGACTACTGAGTAAGCAATAGTTAGCTCTGCTTTTCCTAAAACTATTTTAAATAAGGGTATTATCTGAGTCGAGATATTTTTTTAAATACTGTAGTTGAGCCATGTCTAAAAAATAAAGGATGGCACTGAAGTCACACGGAGGCATGTTCTTTAACTAAGATGACCACAGGGTGACACTACATACAGTATCAACAAATATGAACACAAGCGCACTGACACTTTTAACACATGTACCCACAGCACCAACACACACATGCACACAGCATAACATGAGATATGAGATTAATAGTGACAGGCTTTTCCTCAGGCTTCAGTGGTTTGTGTGGTGACAAGAGCCCGACCCAGAAACTCTGCCTCCCTTCCTCCCGTCTCTTGGGTTAAAGATAGTCTAATTCATCTCCCTCTTTCCGTATTTGTATATAACTACTAAGAGGGTTATAAAACAACAATGTCCTGCCTCAGTTTGGACAATAACGGAGGAAAGAGAAAATGGGGAAGCATTAAAGCTGGTGGATTTGTATGTGCAAGAGAGAAAGTTGGATAAATGAGGTAAAGAATAGTAGGAACAGAGCAGCAGGAGTGACAGACACAGAGATGCAAGGTGACAGAATTAGGGTGCTGTTGTGTATTTTGCATGTGTGTTTGTCCTGGAACCATATATGTGTTATATATATTAAATATGCCATGCTTATTACACCCCTATTGATTTAAGTTGCCAAGTGGACAAGTTATTTTTTCCTGTAATCACAGATATTTTCGGGAAAAAAAACATGATAGAATTGAAGGTGTGTATTTTGGGACTTTGTATACTCATATAATATAATATCAGTTCCTGTATGGAATGTCCATATTCCAAAGCCTCACAGTTGAAATTAGAAATATGGTCAAATTCATCCCTTCGAAAACTCTTAACTCACACATTTAAAGGGTGTGGTCATGTTTTCACACTCTCACATCATTATCACAGGTTTTCTTACATTGCTTTGTAGTCACTTGTGTTGCATACAAAACAACCACAGTTTTTTATTATTATTATTTTATTATTTTATTTATTATTTGTAAATGAGGTGAGCATTTCATTTTGCTAGGTTTGCTGAGCTAAGATCTTAATCCATTACCAGCTTTTTTTGAGTAGAGTTCTGTTTGGTTGACATCTTTAATGGACTAATATTTTTACTTGGTTTTCATGTTTTTTCATTAATTTGTATTTTTGGCATGCCATTTTATATGCCACATTATTTCACAATTAAACTTGAGCTTGTTTGTTCTATATAAACCTATAAATAAACGATTCAAATTTATGTCTGCATGTCCTCGAATACATAACAATGCATTATGTACATGCCAGATTATGTGCACTGTTTTTTCCCTGTGTTCTCTTCAATGACATATATTGTTGGTTTGACGGCTATGAATTAGATGTCCATGGGAGATAACCCTGTTCTGTTTACGACTTATTTCTCGCCTCAAGCTATTAGTAATTGCTAACACACAAGTAGACTACACGCAAAGTGACAAACACAATTTCAGCAAGCAAGTGCACAGAGTAAAATGAACGGGCGACAGCGGCATCACATTACTGTATATTTCACAGGAGCAATGTGGCAGAAAACATCTGTGACTGGAGCAAATTAGACGGATTGCACTGCAGCTAAATGACTGTCACATAACTAACATGCTGGCATTTCACATCTTCTCTGCTGTGTATCAGTAGTAAGTATCAGCCAATTCTCGGGCATAGGCCTCAGAATCATTTGCAATTGAGTTGCTAAAGAGATGGCTCACAATTCATAAAAGAGCGACTACAAACATTCATTGGTGGATGGCTCACACTAGTTATACGAGATATAACAATCAACAATGTAACTGTAACTTCTGTATTTTTTCTATGGCAGTAATACCTTGCTTTCCACTCATCAATATCCTTCAGCATCCAGTTATGCTTTCCACAGTTTTGAATAATATCAATCGTCAGATATGAATAAAAGCATAATTAATCTAAAGTGAGTATTTCACAAACAGCCCATCAGCAGTAGGTTGTCTCTTTGTGTTGGAGTGTGTAACAGAGAAATGCTGCTTTCTCTCTTCCAGCTTTCACAGCCCCAAGACTTTCTCTTCCTAGAGATTAGGATTAGAGCCACACTAAGTCTGATTGAACACCTTGGAAAGGCTCTTTCTGCATGCATGTGTGTCAATGCCTATGCGAGTGTGTTTTGTACACAGTTGCATGTTGCTGTATATGCATGTGTGTGTAAAATCTATGCATATAAGTGGCAATGTGCACATGAGAATATGACCTCGATAACAAGCATCTTTGTGAAATGAGGTGTGCTTGAAAGTGGCTACACCAGTCAGTGTGTTTAAGCAGGAGAGGGAGATGTTTCAATATATATATAGTGTGCAATGCAATACACATGCGTCTGAGTGCCAAAGTATGTGTGACAAAATGTTTGTATGAAGAAGATACCATGGATTTGTGTGTGTGCTTGTGTGCCAAAGTCATAGTTAGGTAGTTTGAGTGTAAATCAACCGTGGTGTGTGAATGCAGTACAGAGAGTGTGCATGTGTGAAGAGAACAGTACATGTTTGTGCTCATATGTGTATGTAAATGAGTGTGTAAGAAGGAGAGGAAGTATCTGTGTTAAGACAGTATTAGGAATGTGTGTGTGTGTGTGTGTGCTTCAGTGAAAGAGCTGGAGGTCTGTGACAAAAGGCAAAAGATTAGCAGGGAGCATTGGGGATTTAAGCATTCCCATTCCACCCTAAATTTGCTCATCGCCTCTAGAAAACGGCCCATTCTTCCATTTAATTGGAGTTTTGTTCATTTCATTCAAAAAAACCTGGAGTGGGGAAGTTATTTAAATATTTGAATGTTTCACTTATTGACTACATGCCCATATTTCCAAACTATGCAGTATGCTGGATGTCTGCATTGTTACCAACTTTTCCACACGCACACACCCACAAGCAGCGAAATATTTTACACCTTAGAGCAGAGGGTAAAGTTAGACACTAGGAGTCTGGAGTCATAATGGAGGAAAAGCCTCGTCATTGCTGGTCAGGTCAGAACTCCTCATTCTGGTTTGAACTGGTCATAGAGGAATCACTTGCATTATTAACTATTAAAAAAAAAAAATCAGATGTACCGCAGTTAAGCGGAACCTACATCCCAGCACGTAGAGAGTAAGGCCTTTTCATTTTATATGGATGCATTCTCATTTGACGTTCAGCTTCAATTTACTATTCGCCAAGCAGTTTGCAGAGACACAGATTTAGCATTCTTAAAAGGTGTAACAATTGCATTGAACAATGGCAATTTTAAATAGAGTTAATATATATTATTTCTCGACAGTGAACGCTAATCTTGCAGGCCAAAATAATCTACTGTCATTTTATCAACTGTTGCTAGTTCGCAAATTAAGATGGCATTCATTCATTGTGTTTGCCTTTTAATACTTCCTGTTGACTCATTGTATAATATGAATCGTGTAAAAAGGCTGTTGTACAACAAATCACTGATTGATTCCCACTTTCTCTTGTATCACTACTTTGAAGAACCAAAAATAAGTGACTTTAAAAATCAGACAATTGAGGTAAATAAGAGAAAGAAAACTCTTTGTAAAGGATTTATAAATGCCTTACTGAATGTAACTTACTTTGAAATAGGACTGATTTTGAGGATAAAAAGCGTCATCTTCACTGACAAATTCAATGATATACTGTATATTATACCATTCTGCTCTAATGTTCTTTTCTTCCTACTTCCTTATTCAATATGATGCCAACCTTGTCATCAATAGCACAAAGGGCGACAATAACCATTTTCTTTAGTTTAAAGTGTCCCTTGCAACAATAACACAAGGTTAAAATAACTGGCTGACAATGAACGTTTTCACTGACGTGACTTGCGTGTGCATGTGTGCGCATACTCCTCAACAATGTGCTGTATTTACCACATCATCTGTCAGCTTACTGTGCCAACTAGAGACACAGAAGACCACCTCTGACAATTAATAGCACCTCTGTAAAACAGCAGAAATAAGTACAACTCTGCACAACAGCTCTTTTCCACCCAACCTGGAGACAGAATAACTCTGTGACCTTAAACAAGAAAAGCTACAGAGATGCTGCATACACATTTTGACAATTCTTGACTGGCTATTATAAACATGTTTGCACACTGACAAAGGGATATTTTCTCCTACCAAGATCGACAATTGACTAAGTTGTTCCTCTCTTTTGTAGATTAGATTTAGAATTGTGCATCGTCCCACACAAACATGCACATGCAAACGCACACAAGACCTCTGCATTTAACCCATCTGCAAGGTCACAGAGCAGTGAGAACGTCCGGGGAGCAGATGGGGTCAGTGCCTTGCTCAAGGGCATTAGAGGTGGCATCCCTTTTGTTAGTGGCGGGGGTTCGTGCATCCTTCCAGATGGAGACCACCTCGACTGGGTCTTGAACTGGCAACCCTCTGGTCAGATGTCTGTCTCCCTCAACATTAGGCCACCTCTCCCATAGATACCTTCTTTTGTCCAGTATATATTTCTTTACCTCTATATATTCATATAGCTTATCCCTAAAAAGAATTGTCTTGTGTTCACCTGTTTCAAATAGGTTTCTTTCTGCCATCCTGTTTTCACAATCAGAGCACCAAGAGCAAAGCATGTGGAAGCAATGCATATCCTTATTATGTCCTTTCAGCAGCAACAGAAGAAAAAAACAGGCATGCTAATATGGAACTCACAGTAAACATAAGCTGGCATCCTCCCAGTATGTAATCCAGAAAGGTGTAGTCTCTTGCAATCTAGAGGACGGCAAAAAAACAAAACAATTACTGTATATAACTACAGGCACATATAAGGTACAACAAATCGAGCACCACTTAATATCTTGTTAGAACACAATCTCCACTCCAATTACAATGAATATTTAGCATGGTTTATGGCCATTAGTCTAATCCCTGCTGGCAGCCAACAAATATAATTATTGTATTAGCGGTTATGTCCATGTGCTGTGTGTGTATTAATGTGATGTGTCTGTGTACATCCGCACAAGGCTTGTTCGGGATTTTGCATAATTTGAAAAAATGAACGGAAAGAATCAATTATGAAAGCTTGTCATCACACAGAGACACAGCTTTAATGTCATTCCAACAGGCATCTAAAGGCTCAGTATTCCTGCTTAATGTGTCTTTTGTGAGGCTCAAAGCTGCTCGACCAATTAGTTATTTACAGAAGTTGTGAATGCCAAGTTAGAAGTGTGTCAGTTGATCAAACCACAATAGTATTATCCAATGCTTCATTGAGTTGAATGTAAAATGAATTATTATGTGGGTAACTTCACTGAGTTATGCTACCCTACTGTGCACAACTGCAGCTTCTCACCTCATTTGGCACATTTTTTAGAGCCTTCACACAAAAACATTGTGACATATGAACTCCTGTTTTCTACAATGCAGACTCAAATAATAATAATGCCAACAGCTAAAACACAAAATGGCAGCAGAAATACATGCATCGGCTGCCAAAGAAGTTGAACACCTAGCAGCTAAAGATTGAATAATTTTTGGAATTTGGGATTGATTGATTAACATTGCAGTCGAACAAGCATTTTTGGAAGAGCCGATGCGTCTCTAAAAAGGACGAATAGAGGCTAATACAAAAAGGATAGGGTCAGTTGTTTGTCAACTAAAAGCTTCAGAAATGCATTATTTACCTGAAATATTCCAGGTAATTTCAAGAATATTTCCGGAAACATTTTTCATGGCAATTGGAAATATAAATATCTCTCTATCTGAAAATCCGCCCTCACCTTACATGACTTCAGAATGATAATTCCAGAGTTTTTATAATTCTTCTTCTTTTTCTGTTTCTTAGGGTTGATGCAGTCAAACTCCACCTGAAGTAACCGAAAGACAAGAGAGCAACAAAAGATGAGGAGCATCAGAATCAGAAAAGGGGAAAGGAAAAGGTTAAGGGGGTGGGGGGACCATGGTAAAAATAATAATGACAGCAGAGGCTCGAAAGAGGAGCAGGCAATAAATGAACAGGCGACTGAACCTCGACTTGCTTCTGCATGTTTTCCACACGCCGCCTACAGTAATTTCAACTTGATAGTCAAATGAGGTGATGTCGCAATCATAGTAGTGTAACACTATGGCTTATTAAAAAACGGAATACATTAATGAATAAATAATGAAGATAATATTTACACGCACAAAGACACGGCATAGACGCACACGCTTTAGCCGGTTAGTCATTTTCCTCATTCCTCGTGTTCCTGAGGCTCAGCTTAAAAGCTGTTTTACATCTCAAAAGCACTTCTAATTTTTTTTTCACACACTCTGTCTCTCCGTCTCCCATCTCTCCATCCGGCTTTTTATTCTCTGTAACCCCTAATATCATTAAACTCTTTAGGAAGTCATGAAGCTGCTTTGGCACGTGCACACATGCAGTTTCAGAATTGAACACACGCACAGACACACGTGCAAGCATACGCAAAGAGCTCCAAATGAATAAATAGTATTCTGGTTCCTGTGCCTTTGCATCTTTAGCAGACCAGAGATTTGAAAGTGAACCTCAATCAGTCAGGGGAAAATACATACATACATATGTTTAAATCGGGGATGTTTTGTTAAGCAAGTAAAGTTAAATTTGGATTGGGCAAATTAACATTAACATGCTAATGCCACCCTCAAACAATAGGATGCATGGTAGCACACGTGTTGAGCATGCAAAATTTAGAATGTAAGTTTGCTAGTTTTTGTATAACTACCATGGTAATGTTATATACTCATGTTTGGCATGTTAAGTCAAATTAGTTGGAGCTGATGGGTAAGATCCCGTATCAACATAGCATAGTTTTACCTCTAATGAGTTCTGAGCTTCACTCATCTTGGTAACTGTGGTTTGGAACTCTCCAATGAAGTCGTGTCCTCCATCATTATCGTAGTCATAGCACAGAACCTGTCATTAAGAAGAACAAGTCACATATTTATAATAATTATTTCTTTCATGATTTGGCTACTTTGCACAGATTCATATAACTAAAATGGCTGCTTCTCTGGTATTTCTTTCCTCTGTACAATGGCTGTTGTCAAACACAGCAATTAGTAAATAAGTGTATTCTATATATACAATTTAACTCCAAAACTTGATTAATGATTAACTAATTGATATAAATCACACCCTGTATATATACCAACATGTACTAGTACTAGTTATACTAGTAATACTTTGACTGTCATGGAAATGAGACAGTCTTATTACAAACTGTATACAGATTATATTGTATTATTATTATTATTACATGATGACTTAAACTAAGCGAACCAGTTCTTGTCCTTCTTTCCATTGTCAGTCTGTTATGTCTAATAGAAAAGAAATGCCATTAAACAAACAAATGACATAATCACAAACCTTGATGTTTCTGTCCACATCTCCATTGCAGAGAGATACTAGAGGAATAGTGAAAGGTTTCCATGCTGGGTCTAAAGTGTTCTTTATGACCTGAAGTCATAGACACAGAAATAGAAGTTAGAAGTGATCATGACTCAGAAGTGGATACATGATGCAACTACAGCCACTGTAGAATAAATTAAGCCTTGGTAATCGCCTTCTGCACTTACTGTTACACTGTCTGCTCTGCAGTAGCACTTGGATTAGCGGACAATGAGAGTGCTTTTAATCCCCACCCATGACCAGGGACGTTTCAAGACACTCTGGGGGCCCCAGGCAAAAAAAAAAAAGCTTCTATAAGGGGGTTCCTGAACGCGTCATTGCAGTACCCCCTCATGGCAGGTCATTTAAGGGGCTTTCATGCTCTGTACCCCATGCATCTCTACCCATGCTCTGCACTTTATACATAGCTAGTCCTGTTAACAACTGCATCTCATTACCTGCACTGAACATATGACAAATGCTGCATTCACACTTGTACTCCCCGTCTCTTGGACATGGCGATTAAACACCGCCACACACTTAAACATTGATCACTTAATACAACCCTTGCTACCTCTTATGTTTCTTATGTTTCTTATGTTTTTTATGTCGTATCCCACCCCTTATGTTTTGTACTTATCTTATGGTTTATGTTGTATGTTGTATGTTATATGTCGTATGTATACACGCAAGCGCTGTACACCATGTAAAATTCCTGTGTACTTGTACATTTGGCGAATAAAGAGATTCTGATTCTGATTCTGATTCTGATTTCAGGTTGTCGTGGCTATGGACCGATGTAAACAACCGTCTTCTAGCTCAGGGCCCTATGCAATTGCCTAGTTTGCCTGCCTGCCTGCTTGCCTCTGTCCACGACTCACCTCTGTCCTGTGCACCAGCATCCATTTACCATCTTCTCCCTGTTTGTGAAACTCCAAGTAAGGGTCGGACTTCCCGAAGAAGTCCTACAAGAAAGAGAGACATCGGCACGATTAATATTTTATTGTTATTTATCCTCTCATCAACCAATCTATACCACTTCCATCATAATCTAAACAAAGGTGAAGATGAGGGGGTTGACCTAGTGACATACCTTCTTATCCAGTTTACGCCCACTCAGGGTCAACGTGATGATTCTGTTGTCAGAGAGCTCCTGAGCAGTTATCTACAGTAACATTTAAAGCACAATATTAGCTGTAACAACACTACTGGTGACTACCTAAGTGTAACAACAGCATAATAAGGAACATACACACATAACAACAGTTATCAGCCTCATTTACATCTTCGCTGTCATCATCATCAACCACTGCAACTGCCCCAAAGAACAACAGTGACTGCATCCACATGACCCACAATAGAAACTATTGTGTGTCATGTGTATTAAGTGTGTCCACAAGAAGTGTGTCAGACAGAAGAAGGGATCAGGATGTAAAGAGAGCACCTGTAAAAGACAGTACTGATGCTTACCATAATGGATCCTTTGCCAGCTGGTTTCCCATTGGCTAAGATCAATGGTCTGTGGAGTTGTTTATTGGACACAATCTGTCCGACAATTAGAGAGACACACAACACAGGAAAAAAAGAATACAGGAAAATGAAAAAACTATTTTGAAAACCCTATTCCTTAAATCACCTCACTCGACTAGAATACAATTATTTGCCAAGTCCACACTGTCTTCTTCTTGCACACAATAACTCTTAGAGCAACTTGTACTCCTATTCATTACAGAGTCCATTTAAAACCGGAAAGTAGAAATTATTCCATACCAATCCCAGTGTGCAAATGAATTCTCCCAGGAAGTCATGTTCGTAGAGCTGCGTGGCACACTTATCTTCATCAAACATGGCAAAGCGAAGCTTCTGGATCTCCTCAAAGTGGTAGTCCACCTGAAACTTTACTCCGAACACTGGATTCAAGTTGTTCACAGCAGTTTCAGTACGGCCCAGCTAAACGACAAGACACATGCAGAGAGAAATCAATGCATCATGAATTTGGGTCCATCTTATGGACACCATGAATATTTGTATACATATTTACCAATGGGTCAAGCTTACATGTTACAAGTTTTCATTGAACTAAAAAAACTCTATTACATGAAAATGTCTCCACTGGTAAAATCACAGGAAAGACTTCAATGCATTTACCTCACTGTTTATTTAGCAGATTCATTAGCTTGCAATTTAAATGTTCACTTAAAATATTGTTTTAAACAAATATAACTACACACATTTAATGTAAAATGTAATTATACTAGATTTTTAAGTTCAAAATAACGAAAGTAATCTGATAACACGTACAACATGCTGTGGACAATTGAGTAAATAGAGCTTAGAAATATATTTACAACTGTCGAGTGTATACAAATAATAATTAAAAAACGTGGATAATTACCACAAAACTGATCCAGCAAATGGAAAATGAGTTAAACAAATTACTTTATGATAGAACCTCCCCATTGATGTTAGCATCCCAATTGTTTGTGTTAAAAAAAAAACATCACACAGTGGGTTCTCACTTGCCATGTTACAAACACATATCTGTGTCATTAGTGCGATTTCAGATTGGCATTAGGGTCTGGAGTTTGGAGAGAAAAAAACAAAGGATTTAGACAATATAGACAAATAGTCTGATAACTGCTTTAAGCGTGTCCTTCTCTTTACAGCTTAAATCTCAGTCAAGTTTTAGTTGCTATCATAACTTACCGGATTTCTTCATTCACCACTAGCCTCAATAATGCTTCTTCCTTATTCCTTCTTCCCTTTCTTTGCACCTTTTTCTCATCTCCATCTCTCACACCACATTGCTCTCACACTTTTACCCTTTCACTTGCTCTCTTTCCCCCTGATGGACCAAGCTGCTTCTCACACCTCTATCTCTTAAGAGAGAGACGGGAAGTGACACAGGGAGGGGAAGACGGGGACAGAAATGAAACAAACAATCTGTAAAGTAGGAGAGAGAAAACAAAACGAACAGGAGGGGATCGGATAAATTGAGAAAGCTGAGAAAGAGTGTGAGAGAATTGGCTAGCTGTGGATAATATCCAAGAAAATGTTTGGGCCTCATTTTGCCTCCTCCATTCTTCCCTCACTCTAGGAGCACAAAGCCTTTGTTTCCCTTCCCGTTGCCACAGTAACTACATGAAATTTCACATCAGAGCCACATGCCCTGCTGACCGACAACGAGCTACAACCCGAGGCACACGCCTACACAGACACACAAACACACATACACACAAAAGCCATCTTGCCCTGTTGACCAGCTGTTCCAGAGAAAAAGTCCTTGAGGCCGCAACCTCATCTTCAGCATCTTTTTTTCGGGGCTCAGTTTTTTATCTTTTGCTACACCATGGTAATGCATCAACTGCTTAATCATCATATATTGTTTATGGAGTTGAAGCAAAAAACAGCAGTTCGTACAATACTTTTTTCAACACTTGGACATGTTAAGGTAGAGAACACTTATTCACATAAATACAGTCACCCATCTTTGGGACTGTTGTTACAGCTGTCTCCAGAGATGCTCAGTTGGGTGTTCATCTGTTAATGCTGTTTCAAATGTTGGCCCTATGTGCTGGTCCAGTTCAGATAAATTATATGTCCCCATCCAGTGGTCTGCGTCTCTCAGTGTTTGACCAATTTGCTTTGGGCTTCAGATTTGACAACGATCAAACCCCCTTTTTTCCATTTCAACAGTCTGATATTCTCCCATAAATATATATACAATGTACCAATGCATCAGTTGCATTGCTTGCGCAACATTCAATAATTCAAAAGTAATGTATCGCGCACTTATATTTTAAAAGTACACAAGCAGTATGAACAAAAGTGCATTAACACTTGTAAATCACAACTTAAATATTAATTAATGTAATCAAACGAAATATAAATTCAGCACATACTGAGCAGCAGCAAGTTAACATTTCCTGAACAGTTACCATACACATTTTTATTTTATCAGGGAGCAGCACAAACTCTAAGTTTATGTTCAGTAGCAAGTGTACCTGTTAGAGCAGTGGTTCTCAACTCGTGGGTCATTTGGAGTAAATGAGTAAATCGCAGGAGAATTGCAAATTATTGGGCAGGGAACTTCAAGTCTGTAAAGTCCATTTTTGTTCTGGATTTTTTTGTCTGGGAATCTCAGTCAACAAACGGAAATTAAAGTAACACTTTCAGATGCCGGTTGAGTAGTTACACAATGACAACATTAACTGCATTTCTCCATTCCTCCGACTTTAAGGAGAAATGCGCTCCGCTCCGAGTCTCCTCCTGTTCATGTGAGCGATGCAGCAGTCTTAGGCCCCAACCCCCCCAAATGCTCTCCTAGGTTGAGACGCGTGAGTGATGCCTATCCTTAGCCAATATTGATCCTGGACTTTAAAAATAAAAATATGAATAAAAAAAGCAGTTCACTCACGATAAAGTAATTGTTGGCATTAATGAGTTAATGCGCAAATTGTAATTGCATGCCATATATCCTTTTCGTTATATTTTATATTCACTGCTGAAACTACTAAATATAACGTATTGCATGTGCAACAGTAATTCAGGGATACTGAATATACTTTTATTCCATTTCAATTTCGCTGCACCACTGTCTGAATGATTTTAATTTTTGCCTTCTCGACTTTGTATCATATTCTGTTATCTATATGGGTGCACACAACCTTGCAGCCTCATGCCCCATTATGGGTTAGCGCATGGTGTGAAAGACCTATGCAAATAAGGCATAACTGGCACATGCATTACATTTACAAAGACAATAGGATAAATCAATATTGGATATCTGTTGCAAACAATCGACCTTTGGCTAAGCCTCGCCCCCTAAACTCATCAGCTAGAAGAGCAATGGCAGTGAGTCATCTCTTAGACTGACAGTTTCCTGTTTTGTCAGATTTAAAATTGTGGGCTGGTTAGGTGAGCTGTGTACTGACATCACTCATCATAATTAATACCACTGCTCATTGTTAAAGGCCAGCCTTTGCTTACTTACTTTAATCAAGTATGATGATGATTCTATCGATCTATCTATCTATCTATCTATCGATCCATCAATCGATCAATCAATTTAAAATACCACATTTTTGCTACATCAAACACTGCTGTACTGTTCAAAGTAGAACAAAATGCAGAATTTGATGAATGAAGAAATCTTACAATAAATTAGAGGTGTTTTAGGAAATAAATATTAATTATAAATATAAATATATAGAGTATATCCCATTGCATAGCCTCTAAGGATACTTTGTATTTCCAACACATCGTTTCACTATTTCACTATTTCTCCACTTCTAAAACCACCAAAAACTCAAAGACAATGATGATCACCATTTTTTTTTTATTATTATTATCTAAATACACATTTAAAAAAAGAAAGTATTTGTGAATGAGGCCCAATGTGCCTGAACTCAGCTTATTTTCTGATGGGTGCCGATCCAATAATGGTAACAATTCTACAGGAATTCATTCATTTTGCCATAAAAACATCATTTTACATCCTGTAGGAATCAAACGGGGAGTGTGTGTCTGCACACTAATGAATCAAACACACCAGGAATAAGCAAGAGAAAGAGAAGATCCACACAGAGAAGCATCAGATACAGTATCAGATAGGCAGCAGATTTAACCACAACACCTTTTGGCTCCAAGTCAACATTGTCAACACTGTGTTGCTCAGAAACAACAATGACAATTTATTTCTATATGGAGACTATTTAGGTATCTATGGCGTTGAACGAAGACTTCACTGTCCTGCAGTCTGTCAGTCTCTACGGATTTAAAGCTATGCCTTGCAAATACCATCCATGTCAATCTCCAAGTCATCGTCATAAAAACTCACAAGCATGGACACTTCACCTATGGCCAATTAGCCATATAATCAATGTTCAGATATATTAAACTCTCATATCACCGACTGAGTTTTTTATACAAACTTTATTTAATTTTATACTGTTGAATTTCAAGACACAATAGAACCTTGTACTTAAATATTGTGCTCGACTTAATTGGAGGTTATAAGTGGTGTATTTGATATAGACGGATTCTAAATTAACTAAGAAATGGCAGCCCCTTTGGAGCCTCATATTTTCAACTTTGAAGCCCTGAACCTTCGAAACAGATCTAAAGTAACAAAACAGGCTAACAATCCCACATCCTGTAACATCCCACTGGGTTCAGCACGGCAGGCCTAGTGCCAGATGGTCAAGACCTTGTGAGTTTGGATCTGAGTCACAACATATGCTGCCTGTAAACTAACATAGACAACAAACACAATCCTTTTATCTTTTCTCTGCTTGGATACCGTAGAGTAACTGACCATGAAGGCTTCCGTCCTCCCTTCATTCTGTATCATCTTCCCTGTACCATCTTGGAGTTGACACGCAGTATAGCAAAACAACAAACATGGGGTTTGACTATTTATGATCTGAATCTGAACCCCGACTGCGATCCCACAAAATACAATCTAGAACGAAGGCCGGAATCCTGTCCAGCAGTCCCCTCAAAAGACTCAAAGTGCCTAGTGCCCCTCGCAAGGCACCTTGCCGCCCCCCCAGAATCAGCTCCTCGGGCGCCTACTGAATCCCACTGCTTTTGAGGCATCAACCTCTCTGTGGACATTGTGTGCTGGCCCAGATGGGTTAAATGCAGAGGACCAATTTCCTAATTGTGTGTGTGTTGTGTGTTTCCTTCCATGCTGCGTGTCAATGACTCTAGGATTAATAAATGTTGCCTTCTTCTTCTTCTTCTTCTTAAAGTGGCATTTTTGTATTTCAATGACTCCTCTCCCTTAAACTAAACCTCTATTGTCAGTTTTTCTTCAACCATATAATCCTTCCGTTCTTACCTCCACCCAGTTTCCATCCACTTCATGGAAGAGAACACAAAATGGGTCTGACTTGGAGGCTACATCTCGGTCCAGCAGGCTGGTAGCGGTGACGGACAGCTCCAGCCGAGTGACGCAATGCTGAGGTCCGACACTTCGGGTCTGGCCATCAGTGGCTGAGCCTAAAGTGTATGCCATAGTCTGACTTAACGACTAACAGCCCTGAAAAAGAAACAAACAGAAAAACTAAGCATAACTTAAGTAGGAATAACAACAACTAAGTTTCAAACACATCCACACACCATCCCACACTGTCTTTGTTTGGGCTGACCCCTGAGTAATTATATATATTTGGATAGCTGATCAGTGCTGGTGGTTGAACCTGAAGTGTTAAAACAAAAAAGCCCTATTGTGAATATAAACAATAATGAATAAATGGAAATATTTAAAATAGAAATGGGTTAGAATCTTCAGAGAAACACTGTCCTTAACAATGTCCTATAGAACAGGAAGTTCTATACAATCTACGATTCAAGTAACCCAAAAACCCCAACCTAAAAATATCAATATCAACGTTTTTTCATCTGATCACCCGATAACCGCAAAACAAAAATCCAATATAAACAAATAAATCATACAAATACATAAAATAAATAATTTAAACTTAAATCAATATTACGAGGCTATATTTATCAAGTTACAGGAGTGGATTTTCATAATAAAATCCAACTGATCAAGGCTGGGGCACTGGTGTAGCTAATTGGGTTCAGATGGTAACTATGTTTCACAATTGTCCCAGTTTGAGCTCAGCCTGAAGCCTTATTGGATCTTTTACTCCCTCATTGTTTGATGGCTTAAATATAGTGAATAGTGAAGAATTACACCCTAAAAAAGGATAATTAAATAGAAATTCAAAATGATACTTGAAAATGCCATGGTGAACTGTATGAAATATTTATTTAAACCCACTTAATGTGTGATCACCAACATCCTAGAAAAACAGATGAATGAACACATGCAAAACATTGTGATCATAGCATTTTTAAATAGAACAAACTTTTGGTTGGTTTATCATATACAGTGACTGCTGGTGAACAGGATACTTCAAGCATTCTGTGGGGTTAAACCAGTCTAGGTCATGTAAGTCTTGCACTGACAGCTGACAAAATCCTAAATTAGTAGAAACACCATCACTGAGAGAAAATATGAAAACCTCTGTTGCTAGGGAGTGTGCACATTACTGTTGAAAAATCAGTGGTTTATAGAAGTGAATGATTATAAAATAATGTTGCAGACATTAAAAATACACATTTTTAAGTGTTCATATTTATAATCATAATTTAATGATTATATAATGACAAAAACTATGCAACTAACAACAAATAATCAATAAATCACAGTTTAAAAAAACAACTCGATCTGAGATTTTACTTTCCTCAGCCAAAAATAAACACAAAATGAAATACACATTAAGGCGCACACACCGTAGCCTAAGTTTAACTAAGCTAAACAGCCTTTTGAAGTTGTGTGGACTAGACAAAATGAATCATGAATCAAACCTGGTCCACACATCCTAATTAAGATGAGTATTTACACACCCAGTGCCCTGAGCCCACATCAAAGCTTTTGCAGAACCTCCTAAACAATGAAGGCTCAAGCAAAGGATGAAAAAGACGTAAAGAGCAAACAATCTACATTCATGGTGAAACACTAATAATCGATATGTAGATTGTTTATGTCCCCCTCAATAATAACATTTCATATTTTAAATCATTTTCTGAAAGCATTAGGGACAAATAAACCACCTAGCAGGCTGTGTCCATGAAGGATTCTTTTACTGAGCGGCAAACTGACACAAAGATGTCTGTTGCTAAGATACTAATGTGTCATAACCAGTGTGCGTCTCCTGTTCTGCTCGTGTGATGACACACTGGTAGTAGTGGTGTACTGAAAATCCCAGTGCAATATTTTCATTCATTTACTCAGCCATTCATAGGCAGTGAAAAGCTGGTTATGACCAGCAGAAATAGTTTTACCTAGGTGGCTATATTTAATGATTGTATTTACAGTCCATGAAGGAGCTGGTAACAGTGGAGCATTGAACATAAACCCAGCCCCCTGTAGAGCTTTGAATGGTGGTTAAACTGCTAATCACAGACATGATAAAGGATCCTACAAAACGGCAATGCAAGATACAAATCATATGATGAGCTCATGTAGAGCCTTAAATCGATGGACACTACTTTTTAAAATAAAATCATACGTTATGTTACAATTGACCGGGGCAGAAAAAGGCGACAACCTGGAAAAAATGTTCAATAACTAAACACAACACAAACAAGAGGCGTTACTAAACCTTGGACAATGCAGGCAGAGGAAGGAAAGAAAAACCTTATTATAATGTATTTCCATTGTTAATCTTGTTCTGTTCCAAGTAATTATATAGTGCATTAAGCAACCTGGACCTGCTGTTGAGCTCACATGAACTCCCTATATCAAGGTGGATGTATGGTCCGTGTGAACAGTGTGTAGGAGGAGAGCAGCACTGTGATGCATGATTCAGGCCCTTTTACAGGTAAGACGTGTAGAAGCTTTTCTGTGCTTCTACTGAACAGAGCGAACTCTGTAGACAAGTGTAATTAAATACCGTGCTTGTCTGTAAACGGCAATCACTTTGAAAATCAAAATAAATCATTTGAACATGAGATTGCTATAAGCAAGAAGAAGAAAAATGACAAAAATGAGAAAGCAGTAACTCTCTAAAATACATACACGCCATTTAACGCACACTGTTCATCCTCGCGCTACATCCTCCCCGCATCCTTCCTCCACACGCACGCATTTTGTCAGTCTGTCCGTTGTTTGGACAAACAGCCCTCAGTGTCCTGCCCAAATACGGCACACACACACACACGCACACACGAACGCGCGCACACATATACACACACAAGCTGACTGTTCAGTGCATCCACAACATCTGAGACAACTCATCACACACTCACCTCCGCTGACGTCCAACTTCTTCACCGTTTCTCACTTCACAGCCTCTTCAACCACTGCGCACCCAGAAGAGTAACACAAAATGTCTCTCTCTCTAAATATATATGTATATCTAACAAAGACACGCTTTTTCTACAGAGACAGAGTGTGAGTTGTTGCCATTGTCCGTTGAAGGCGCAACAGTGTGAGTACGGACTGCGCTGCGCCCAGCGCCAATTGGTCCTGCTGCTGCGTCGAGCTGACCGGACTGCACTCACACCGGAAGCTTGTGTACAAAATAAAGGCCCGTCTGTCACTGTAGAGGAAAAGTGCTTCCGTCTGAGGAGATTTGTCCTTTAAGATCTGTGTTTTGTTTCTTGCGGCCATCTATAACTGGCGTCTGATTAGCATATTTAAAGCTGTTTTATATAAATTGTGACATTATTGAACTATACAATTATTAATGATATGACCTGCAGATGTTTGGCTTTTTGCGGTCTGCAGACGTGGTAAAGACATTAGTTTCGCTTTTTGTGGGCTTTAAGCGTGTGAGCTACTTGTTGGGGATTCCGCGTAGAGGCTGACTTTGTCTCCCCCGTCTGTTTGCCTTTACAACATGCATTGCACATAATAGTATGTTATTCCAAAATTCATCAAAACCTCATAGTATAGTATATTGTTTAAAATGTATTAAATATCATTGTGTAGTATGTTGTCCAAAATTTGACCTTAAACGTCGTTTTGAAAAGATTAAAGAAATATCATAGTATGGTATATCTTGTAAAAAAAATCAGGGTATAGTATGTCACCTAAAAAGTCATCAAAATATCATAGTATAGTATGTGATCCAAAATGGTATAGCATATCATTCAGACTTTTATTAAAACTTCATAGTAAAGTATCTCGTTCAAATTCATAAAATGTTGTAGTATAGTATGTCATCCAACTTTTTAATAAAAACATATTTGCATAACATGTTATTTTTACCAGAAACGTCATAGTATAGTAAGTCGTCCAAAAATGTATCAAAATGTCATATAATATGTGAATTGTATTTTCTGGTTATTTTACATTTTCATCAGAAAATATATTGAAATACTAATTTAATTTATAAAATGTTGGAACAAATGAATGTCCTGGGTTTTTCAACCAACAGTTAAAAACCAGAGGAATGTTCAGTTTGCCCATAGAACTATTATTTATTTTGCAGAAAAAAAAGAAGCCAGATGAAGAGCAGCCAAATACTTTTTTAAATAAAGTGTCCATAAAAAGTTCCCGTGTAGGAAAAGAGCCACAACAGGAGGCTTGTGCTGTGTCATTCAACACTAACCTCTCCTCCTTCTTCACCAGATATCCGTCAGGTGTAGTTGGTATGGCTCCTAGACCAGGTGCCCATCGTCCACACCCTGCCCTCTGTGTTTGGTATGTCAAATATAATGACTATCCTTTGCATTATTTTAAGGGAGTAAAAGGAGTAAAACAAATCTTGTTTTGGGTGATAATAGATCTGTACCAGAAAAGGCTTTTGGCAAAACATCTCTTGTCTTTATTTGCATATTTGGTACTGAGGTAATCCAAAAGAAACAAGAAAGTAATAAGGTTACTTCAATGTAATATAGGGATACTTTAGTTACTTAAGTTATTACATTATTGATTACATTTTTAACAAATAATGTTGTGTACTGGATGTACTTATATTCTGGCAATTTAATTTTTTTATTTGAAAAGAATCAAATGGAATTTCTGCTGATTAATTCTCTGTGAAGCAGGCTGAAAGCCTTTTTTTAAGCGCTGGTGGTGAAAAAGAGCCAGTAGTATCAGTATGTGTTTGACGCAATGCTGGTCATGGAGGCTTGTGCTCTTTCGCATCTGTCCCAGCTTTGAACATTTAGGCCCACTTCTGTGGAATTATTATAATCAAATAAGCATAGCCCTTTATACCTTTATAATTGAATACTGTTTATACTTATATTTTGAATACTTCTTAAACCTTTCTATCACTAAGATACTCACTATATAGTTTTCCTGCTAAATGATCAATGAAGTCTTCACCAACTTGCCCACATTCCAATGAAAGTATTTATGGTGTCTCACGAACCAGACATTATGGGGGCCATCATTTATGCAATAGGTTTCGGGAATGGTTACCACTTAGTTAAGTAAACAAATTCAACAGGAACTGATTGACACATGCCAAGGGAAGGAGCTTTGGACTATGACCTGAGGACATCTATTTGGGAGGAACATTGTCCACAGGATACTGGACAATGATAGGACAAGAAAACCACATTGGGCATGGACATGGACTAAGACCTCCAATCAAGAACAAGACAACATCCCAACTGGAAGACTTAAAATCAAATGTAGCACAAAGAAACAGTGTTATTCTGTGGGATCTGTTAGGGAGGAGACAGTAACTGCCTGTCTCTTTCTTATCAGTAGCACAGGGTACCCCTCAGCTGAGTGTGTGTGTGTTACAGATCATATCACAGCTTATTGATAAATAACCTTTAATTGAGAGAAGTTTCCGGTTCATCCTTGTTTCGACTCTACTTCCAAAATAAGAACACAACACTTCCCAACACGGCAACAGGAAAACAAAAAGAAACTAAATTGAAAAAAACAGCACTTAACACTTTGCAGGCAATAAGACGCTTGTGTTTCAGGTGCAGTTACATGTTTTCATCACTGGAGATCGCTACTGCACAGCGCGAGTAGTCCTCCTTCCCTTGAAACAAGTTTGCCCCTGAGTGATTTCTTCAGGCTGTCAGTGGTAAAAACTAAAACAAATAATTCAGGTTATACATTTGATTGTGGATACATTTTTTAAAGATATGAAGTGATAGTATTTGATGTTGCATAGGGGGGTGTCTTTTTTCAATGACAGCCACATACTGAAAAATATACAAAGAAGTGGGCCACTCACTAGAGGTGAAGTATATCACCTCTGAGGTGGCTGTAGGTCATTTTGGTAATGTTTGTTTACATATGTAACCGTTGAGCCGAACAGACTCATCATTCTTTTTGCATGACGCATCCATAGAGCAGGAGTCACCAACCTTTTTTAAACTCAGAGCTACTTCAAGGGTACTGAGTAGTACAGAGGGCTATTTGTTTGATGCAAACTTCCTGCAAAACATAAAGTTGCACAGATCACCTTTTAATAATACCATATGTGAAGAGACTCAGATATTATCAAGTGCGATTCAAGTAGGCAACTGGACTGGTTGAAAATTTCTCGAAGACGTTTCACCTCTCATCCGAGAGGCTTCTTCAGTT